>JADDOH010002157.1:0-183834 GCA_016648135.1 Agrypnia vestita
AGTCCTTTATTGTAATGTTGGTTGGTCCGCCTCTCCTTGAGTTCAGCCACATTAATTTCGCCGACATGGGAAGCTTGCCGACCATTTCTGTAAGTAGCTGCGGTGACGTCAGGTATTTCCGGTCAAAGCCATGCACGGTCGCCACCACATTTCTGATGGCTATAGCATAATCCGTCAGCGCGTCTATCGGCGAATCTTCAGTGATCCGTGGGTGGCGGCGGACTCTTTCCAGCATGCTATCAATAATATCCTCAGAATTGCCGAAGCGGTTTTTCAGTGTCCGCATAATCTCCTCCAAATTCTGTGGGTCCACTAGAAGCGGCGCGACTGCTTCGCGCGCTCGTCCTTTCAGCGCCGTTTGTAGGCGCATAATATTTTCAGGCGGCGACAATCCACATAAAACTGACGACTGCTCATACTGCGCCAGGAAAGTCGGCCACTCGAAGGGGTCTCCAGAAAAATGCGGCAATTCTTTGACCCCTGATTGTCGCGCCAAAATTGCTGAAACCGGCGCCTCTCCCGCAGTAGGTTGTGAGCGAGTGCTGTTGGCCTGGCGTGAATTGAGCGCCTCTTCAATCAGTGAGTTGACCATCCGCCTTTGTTCCGGATGGCTCAGGACCCAATCTCTCGTAAATGTGCTCGGTTCAGGACAACGGCCCCGCTGTCCAGATCGGTCTGATGACACAATCGCGTACTCCTCCATGACGTCATCGGCCGCGGCAACTGGTGGGCGGCGGGTGGTGACGTCATCGGCCGCGACATCTGGTGAGCGGCGAGTGGTGACGTCATCGGCTGCGACGACTGGTAGGCAGCGAGTGGTGACGTCATCGGTCGCGACCACTGGTGGGCGGCGGGTGGTGACGTCATCGGTGGCGGCTGGTGTCGGCCGCTTGGGTGTGACATCATCAGCGGCGACCGAGGCTGGTCGCTTGGATGCCGCCCTGGTCGTTTGCACATTTGCAGCTTCGGATGCGTCTGCCTTTGCTGAGCAGATCCGGATGAGCGCCTCCGCGTGCTCTCGCTGGAGTTCTCGTATGAGCTGCTGTTGGCGCCGGATCTCCGCCGCTTGCCGGCGGACGGTGTCCTCCGTGGATGTCGTGGAGGCCCGGTCCACTTCCGAACCGGCTCGTTCCGGTGCCACAGGCTCGTCCTGGTCGTGGTCTCCCCCAACAGAGTGTCTCGATCCCTCTTGAGACATGGTGGTCGTCAGCGAAGCTCAGATCTCCGGCTCGAACAGGACCAAAATGTTCCGGATGGGAACACCCTTTTTTATGCGGCTCAGTAGTCTTCGCTGGTGGGGCAGAGATCGCCACCAGAATTTGCAGTGAAGCTCGTAGTCCGTGGATATGCCAGAAGTCAAACGCCGAAGTAGTGCTTTTATCGTATTAAAGTCGAAGAAAAAATCCGAAGCGAAGTCCAAGTCAGAAAGCAGTGGTCACAAAATTCCAAGAAAGCAGAGTCCAAAGTAGGTAAGCAGGGTCAGGAAGAAAAGGCAGCAAGAAGATTGTCCAAATAGCGGTTCTCGTACCGACGCGTGGCGTATCAGTGGTACCCGCTCAAAAAATGCATTTTATTTATACAAAATTCAAAATTTCACAAGATTGCGTCATAGCATATTACAGAAACCAATGAGATTGCGTAATTCTGGGAAGGCGCCGCAGCGCTCCCAGCGGCCGAGCGGTGAACTACGTCATTCGCGGTTGCACAATTTCACCGCGCGGCAGATTTCATATGACAGATACAAATTAATTCATAAAAAATGCATTTTAGCTCCCAAGAGACTAATACTGTGTTATTTTGTAATAACAGACCTAGCAGATGATAATAACACAGTTATTTGGACGGGCTGGGTCATACAAGGCCCAAAAAACTAAAATTAAATTCGCCACAAACGGCTCAAATTTTCAAAAATTCATAAAAAATCAAAAACAGCATTTTTACAAGTTTTGCTATGACAAATGTGATTTGCGCATGCAAGCGCTCATTTTAACAGTAATTCCAAATATTCCAGGTAAATATTTACTGAGTTATAGGCATTCAAAAAAGCGCCAAAACCAATTTCTTTATTTCACTCTCAGGCGCGCCTATATCATTCCACATGTATAAAAATACATTTTCCAGACAGGCATTCAGATAAGGAATGCAATGACACTACATAAGTAGGAATTCGTCCACGGTAAGCCGCTCGATAAAAAATTCAGTTTTTTAATATTCTCCACGGCGAGCCGTGTGCGCGAGCTTACCGCGACGTGGGCCCGCAAACAGGCGTCTACCGTTTCCAAATCGAGAAAAATACAAAATTTTTCTCACGGTCTTCCAGTACTCATTCATTTCATGCTGACCATCTCCACGATGGCGCCCGGTGCAGGCCTTCGGGCCCCCGTGGAGGGTATCCCATATACGCATCTCAGACGGGGGCTCGGAATTGAGTACTAGGCGTTAGAAGTTATAGCCGGTCAGGTAAGTTTGTAAAATCTCTGAATATTCAAAAAACATTTATTTGCCCGTCGGCGGATTCAACGGCGGAAAGAAAGAGACGAGACCCTCTGCAGCGAGACTCGTCTCCCGTGTTGGCGAATATTGCGTGCCACACTCATGCCCATTTAGTGTTGGCGAACATCGCGGGTACCGCGTGCCACACACATACTTTACTTTGGGGCGTTACATCGCGGAAGAATCCCTTCGGCTCAAACTTCTAACCTTTGTCCACGCACCAATAGGTGCCAAATAAAAAATTATTTATTTCCATTTTATTCATAAAAATTCATAAAATTCCAATACATTTTTCTCATCAGAGATTCAACATAATGCACATGACAATATTGCATACAAAAAGGGCGCCAAGCGCTGCTTCCTACAAGACATCAACATATTTTTAAAATATTTTCATAACATATACAAATTCCACACATATTTGTATCGACACTTGTAGCTGGAAATAACATCGGCAGCCAAACAGGCTGCATTTTTCATATTCATTCAACAAAGGGCCAATCTCCGGTCTAGTGTCCGGGCGATGTTGTTCTACAGCTAGTTGGAAGCAGTATGCGCGCGCGGCCCCCCTCCAGTCGCGGCAACAGCCGCTGGGCACTGACTTGCGCGCGCTTCGAGCGGCAACCCGATTTTCAGTAGCGGCATACACGCCTCGTCTCCAATGCAATTTTCTGTATGTAGCGGCTGGTTTATTGTGGACACGCGCCGCTCATAGTGGTCATGTTATGTTCTCATTTTTTACATGGCTCAACCCTGTCCGTTCCAGTGAATGATGTCGGTCTGCCTGCCCTCAGTGGTTGCAACTTCGAGTTATAGAGCTTACAAGAGGCTTCACTGTTGCGAAAAAGAAACTATCAGAGAAATGGTCAGTTTTAGTACCTATTCAAATTATGGCTTCTCCGCAGATGAAACAAGTTGGTCTGGCGGCTCTCAGTGGTTGCATTTCAGAGTTGTGATGCGCGCAAGTCACTGCATTGTCGCGACAAAAAAAAACGATGACAGAAATGGTCAGTTTTAGTACCTATTCAAAGTATGGCGTCTCCACAGGTGAAATGAATTGGTCTGCCTACTCTCAGTGGTTGCATTACAGAGTTATGATGCGCGCAAGTCACTGCATTGTCGCGACAAAAAAAAACGATGACAGAAATGGTCAGTTTTAGTACCTATTCAAAGTATGGCGTCTCCGCAGGTGAAACAAGTTGGTCTGCCTACTCTCAGTGGTTGCATTACAGAGTTATGATGCGCGCAAGTCACTGCATTGTCGCGACAAAAAAAAACGATGACAGAAATGGTCAGTTTTAGTACCTATTCGAAGTATGGCGTCTCCACAGGTGAAATGAATTGGTCTGCCTACTCTCAGTGGTTGCATTACAGAGTTATGATGCGCGCAAGTCACTGCATTGTCGCGACAAAAAAAACGATGACAGAAATGGTCAGTTTTAGTACCTATTCAAAGTATGGCGTCTCCACAGGTGAAATGAATTGGTCTGCCTACTCTCAGTGGTTGCATTACAGAGTTATGATGCGCGCAAGTCACTGCATTGTCGCGACAAAAAAAAACGATGACAGAAATGGTCAGTTTTAGTACCTATTCGTAGTATGGCGTCTCCGCAGATGAAACAAGTTGGTCTGGCGGCTCTAAGTCGTTGCGTTTCTGATAAAGTGTCTGATGTTACTGTAACTGAGTCAAAAAATGACAATATTTCTGGTGATGTCAGCGGTAAGTTTTATACAATTTCTGGTGTATAGGTAAAAATCGTTAGGAAACGCAAAGTTTGCATGTATTTGTTTCTTATTAACTTACTTACTTACTTACTTACCATCACGCCGTTTCCCCGAGGGGGTAGGCAGAGAGGATAGAGCGCCATACTCTTCTGTCCTGACATACAACTTTCGCTTCGTCTACATTCATACATCTTCGCATGCAAGCTCGACGGTTGTTCAGACTTCTAACAGGACCATCTTCCAGTATCTGGTTAATCTGGTCATGCCACGTCTTCCGTGGTCGCCCTCTTTTTCTGGCGCCGTCAACACTTGCATCATATATCTTTCTTACCATTCTTTCCTCATTCATTCGCTCAACATGCCCAAACCACCTGAGCGACCCTATTTTTATTCTCTGTATTATGCCACGATCAGCTTTACATTCCTTCCTAATATCTTCATTCTTTACTCTATCATACATGGATTTACCACACATACGTCTAAGGGACCTCATCTCCACTGCATTCAATCTACTTTCGTTCCTCTTCTTCGTTCGTTTCTTATTAATGGCATATTATAATAATTTTCATCTCATTACATATGTATAATAATTTTCATTTCATCATAATCGTCATTTTTCCTATCAAACTTTACAGTTATTTTATCACATTACAGACTCCTCGTCTGTATGCCTAAGCAGCGAAGAAGATGATTCCGAAGATGAAGAAATCTAAGTTGAATCTATCTAAGGAAAAAATGAAATCTAAGTTAATGTAATGATGAACCAGTGATTTTACCCAAAAATGATTAGATTATATTGCAAGCTAAATTTTTTATAAAAAACTGGTATTAAATACTTTAATTTGTGATTTAGTATTAATTTTAATGTGACTAATGAAAAAGCTCAAAAAAAATATTAAAAGAATATTAGAAGTATGCAAATATTTAACTCTATAAGCCTTATCAATATTCTAAAAAAGGATTAATCTGTGTTTTTGCATGAAAGGTGAATTAATATAAATTGGATTTGTTCGATTTAATTCTTTATTTTATTGATTAATGTTTTTTTTTCTCTGTAATACAACCACTGAGAGCTGCCAGACCAACTTGTTTCATCTGCGGAGACGCTATACTTTGAAGAGATACTAAAACTGACCATTTCTGTTATCGTTTTTTTTCTTTCGCAATAATGCAGTGACTTGCTCGCATCATAACTCTGAAAAGCAACCACTGAGAGCAGGCAGACCAACTTGTTTCATCTGCGGAGACGCCATACTTTGAATAGATACTAAAACTGACCATTTCTGTTATCTTTTTTTTTCTTTCTCAATAAAGCAGTGACTTGCGCGCATCATAACTTTGAAATGCAACCACTGAGAGCAGGCAGACCAACTTGTTTCATCTGCGGAGACGCCATAATTTGAATATGTACTAACACTGACCATTTCTGTTATAGTTTTTTTTTCGCAACAATCCAGTGACTTGCGCGCATCATAACTCTGAAATGCAACCACTGAGAGCAGGCAGACCAACTTTTTTCACCTGCGGAGACGCCATACTTTGAATATGTACTAAAATTGACCATTTCTCTGATCGTTTTTTTTTTCGCAACAATGAAGCCTCTTGTAAGCTCTATAATTCGAAGTTGCAACCACTGAGGGCAGGCAGACCGACATCATTCACCTTAGGGGACTAATCTACAAACTATAAAAGTAAATCTTACCGTATCCACGATCGTTATGAAAAATCCCGTGAGCTCTTAGACTAATTCGTATTCTAATAGCCAGATTGATTTATACAAACAAACAAAACAATATTTTTATGTGTATATTATGAGAACACAATTACTGGATTTGTCCGCTGCCAGATCATTGCATAATTTAGATGAATTATACATATAATACGTATAAAAATATTGTTAAATTATAAACTGTAAAGGGAGTTAAAAAATTAAAAATAATGATTTTCAGGCGTATTCTAGTATTTATGTAAAATAATCCCGGAAGAATATTGTGTACATGAAAAAGAATACCAAATTTAAAAATATAGAGGTATCTTTATCAGCTGCCAAATCTATGTATATTATTTCCTGAGAAGGACTACCGATGAACATACAGAAGTTTTCCAGAATTGGAACATATGTACAACTTTCAAAATTTTGACAATGTGTGGATGTTCTTACGGTGGAATTTGTGAACGTTGCAGTGTGTAGAGTGATCACTTAAGCCAGCTCATACAGTTTGTAAGCCCTGGTAAAAGAGACTTCAATACACGTTTGTCATATAAATAGCTTAGTCTCTCTGAGACTTCTATAATTCATCTTAAGTCAACATAATCGTCATAATCTTCATACCCTTGTCCTAGTAGGGTTGGGGGTCGAAAAGGTGCTTCCATATTCCCCTGTCTTGTGCTACTTCCATGCGATTTAAACAGTTCAGACCCATTCTGTTTTCATATATATTTTTGTTGTTGTTTCTTCCAGATTATTCTGGTGCGAACCACCGGTCATCTTCCTTCCGGGGTTGCCAAGAGGATACTTCTTGGTATTTGTTCCTCTGGTATTATAAGCATATGTCCAAGACACCTCTATATGTACATAGAAGTAGGGGCTCCATGTCGAGTATGTGCCTTATGTCGGCACTTCTCACTCTGTCCATCAGTGTGACTCCCGTTATCCCCCTCAGAAAACTCATCTCGGCAGCCTGGATCCTTGCTTTTTAAGTCAGCTTGTTTATTAATTTAAATATTTTTTCTATATCCATACGTACCGTGACAGACCTAATATTTCTGTTTAGGATCATAAATAACATGATTGATTGCCTCCAGATTGTTAGTCTGATCGACTTATATGCACAATCGAGGTCATCAAGACACAGTACATTATTCTATTATAATGGAAATGTCAGAACTAATGCATTAGCAAATTCTGTAATCCCCAGACTACACCCATTAGGGAATGAACACGCGGAGATGGTCGAAATTTTTGCTGATAGTATAACTGTGTATAGGACTAAATTGAAACAATTCGTAACGTTTCAACTAAATGGATAAATAAATTTTTCTTTTTCTTCTTCCTGTTTAAACTTCTCTTTTTAATTTACACAAATCTATTATACGTATTTAAATCTTTTTAACTGCAATTTATGTAAATTTACACAAACCTCTTTAAATGTACTATGTGTCTTATGTGATTTTTAAATTTTATATTTTGTATATTTTGTAAAAGCCCATAAGGGCGTTAAAAAAATAAATCACAGTTAAAAAAGTTAATGTCTCACCAGCATCAATGACAGCTTCATAAGCCTTCTCCAATAAGATTCTGCACATGGGGTCGAGGGTATGCGCCTGCTTGAAGTGGACTCCAAAGAACGACGCGTCGAACTTGCTGACTTCTAGAAGCTTACCAGCCCTCTGCGGAATCTCAGGGTGGCTTAACTTCCACCGCCTGCTGTCATCGGATATCATATCCACCTGAAGAAACAAAATTGAAACACGATGAGTTTACTCTTCGGACCGGTTCTAGAAAATGGACTTTGGCGCAGACGTTTCCACAATGAGCTCTATACTCTGTTTAGGAGCTAAATGTCATAAAATTTATAAGACTTCGGTGGCTGGATGATGTGGAGAGAATGACCGAGCATCAAGCACCAAAGTCCCAGCTGAACTCAAGGCCAATAGGGCGAAGGAGCTTAGAAAAGCCAAAATTAAGATGGAGCGATAAAGTCCTCAGGCAAGGCAATATCAAAACAACCAACGAGATTTAAGATGAGTATTGATAATAAGCCTGTGGGACAAGTCGTGAACTTCAGATATCTAGGTATAGAAATCTTATATCTAGCCGTAGCGATCTGTATACCGAAGTCCGCGTCAGGTTGTCTCAAGAATTTGGTATGGAAAAACAAAAATACGCATATTGAATGTAAGGTCAAAATATACAAGACATTTGTGCCACCTATTATGACATACGCTGTATGTCATAATAGGTGGCACAAATGACACTGTCCGCACCAAAGGACTCCTCAGAACAACTGAAATGAAGATGCTGAGATCCATTACTGGAAAAATTCTACGCGACCGTGTCCGAAATGAAGACACAAAGAAAACTTGCAAAATACAGGAGTACATGATGGAGTAGATCCAGAAGGAGATTCTGGCGGGATCACTTAGCCAGAATGGACAGTGACAGACTCGTGCATTCAGCAGCGAATAAAATCCCCCCTACCGGGAAGACTACCGAAAAGATGGAGGCGTAGCTGGACCTCGTCATCCCAGGAGGAGTAGTTTTCTGTAGCACAGATCAACAGATCTACTAAAAGTAAAAGAAGAATACAACGTCTTCAAAGACATATCTGCCTCGGAGTTTCTGACCTGGAGAGAGCTGGCACAAAACTAAGATGAGAGGAGGCCCACTAGGGGTTGTAGAGCCAAGAGTCATAGATGATGATCCTGAGGCAACACCGCACAAATTACAAAGTGTGTATTAAAACACGTGAATCAAAACATTCTTTTAAGACTCGCTTTTATAATGGGATAACATTTTCACTGTGAGAAGGTGAAAGAATGGCAAATGACTGAGAGAGGTTAATTGCAGAAAATAGTACGGATATTGCGCGCCAACACTCTTTGAACACTCGTGACACAATTATTGTAATAAGGACGTATGTCGCGATGCGTAAAAGAGACAGATTGTGAAAGAGAGAGCGAATGTTTATAAGGTCACGCGCCAGTCGGGAGAGCGCTTTTTCATATCTGGAGATGACCGCTATAGACTTTGTATAATATTGCCGTATCGTTGTTGAGCGAACTGTATTGTTACCCGAAATAAAGATCCAACTGTACTGGGATCTTATATTGAAGAACCCAGATATCACAATAATGATGCACGTTCATTTTCTTTGACAGTTTTTTCCTATACCAAAATTATCCTAAGATATTAGAAATATAAATTCAACGTAACCCTAATTTATTTAGTTTGAAATTTTCTTTCGACGATTAATGTTCAATATTTATGATAAATAAAACTCAATGCCTGTCTGTCTGTCAAATTTTCCATACTTATGTTTTGAGACCCGGCGGGTAACATAGGTAACATTTTCCCCTATTCTCTTACCCCTTACCCACCCCCTGACCGATTTTCAATGCGAATCTGAACCGTTTGATCGATCGGACTCAAAATTTGGAAAATTATTCTTTAGGACTCCGCGGATAACATAAGCAATATTTCTCCCCTATTCTCTTACCCCTTCCCTTCCCCCTGATCTATTTTCGATGCGAATCTGAGCCGTTTGACCGATCGGACTCAAAATTTACATACTTATGCTTTGGGATCCGGCAGGTAACATAAGTAACATTTTCCCCTGTTCTCTTACCCCTTCCCCTCCCCCTGACCTATTTTCGATGCGAATCTGAAACGTTTGACCGATCGGACTCAAAATTTGGAAGCTTATTCTTAAGGACTCGGCGGGTAAAACAAGCGACATTTCCCCCCTATTATTTTAACCCTTCCTCTCCCCTAATATTTTTTCGATTCGAATCTGTGTCGTTTGCTCGATCGGACTCATAATTTGTAAACTTATTCTTAAAGTCTCGACGGGTATTATGTGCGACATTTCCCCCCATTCTTTTTACCCTTCCCCTACCCTGATATATTTTTGATGCAGGTTTGACCGATCGGACACAAAATTTGGAAACTTATTCATTAGGACCCGGCGGGTAACAAAAGTGACATTTCTACCCTCCCCTTTTTCCTTTTACCCGCCCTCTGATATATTTTAGATGCAAATCTGTACCGTTCGACCAATCGTACTCAAAATTTGCAAAATTATTCTTGAAGACCGGCGTTTAACATTAGTGACATATCTTCTCTGTTCTTTTACCCTTTCATCTCCCCCTGATATATTTTCGATGCAAATCTATACCCTTCGAATCGAACCTTCGTTTACCCTCATAAATTTATTTTAAATTTAATCCTTAATCCGTGCAACGCCGGGTATGAACAGCCAGTTTATGATAAATTATTATTTTTAATTTAAATAACGACCAAACAACGATCATGTGATTTAATAATATTTAGTTATCCGCGTAACGTAAATGTTGAAAGTTTCAGAGGAAGTTGGCGAAAAATTAATTACAAGATTCCACCACAACAAACAAACAGAAAAATTGAGTTAAATAAAAGCATCTAAAAACTTGGCCGTTGAGACTTATCACGGACGACTTGGAAAACGTTGAAATCCTGAAGAATTTAAATTCGGAGAAAAAACTAATGAACCATCACATTCGCCAACACCTCCCCATTACTGGGTATGTTTCCTTTAATGATCGAAAAAATTCTTCCCCTTTCTTGCCTTCATAAACGACAATTTAAATTGTTAATACACTATTTTTGCGAGTATATTAATTGATTCTGATGCAAATCGCCAGGGTCATAAGAATGGGGATGACGGGAAAAAAAGAAACGAAGGTATATGAGAATAGGGAGGGCGAAAGAAGTTCGACTTACACTTCTTTCGTCAAACTCAATGAATAGGCAACACACATATTCATACGTGGGAGGACTGTTAAAAATTATCTTGTGGGAAAGTAGGTAGAATGAAGATGGAGGGGGAGAGAAGTCGTGACGTAAATGCCAACAACATATGGAATCGCGAATATTCTCCGAAGTAAGCAACCAATTATTAATTACACCTGATAATGAACGTGATTGTTCCTCTCGAACCGTAGTAGTGATAAAACAACTCATCGTTTATGTAGTATTTAGTTTAGTGTAAATTAAAATAAGCATGTTGCATCGTAAACTTGCATATGAATTAATAATATTGATTTATGTACCATTTGCATTTTCACATATTTTCCTGGGTCATCCATAAAGCTTTTCCAGGTGCAAGGCATGAGGCACTGACGAGGAAATTTGTTAATTTGTTCGTTTCCTGTATGACTGTTGAATGTCTATTGCCCCAAGTAATTGTAGCGCAGGGCAAAGTGATGGGCAAAATGATGGAAAAGAAGATTTAAGTAATTTAGAAGCTTAATACTTTATTAGGACCACTACACCGACCTTGTTGAAGAGGTTTTCTTGCAGCTGCATAATGTTCGAGCAATCAGGAAAGGTTCCAGATACACCGGAGATGCAGACTTCTTCCCCAGGCAGGGGATGCGAGTGTCGGTAGCCGGCTGACTGCTCATACTGGAGTTTCTCTCCAACAGATTCCTTGGGTTTGGGAGCCATCTGCAAGGTTAAAAGTTCATGCTTGGTTGGTGCAAAATCAAATCAAAATAATGGTAACTGTATTTTTCGAAGGAGGAATGGAAAGCTTGAAAGACGTTAATATTATTCAGGTCAGTGATGGCTGAGCCTTTAGGCTTTGCGTGTAAAGTATTCGGAATATATCTAACCTAACTCTGCTGAGCTGGTGCGGCGAGGTACATGTTTACACTCACGTAGGGCTGTTTGGCATTTGTTGGATGGAGCTGCATATTTGTCCGAGTTCGTAAATGTTGATGCACGCGTAAAAGGAATCGCCTTTACATTTACATATATATATATATATATATATATATATATATATATGAAGGATTATTTTCTAGGATAATCCGCGTATTGTAGTCTTGAGAAAGACTGTTATATTGTACCCAACGTTTCGGACAGATAGCACTGGCCATTTTCAAAGGGATTTTTGCGCCTTGTATTTCGAGTTATCAATATAGCTTTTATCGATTCATTGCATAAATCTTTCCCTAGTTAGAATGTTAAACAACGACACATGAATATGTAAAATGCTTAATGAGGGATCAGTTGACCTTTAATTGCCAATTCATAATCGACACAATGCACTTATATGCTAATCGAGTAGTCACTTACATTATTAATAAGTGCACTTTCCATTGCCTTGACTTCTTTGCATCCATGACTTCTTTTTTAGAGATTTTTATAAAGAAAAAAAAATGTTTTATAATATTTTCTCTCCCCCAATTTTTAGGGGATTTTCATACATTAAAAAATATATTTGTTAATTTACTTTCGTTACAAAATTATATTTATGAAATGAAATGAATGAATGAATATATTATCTGCTGTTTTTTTATGTAAAATATATTTATTTATTTAATTATTAAACCCTTGTTATTCAATTAGCTTTATACATAAATACGTGTATCATTATAGTATACATATATCGTTTTATCTACAATATTATTTATCTGAATATTTTGTGGATTGCTACTACTCAACTAGGCGTAGCCTGTGCTAGAGTAGCTAATAATAAACTAATATTTTGTTGACAAATTATATAATATGTTTTTTTTTTTTAAAGATTACATCTGGGGTATAAAAGCAAAGGCAATATCCAAAACATAAAAAATTCATTAGAAAGAATATTGCTTAATACTCCACATTAAAGATTAGAGGTATCTTTACCAGTTGCGAAATTTGTGTATACTATTTCACAAGAAGAACTACAGATGTCTCTAGCATTGCCCCATCAAATATATGGAAGGCTTCAATTCGGAACGTATGTAATATGTATATACAACTTTAAAAAATTTGATAAAATGCGTGGATGTTCTTACGATGGAACTGGTGAAAAGTGATCACTTAAGCCAACTCATACAGGTTGTAAGCTCCGGGCCGTCGTATAAAAGACTTCCATATACGTCTCTCGTATAAATAGCTTCATTTCTGTGAGACATCTATAATTTATCTTAATTTAATGTCTACGAAATTTTCTGACGCTATTTCTCACTTAAGAATATTGTTAATTTTCTTAAGTCGATAAAACATATTATACTTTGTTCATAATGTTACGGTACTATTTGACATTCTTGGATTAGAGGAATGGAAAAATGTCGTGTATATTTGTGTCATCGATGATAACATCTATTTTGTTCAAGAACCATAGCAAGACTTAAGTATGAAGAATAATAAAGCAAAGACGGAGGATATTTCGAGGCGGAAGGAGGACACTTTCTACTTTCATGGAGTTCTCATGCAATTTAAACAAAGGCTAGTGTGTTGTATAGATTTGTGCAGAGATCCATCAATGAATGATTCAAGTTACCTTTCCGGAATGAACGAAACTTTAGTGAACCGATGCACTGTGAACTGACACTAGACCACAGTATGCTGATGCACTACGCTGACGAATCAGTGACCTGCTGCCAGGTTTCCCGCTCACTGGGCGCCCGGCACCTGGCGGCCGCTTTTATAAACAGCGGGACGGCCACAGGGGTGTTCGCTCTGAAATAATGAAACGAGAAAGATTTTCGGCGTAAAGGTACAGCCACCCACGCTTCTTTTGAGCATGCTCATTAGCACGCTCAAAACTAGCATGCCCTAACAACTGTACACACTTGCTCATTATAAGCATGCTTCTTTTAAGCATGCTCAAAGCTAACAATCAAACACACGTGCTTATTAGTGGCATGCTCTTGTCATAGAACAGAGACGCTCTTGTTCAAAATGGAAACTTTGCAAACTGAAAAAGAAAATTCAAGTGAACCAATAAGTTAAAATAGTTGATTTTAGTTTTTATAATTTTTATTGAAAGCCTTGAATCATTAATGTCCTTTAATAGAGTTTCATAATAATTTATAATTTCTTGCTACATTATTTTTACATTGCGGTGACCGAGTATTCCACAGACATTCGTGATTTCTATAATAAGTTACGAAAAGTAATGTTTTGTCATCTCCCCAACGCGCCATATTTGTGTCATCTGTCACGGACTGAGAAGATCGCATTGATAATCGATACCAGCCGCGAATGATATTAGAATGCTCATAAGCAAGCCTGTTCACACATGCTCAAAAGATACCCCTTCTCGTGGTGAATGACATTAGCATGCTCATAAATCAACCAGCGGTTGATTTTTGAGCGTGCTAGTAATGAGCATGCTCATTGTGCAGCACTGTGCATACACACATGCCACTAAATAGCAATGGCTCAAGAAGGTCAATACTTCGCACGATCACGTGCCCACTAATAAGCATGTGTATCAGTACCTTAATCCAAGATCATTGGCCCGTTGTTCATAATGAGTATTTCACTATATAATTGAATGTCCTGATTAAATGAAAGGTAATTATTGCTTATATAATAAGTATTAAATACGATGTTACACTTTAAAGTTTCAAGAATTATACTATACATTTTGAATGTCGGTCATTACTTTGAGAACCATAGAAAAAGGTATATATAAAAAAAAACGCAAACCATGAAGGATAATAAATATTATGCAATGTGAATTTTTTTTTCATGGTAACACCAAATATTCACTCAAACCGTAAAGTATAGAAAAATAATTAAGAATCTATAAATTATTTGATTTCGTTTAAAAAATCTTTTATCATCATAATAAAAAAAATCATCAAAATAAGCACATTATATTAATAAACGTAAGCAATGCAATTTTATGTAATAAAGATAATCGTAATCTAAATTAAACAAACCAAACCTAATAACCTAAACTAACCTAACGTAACCTAATAACCTAACCTAACCAAAATTAATAACCGTACCATATACATACAATAAATAACTAAAAACACTATTAACAAAATATAAAAAGTACTGAGGTTCAATATTTATCATACTTCTTTCGTCTATAAATATTAATTTCTCATGTAAACCTTGTACGTTGTCTATGATTTACACATTTTTCCTCAGATGTTGCCTATGAAATGTCAAAATATGCGGACAGTTTTCGAAAATTAAAAGTGTAATATCGTATTTATTACTCGTTATTTAAACGTAAATTATCTTTCATTTTGTCATTAGCACATTCAATAATATAGTGAAATACTCATTTTCATTATATATACAAAGGGACCATGATCTTGGATTTAGTCAAGATTTTCTTTCCCTTCATTCTAATCGAGTCGGGACAAGGCTCAGTTTTTCTTCGCATCATCTCTCCATATGCTCTCTACATGTATTATTTTATCCCGTTTGAAGTAGTCCACATCAGATGTACCTACTACATTTTTGTCAGCGTTTTTGCCAATCTTTGAAGTACTTCTGGAAGGTTTCCTACAGTTGCGCTTGCGCGTTCAGCTCTTTTCGCGATTCTAATCCCCATTTATCGCAGTATTTTAGTTTAAAAAGTTTATATTGCGTTTCCTTGCTACGTGATTATGAAGGCGAACGAGGTTTATCAGACCCGGTATTCCGCTTACCAATTTGCGGGAAATAAAATGTCTTTAAGTATATTACATATGTCATGGGAAGAACCATATATGTCTTTAGTTTAGTCCATTACAATATATGAAAGAAACTGATTCAAAACATTATATACAACATCAAAAAATTTGATAATGTGAGCATATTCTTACGGTGAAATTGGTGAACATTGCATTGTGTAAAGTGATCACTTAAGCCAGATAATTCAAGGCATAAGCCCTGCGCCACCCAATAAAAGACTTTCTTCAATACACCTCTTTCGTATAAATAGCTTCGTCTCTGTTAGAATATTATAATTTTTCTTATAAAAAATTAAACAAATAACAAGAAAAAGAACTAAAAAGTAAGTATATTTATTATTTGAAATTGATTTCCTCATTTGAATGAGTTCCTTTCTATTGAACGATACTCATTCAAACGAGAAAAAAAAATCATTTCACTACATTGCACTCGATTCTACTAGTACATTCCTAAGTGATTCCGATTCTACTAGTACATTCCTGAAAAATGTCGACGAGATTCGAAATCTTGTTACCAAGGCGGTGCATCCGTGTTATATTTTATTATCCACTGTTGCTGGTGATGACATTTATTATCTTCAGCATCTCCCATTTTTTATCCACTACAGGATGAAAACCTTCTCTTCTTGGACAACTTAACTTGTCATTTCATATTCGCATATTCCTGTCATTTCATATTCGCAGTCACGTTTTATATACTAATGTTGGTGATATTTTTGAAGTTATACCTCTTTAAGCGCATTGCAGGTGAAATTTGAGTTATGCAACAAATTGCGCGCGCATCTTGTCATGAATTTTTCGCACTTTGAAGTCACGACTCGCCAATCAAAAGCGAGATGGCGGTATTACGAATGATATTTAACCAAAAGCAATTCTTATAAAGGACGACATCAAGTTGTCGAAAAATGTGTTATGAAGATTGCCTATACTCCGAGCGCCGATTTTCATGTATTCTTGTTATCTCATATACACTAATGTATCGTTGTGTACCGTTATATATTTACCAGTGTATTATATTCCTCTCATATACAAGGCACTTACATGTCATATGTGTATTTTTTCTCATAATGTACAGTATGTATTTCCGATAATTTGTAATTTTTATTTTCTTTATAGTGTATTTAATTATTAAGATAAATTATACAAGTTTATCAGAGACGAAACTGGTTATATAGGAAATATGTATAAAAGTCTTTTTATAGGATGGCCCAGGGCTTACGACCTGTATGTGCTGGCTCAAGTGACTCGAGCTGGCGAAGTAGACTCGAGAGTGGCTCGATGATTTGGGGGCCACATGAGAGCAATTACTCTCTTATGGTGGAGAAAGTCCAAAAAAGTTTCTAAGATATCTCTAAATGAGAAAGTACGAGCATTATCCCTGGCTCTACCCAACCGAGTTCCTCCAGGGTATGCTTAGCTACAATAGTTTAGAGACTAAAAGGAATGTGTATTTGATTACATATTTTTATCGATTGTTGCGCGGTATGATCGATAATCCTAAAATTATGCGGAGCATTATGTATGTTCCTGATAATTACCTTAGACATCGTCAGCATAGATTGTTTCACATTTCAATATACAGGATCAACTTGCCGGTGGTTATGCCTGTTGGAAGAGCTATCGCTGAACAATATCGCTTTGGGTGTTGATATATTCCACGTGTCTGAAGGGGTTTTCTGAAGCAGGATTCTCCTACACCTTTGATCAGATTTGATGTTATTTTTAATTCAATAAATATTGTTATTTTGATGTATATTTATGCTTAGTTTTTAATGTACATATTATAAAATAAATATAATATAATACTGTACACAATGCAACGACCATCAATTCTATTGTAAGAATATTCACAGATTATCAAATTTTGAATTTCCATATACCTACAAGTATTCCAAATCCGAAAAACTTTCGTTTATTTTGAGCTACGACTAGTATAATAGATTTCATAGCTGTTAATGATACCTCTATGTTTAAATTCTTGGGAGCTATTTATATTTCTATTTCCAGGGGTAAGGGCCGTTCACTTTATGAAAGCCACTTGCATTGGTGTGAGTGATACCCTCTGTAACACGTAAATCGTGTAGTGGTATTATTTTTTTAAAGCTACTCCATTGTCCAATTCAGTATCGCACTGGCAGTCACGCGGAGCGGTCGTTTCTTTGTTTAATATTTTTTTATTTAAAGATACGGTGACTGCAAGATCACGATACGGTGACCACAGACTTAAATTAATTTAATATAAAATTAGATGAGGATTCGGAGTCCAATACAGACGACAATAGTTTATATTATTGATTAAAATTAATTATAAGATTTTGAAACCATTTGACTACAATTATACCTGATTATATATAATTAATTTTAAGCCGGCTATAACCCATCAAAAATAGTGATTTTGTTATATGCTTCGGCCGCCAGTTAATAGATAATGTTAGTGATGGACATTATTAAAAAGAGAATTATGCTGCTCTGCTTTTTCAACGCTGGATCGCACGGTTGCCCTCAGCATTAAAAAATGCCGGTCTGGTGGTATATTCGTGGTCAGAAATTTTAACAAAATGTTATTTATGTTAGTATATGACCATTAAAAATGACTTTTTTGTCTACCGGTTTCGAGACGTAACCCGTATCTTCGTCAGGACAACCGCTACACTAGCATGTAAATATTACTACACACCACAACCATAATATTATTACACACCAACACCTTCACAAGACACTCTTCACATGCGTGTTAGTCTAACTAAAGGCCAACATGCACTAACAGTTTATTTTGGCCTTAATTTAGTTAGGCATGTTACCCTAACTAAAGGCCAACATGCACGAATAGTACATGTTGGCCTTTAGTTAGAGTAACACAGATGTGAAGAGTATTTTGTGAAGGTGTTGGTGTGTAAATAAATAATGTTATGTTGCTTGAGTTGCCTTTTTTGGATGATATATACTAATATACCTACCAGTACCGTTTTGCTCGACATGAGATACGTAATGACTTGATTTAGAATAATACACATTGTATATGTTTCCAGAATAGTAATTGATTTCATAATTTGTTTTGATTTGTTGAATCCATGAATTATTCACAAGGGAACATTTCAGAAATGTGAATGAATAAATTTCTTTCTAAATGGAATAATTGGAATTTCAGCATACCGGTAAACAAATTAAAACAATTGAAAATTTAACTCGTCAACTCGTCAGAAATGAAGCTCTTGCTATGTTTATTAATCATTTTACTTTTTAACAAATTATTATTAACAAATTAATTTATAATTATTAATGAAAAGTTGTCCTCCTAGCCAGGAGGTCACCACGCCTCAAACACGAAGTCATCATAGCTCTTCACTTGAAATATCACCAGCAAAATTTTGTCAGGAATTAATCTTCTCAATCGAAAGATACTGTTAATATATTTCAAGATTTTAATGCACCATCTCTTACAAAACTTATATTATAGCAAACGTATAAAGATTATTTAATCAATAAATCCCACCCCTCAGATTGTACAAGTAATAGATATAGGGTGTCTCTTAGCTAGTAGCAAAAACTTTACAGGTGGATTTCTGCCTTGATAATTAGTCGAAAATGTAGCCCTGGAAGAAGGAGGACTTCATGGCTGAAAAACTTGAGACAGTGGTTTGGCCAGTCTACTGTGGAGTTGTTCCGGGCCGCAGTAAACAGAGTCCGCATAGCCAACATGATAGCCAACGTCCGGTAAACGGACAGGGCACGAGAAGAAGAAGAAGAAGAATCATGTCTCTATAGTTATAGACATATGCAATGTCAAAGTTCGCATTTTTTTTTTCAAAGTTCACCAGTTCCATCCAAAGATTATCAATTTTTTGAAGTTGTATGTTTGTTCTAAATTAGTTTCTTTCATATATTCGAATGGACTATGCCAGAGACGTCCATAGTTTATTTACGTATGTACACAATTTCATAAATTTTGTAACTAAATAATGATACCTCTATATATTTAAAGTGAAATATTAAGCATTTTTAAATGTATATGTGTCACGTTTATTCACAAACTGTGTCCTCAGAACATACGTATAAAAATATTGTTAAAAATTTTAAGCTATTTTCATATAAATTTGCCTAAAAATTTATCCTACATGATACAAAGATATTTCATTTTAATTTTTATTTCATTTAGCAAATTTCGGTAGCAAATGTCATACAAAATGGTTATTCTTGCTTTTGCACTTCTTTTTCTGGACATATTGATCCATTGAAAACTTTTGCTTTAAAAAATATTAAATTTTAATATTTAATGATAAAATCAATAAATAAATTTTTTAATGATTTTCGATGCAATAATGTCAAATAAGTGAAAGGGTTCGCATATTTGGGTTGCAAAATTTCCCAAGATGGCCGCTCAGAGGCAGACATCATAAGCAGAATACAACAGGCAAGAGTTGCCTTCAACAAAAAATCAAAAATCTCTCAAAATTGATTTAAAGGTTAGGAAAAACTTGATTAAAACTCTTGTCTGGAGTGGCCATATATATGGCAGCGAAACATGGACCATCGATCGGCCAGAGCATGTCCGGGAGGCTAGCGGCCTTTGAAATGTGGTGCTATAGGCGCATGGCGAGGGTCCATTGGTCAGAACATATGCGAAACGACGAGGTGTTGAGCAGGGAGGGCGGAAAGAGGCGGCTCCTAAACAGAATTGCCCAACAACGAGCAATTGGATAGGCCATAATATAAGGCATCCAGGCCTGCTTTTTACCATCGTCGAGGGAAATGTTGAAAGCAACAATCGTAGAGGCCGCCCGAGATTAAGCTACGTAGACCAGATTATCGGAGATGTGCGCTGTAGCACCTACCAAGAAATGAAGAGGCTGGCGGGTGACAGAGAGGAGTGGAGAAAGCGAGTGTTTGTTGCAGACCAATCCTAGGATTGAGACCCAAAAAAAATATTAATAATTTAATGAGATTACGAATCTACTAAATACTGACAACAATACCACTAAACGCTCTCGAAGATTCCATAACATTATCCACGCACGCACAACATTCTGGTATCGTCTACAAGATTCTCGTAATGTCTGGAAAGTTACACAAGAGTCTCGGAGGATCTAGAAAGGTGGTGTTATCTATAAAAGTATGGGCGTCAAGCAACGCAGAGTGAGTTATTCGTAGCGATAAGGTGTGCGAAATCCCAGCGACAGAACTGTAAACCCGTGTAATCAGTGAATCATGACAGTTAACTCCTGTGTGTCGGTGATGTAACGTAGGTCTACATGTCATACAAAATAAGAAATATCTACCTTATTTACGAAAACTATAACGTCACATTTTTTGTAATCATCGAATAGACATTTTTACACCAAAATTACTAAATTAAACTGTTAGGAATGTACGGATTTTTTAATTTAAAAATATTTATTCTTTACTCTCGTATTTTCGGCCAGTGTGTAAGAGAGAGCAGTATATTGTGCATCGCAGTTAAATCGAGCAAGAAAGAGCACGACAATACCATACATTTCATGTAGGACAGAGATGGCGGTTGCTTGGGTTTCGGCGAAAGCAAAAACGATATAGAAAGAGTACGATAGAGTCGGGTAACACGTGCTAGACAAAGACGGAGTGCATGCGACTGAGGCCCGGTTGTTTCAAGTTCGATCAAAGTAAGCGGCCGATCAAACCATAGATTTTTACGAAAACGGATCGTCTGATTGGTGGAGAACGTAAAAATCTATGCTTTTAAAGAACGCTTACTTTAATCCAACTTGAAACAACCGGCCCTGAAGCGAGCAGGCGACCGCGTCGTTGTATTCAGTTGCTATTGAAACGTCGGCGGAAGCGTGCGCAAATTCGATTTGCCATGATTTTATAATAATTTACTAAAATAATGCAAATATGTATACTTACCTTACATAATTATATAAAGGGACCTTTAAAAAGTCTTATCTGTATTGTATATATGTATATTTTATCACATATTAAAAACTATGCCGATTTTTAATCAGGTAACGCTGTGTTACTCCACCGTCCCCAAAGTTTTTTTTAGCACAGTCTTTTAAGAGTTAACGCGCGATACTACCAACAAAGCGTGCACAGTGTGGCCAACGTATATTCCATCGACAGTGAATAAAGGAAGTTCTTACCGGGGCGGTTTCGTTAAAAAAACTAACTTTTATTAAGTGAGTAAAGCCTCAAAATACGGTAATAAATAGAAAATACTGTAGAAAACCATCTCTTTATATAAATAAAAAGCGTTTTAAAATCAACAAAAAACGTAAAAATTTATTGCATATTCAAAACATTATAACTTTATTAATATTGAATGGCACTAGACCGAGATGAGTGGAGGTAGATTATTGAGGAGGCCAAGACCCACCAAGGGTTGTAGTGCCAAGAGTGATGATGATGATAATATTGAATATTTCTTGATTTCCTTACTAAAAATTCTAGATAATGAAGTTTACTTTATACGTATGAAAAAACATATTATGCGTACATATAAATAATCATAAAAAATTAGCGCCGCCTAGGACACAAAAAACGATTTTTTAGCCGCGGCCTGTCGATTAATGCTTATATTTTATTAATTATTGTAAATAATGTCCAGTTTATTACTTTTGCATAATAAAAAAGGTTTCATCTAAGTTACTGCTCTAAAAAAATTGCAGTCTAGAGTATATATTCTGATATAAATGAATAATAAAAACCAAAATTTTCATAAAAAAACGCCGAAATATGCATTTGCAGTGAATGTCCAGAAAATATCATTTTAACAAAATATTAAATCAAAATCTAAACGAGTATGGAAGGTTGTTTGTTATCAGTTCAAGTAACTTTGTCAGGTAGTATTATGATGCATTTATGCAATCGGAGTACAATAAGCACTTGTATTAATATTTCAGTTGAATATGCATGACGACCAGCAGTTACAGAGCTGCTTTCAATTGCAGTGAAGTGTTCAGTCGCTCTTAATTTTTTTAGCTGTACATTTTTAAGTGCATCGCGAGCACCAACAAGATCGAGGTTTAGGCGCCAAAGAATTTATATCGTAGATACTATCTTAACCATGAATGCAATTCTATCTATTTTTTAAATGATTCACACATTTAGTAGTAGCAATCTGATTCTTTAGGAGAGGGGAATGAGCACAGCGGAAGAATCCCTCCTCACGTCTGTATAAGACACATTTATCATCACTCTTGGCTCTACAACCCCTGCTGGGTTCTCCACTCATCTCGGTTCAGTGCCAAATCTCTCCAGTTCAGAAGCTCCAAGGCAGAAATGTCTTTGAGGACGTTGTCACTACATTTTAATTTTGGCCTTCCTAAGCTCCTTCGCCCTATCGGCCTTGAGTTCAGCAGGGACTTTGGTGCTTGATGCTCGGACATTCTCTCCACACGACCCAGCCACCGAAGTCTTCCAAGTTTTATAAATTTTGTGACGTTTAGCTCCTTAAACAGAGTAAAGAGCTGTAGAGTATAGAGAAAAGACACATTTGTAGGTACATCACTTAAAGCATTTAGTCCAGCATATTTAAGTCTTCCAATAAAAAGATAATTATATTACAAAAGACGTCGATTAAAAATTTTGTTCCAAAACTAGTGTCTTAAGAAGTTGCAGCACTTTGAGGCATCAAACAATACTTATAAATTTTCTGCGTACGGATTTCGTTTAATAGACGAAGCTATTTATGTGGAAAACGCGCATGGAAGCCTTTGTAGGGTGGCACAGGTTATGACCTGGTTTAAGTGTTGACTTTACACAATATAATGTTCACAAATTCCTCCAAAAGGAATTTTTATGTGGGATATAAAAGGCAGCAATATACAAAAATTATAAAAGATTAAAAAAATGTTTTGAATTCAACCACCGATTTTTTACTTTTTTAGTAATTAATACTTTCACTTTCATTATTAATTATTATATAATATAATCATATACTTAATTATTATTAAATTATAAAAATATAATTTTATTTTCAAAGACTAATTTAAAATGTACTGAATTCTAGATTTTAAATACATATCTCTTCTAAAATTATGTTTTCTGCAAATTTAAAGGCTATTTTTCTTATAAAATTTTTAATCAGTATATTATAAAAAAGTAATCCCCGATGACTGCATTAAATTTTTTTTTAATATTTGGTGTCTTTACTTTTATACTCCACATATATGATTTTTACTGTACTTGTAAATGAAATAATTGGTGTGATGAACAACAAAGGCTACCTAATAAAGAACAGGTATTTCTACATCTATAGGTATCTAGCGAGGTACGTATCAGCTGAGAGGCTTTCAACGTACTTATCTTATACTAATATTTATGTAGGAAAGTGTGTGTATTAATCGTTTAATAAACTTGTGTCTAATCACACAAACATGTAATGCTGGCTGTAGCGTGGTAGATAGAATAAAGAAAGGAGTGCTGAGATGGTTTGGTCATGTAGAAAGTATGAACGAGGAAAGGATGGTAAAGAAGATTTATGTAGAGCATGCATGGGAAGTTGTATGAATGTAGCCGAAGCAAAAGTGGTGTGCCAAAATAGAAGATTATGGCGTCCTATCCTATATGCCTTCCCATGCGGTGAAACAACGTGATGGTTAGTTATTTAAATGATATAATAACTATCTTGTTCAGTGATATAATATGCAGCATATCGGAAAAAATGTTTTTGCGCAAGTGTGATCAGTGAGGAATGAACAAATTGGAAGTGAATGTAGCTAGCTGTACACAGAATAAAGAAAGAATCGCTTGATGGTCTGGTCATAAAGATTATACGAGAGAGGAAAGGATGGCTAAGAAAATATAGAGGGCGTCCGTGAAAGACCTGGCACGATTACATACTACAAATATTGGAGGATGGCCTTGTTAAAGCCTCAACAACCCTAGAGCATGAGAAGATATATGAATGTATGAATGTAGAGATGAAGACATCTCCTAGTTCGCTGGGCCGATGACATAAAGAAGATTGCAGGAATTAGACGGATCTGATCCTTATTCTCTCATCAGCGGGGAAGGATAAGGATGTATACAGTCAGTGATCAATATCCACGGATGAGATTTCTCTCGAAGATTCAGAGATAATAAAGGACACGGGACGCAGTGTGCCCATGGATGAGAGTTTTGATTTCCCGTCCGGTATTTTGTCGGTAATGCACGCTTGATGATCTGGTGTTGAGTCACTCGTCTAGTGATCAAGTTAGTAGAACTGTTACAGATTATGTTTCTGCGATTACGATACTGCAGCGGAAGTTATATAATTATTTGCCTAGATATATGTAAATTAATACGAAATTAAGGCGGGAACTTTCACCAGAACGACCTACTTGCGATCTGTCTTACTTTTGACCACTTTTGGTTTATGGTGTAAGAAGTGGCCAAAGTTTAAACGACTATGTGGGAGTAAGCGGCCCACCAGACTATTCCGGTGGGCCGCTTACTCTCTTCTTTGTAGATCCCTTGTTGTGAGGATAATATATGCCAAGGTTTATCTTTATGTCATGTTATGAGTCCTCGTGGGGACGAGGAGTCGTATTCTCGAATTACATACTTTTCCCTATGTCTTGCAGGTGAATTATTGTTTTCCTTTTCTTCCTCCTTCTGTGGTTATTGCCGCAGCCTTCACTTTCCCACGCGTAATGCATTTTTTTATATATTTTTATTTATTATTGCCCTATAGAGCTTTTAGAACCAAATAGGTAAAGTGTGCATTTATATAATGGATAGTTTAAAGAAAAAAAATAATAACAAATAAAAATAATAATTACATAAAGTGGAAATTAAATACTTAAAATACAAATACAAATATATAATATATAAGGATAAATATAATATAAAGTAAAAAAGTAACCCATAAAAACCAAGTTTTTACAATACTCCCTTTCTCAATTTCGGGTTTCGCGTCTACCATATGCGTTTAAATATCCATACAACTTGTATGAAAAAAACATTAAAAATTTGAAAAATCCAAAATTATACTATAATTATTAATTTTTTTAACGAAAATTTGATAGATCTTCTTGATCGTCTGCTGCAAAGTTTCAGCTCGATTGGATCACGGGAAAAGGGTTACAAATCGATCCAAAGTTTTTTCGACGGCAAGCCGCAAGCAAGCAAGCAGACGCCACGAGTTAATATAAAGGGAGTAAAAAGCAGAAGCATAAAGAAAACATATCATAATAAAAATTTAAAAAATAAGAAGTAATAATATAGAGTGAAAAGTAATAGTAACAGTAACAGTTAGTCATCTCACTCAACCAACAATCAAAACAAATACAAATCAATGATTTAAGTCCAATTTGACAAATACTAGTAATCTTTCAATATACTTTTTAAAATATGTTTAAATTTTATAAAGTTGTTGGCAAAGACGTCAAGTTGCTCGTACCTGTTTGCCAGTCTAGGAAGCTTTTGCAGTGGGAAATTAAAGACATAGTTGGTAGCTGCAGTTTCCACGGCAAAACCTGCATTACTTCTAGTTACGCGAGACGAAACACGCAAGCAGATACGTTCTAGTAGGTGAGGACAGTCGATAGTACCATTTATTAAATTCTGTAAAAAGAGAAAGTCTATTACTATTCTTCTAGTCTGTGGTTTATCAAGAAAGCTAAAAGATCTAATCAATGTTACTTGACGGTATGTTAAGCTTATAATTGATAAATCTAATAAACTTATTTTGGACATTTTCTATATTACTCATATGGACTGTATAATGAGGGCTCCATAAAACTCTATTAAATTCTAGTATTGTTGAAATCAGGGTCTTAAATAATAATATGAAAGTTTCAACATTAAGCAAGAAACCTTAAATTATTAATACTCTACCAACTGTGGAGTTGATATGGGAGACTAAAGAAAACTTTTTGTCAACAATTACACCTAGATCTCTTATTTCATCCACCGCACTCAAAACTTTTCCATAAATTTTGTAATCATAGTGTGTTTTGACGTAATCATTTTGACGTCATTGTCCTCAATCATGGGCTGTGGTTACAGTATTCAGGTGCTAGACCAGATTTATCTTTGAATGCTTTCCTTGGCCCACTCTTTTGTCACAATTTTAGAGAAAGAAATTGGCTTTTTATTGGAACGTCTAGTTTTGGATTTTCTGCTTATAAATTATCGAAAAGAGTTTGAAATAAAACAATGGGTTCCTTCAACCAGTAGACTTCCGCGTAATTATACGTGGGCATGTTTATAAAAGGCCTTCCAGTGCATGGAGAGCTCAGTGAGTGGGGAACCCGACTTCTGATCCAGCGACAGTGCATTGCTCCGACACCTGTACTCATTCTTGGTTCATTCAGTCGAGGTAAGTGTTCTCTTCACTTGGTCCCCTGCGACGGACTGAACATGGACTGCTTTTGTTGTGTGCAGGGGGGAAACTCTGCTGCATGTGGTGCTGCGGAAATATCGGACGCATTAGACGGTTCACAAGATGAAATATTAGGAGTGTTAAAGCAAAGACAGCAGAACACAGATCCCAATGAGATGTTTCTGAGATAAATATAAACTAGCAAATCAATTTTTGTCTACATTTTCGTTACATTTATTACATTCGTAATTGATTTTTTTAACAGCACCCAAGCAGTATCCGAATTTCAAACACGTTGTTTTAAAGTTTAAAACAAATTTTCGAACGGCATATTCTTCAGCTGTTTCTGCGACTCTTGCTTGCGAGTGACGTAATTATTGATTATAATAGAAATAATGACGAGGCATTTAACTAACGTATAGTCACCCACTTTACGTAAATATTGAATGTTTCAGAGCTCTAGCTAGTCGGGAAGTAGATGAAACATCAATTGCAAGATTCCACCGCAACAAACAAATAAACAGGACTAACAAAAAGCATGTACAAAACCTGTCACTGCTCAAGGATATTTCTTTATAATATTGTTGTGTCTGCTACAGAATAGAGGCTTTTGTTATTTATATAATTGGATATTGCCATCTTTGCTATGATGTTTCAGTCTGAAATAAACGTGAACTCTCTCTCACTTTCGTATGAAGCTATTTTATCACGTCGTTTATCCTTGGGGGTTGAAATAGATGTTTTTGCCCTCGCTTTTTAGTTAATTAAATAATTTATTTTAATTTAGTAATTTAAAAACATGACTTTGGAAGAGAAGAGCTATATTTCCAATAAAATCTCAAATTCAGCACATTCTAAATTAGGAAACCTCGGCGAATGCATTCAAAACATATTTTAATTTTATGGAATTTGCTGCATTTGCTTTTACACCCTTCAAATGCTGTAGGTAAAATAAAGGAGCTATCTGATTTCAGAGTTGTTGAAACGGATAAACGTAAATGGCGACTTTTGATACATGACCCATGATATGAATACAGCATCATTGTTGCAGATTCTATATTATCTTATAAATATTACAGACGGGAGCATACGCGCTGCTACAAAATTAAAAAATTAGATTTAAAATTTGCAGCACATTTATTAAATGAAAACCATGTCCCGCTCGGTAATAACCCGCCAAACCGAAGGTTTAAGAATGAATTTACTTGAAAAACTTGAAATCAACATATATAACTCTAATGAACTATATTTAACTCTATTAAATAGTCAAAAAATGATCTTCTCTCCATTTCTCAAAACCCAAAATCAAGGCCATAAATTAAAAAAATATTTAATGTAATAATTTCATTAGTCTACTAAAATAACATGTAAATGGAGGCACTTTCAAAGTAATTCAGATAATCACTTACAGAAAACGGAGAATTTTTATAATTAAGCGTGACATAGAATTTTATAAACCGGGGAATCTTTAATGATAAGTGCCTAGGGAAAAAAATAATCTTAAACTAATGTTAAAATAATCTTCACCAAAAACATATAATTATCCATAGGAGAAGGGTTAACTTCTAAGGGTAAGTCGATTGCACACGGTATATCCACTGTTTGATAATGGCTTTACACGCCGAAACAGCCGTCACATTTAAAATATAACTTAACCTGCAGAACTTAATATATGCTATATTATCTAATGTAAACTATTTTTAAATTTTTAATTTATCAACAGGTAGCAATTTTTGACAGAGAAGATAGAGAAACGATAAAAGTTTGTAAAGCAAATTATACGACATAGGACAAGAATAGGTTACAAAAGTGTGGTGAACTGTTGTGCAAAATTTGAATGACGCAAGACCAAACAATTGCACTGCAGTAATGATGTTATTAATCAATTCTTATTAATTAATTTCTATTTCATCCATTGCTAAACGAAGGCCTCGTACTTTCGCAGACTTGGATGATTTGATCAAATCATAAAAGTCGGCATAAATACGTATCACAGGAAGACTAAGCTTATCAATCGATGCCTGGCTCAGTCACGGCGGAGGAGCTCCACAGAAAAGGACATGAGGCAGTCATTTAAAAAAAATAACAATAAGTTTAATATGTTCCTGAATAAGTGCCAGTATAAAATAATATTAAAATAACTAATTCTTACCTAGTGGCGGGTTTACTGCAATTTCTTTTAACAAACCACAGAATTTAGTGGGACAATTTATATCATCTTTGGACTCAATTTTTCGTTATGATATAAAATATCTCAGTTTGAGTTTGTACATCTCGCTCTTACAGAAGGAAATATCAGCTATGAAAAGTTCTGTTACATTTAAAAAAATGCTAAATATTTTCTCTCATCCTTGATTAGGCTTTCCGCTAGTCCATAATAATGCACCATTGTTACAAAATGCACTTAATATTTACACTGTCAAAATTAGCATCCATATCGCGATTGCATTGTGTTAAAGCAGAGGTCACGGCGTGCTCTTGCAATTTAAATAGTTATATTTTAATTATCGTTGAATAATGCGACTTCGAATATCGCCATGTCGATTGGTCACATTATTCAAATACTTAGGGTTATCGTACAAGGGTTATGCAGTTGTAAGAGACACCAGCTGTGTTTTTCATTAATTGAGTAGAATAAAAATTGTATTGGTTGATGTTCAAGGTACAAGACACGTAACAATGAAGTTGGACCCAACAAAGACTCTTTTACCATGCAAGCTGGCATTGTTTTGCTAAAATGCTTTCCTCGCTACGCTGTAGAACTGTAGACGAAGCGTAGACAATTGTGCGGCATGATGAGACAAACCACTTCACTGTTTCAGGGGTGCAACTGGGACCAAAGTAGAATATTTATTAAAAAAATAAATAAAATAAAAAAAATATATAAAAAAGAAAATAAAAGAAAACAAAAATAAAAACACTAAAAACGATAACCAAAAGAACAAAAACCAAAAGCAATGAAAAAAGCAGAGAAAATATAAATAATACAACGTAAAACGTAGCACATAATGAATTTAAATTGAAAATGTCTCAGGTTTTCCGACGTTTCGCATCCCATGGTAGCGTCACGTCAGCTCTGATGATGGAGCCTGCAACGTTGGCCACAGAGGTCAGATATACATGGCAGAATATCCTAGAAAACTAAACACAGAAGATCTTTAAGTTAAATGGTACACGCTAAACTCTGAGGTCAGCAATAATACCGTTCAGTCATTGCCGGAAGACTATGTTAAGTGAACGAGCATTTGTGGTGGCATGTCCAAATGCGTGGAGCTCTCTACCATCCCTTTAATGTAAAAGTGTACCATTTTGTAGCGTAAGTAAAAGTTGCTATGTAATGTAAAAGTATTCCATTCATTTTTGTAATGTAATGTAAAAGTGTACCATACATTTTATAAATAATGTATCTATAAGTTCGCGAACAATTTAACGTTTTTCGATATCATATAAATGATTCCAGTGGCTAGATATCATTCTAAGGCGTGCATCGATTATTTTGATCTATGTGCTGTACCTAGTCCAATCTAATTCATATTTCTGGTATGAAACCGAATCTGACCAATCGAATGGCAGTTTCTCGGTAAAGAATTCAAAGTGAACCAATCACCTATCAAATTGCGATATCATTGTTCAGTATGTTTAGTCGAATATCAGTTAAGGTGTATCATTACACTCATTATTGGTCATCCAATAATTTTAATTACATAAGTAAGTAAAATTATATGGTTTTCTCATGGGAGTAGGCAGAGAGGATAGAGCGTCACACTCTTCTGTCCTGATATACAACTCTCGTCTTATCCTCATTCATACATCTTTGCATGCAAGCTCGCCGGTTGTTGAGGATTCTAACGGGACCATCTTCCAGTATCTGGTTAATGTGGTCATGCCACGTCTTCCGCGATCGCCCTCTCTTTCTGACGCCATCGACACTTGCATTATATATCTTTCTTACCGTTCTTTCCTCATTCATTCCCTCAACATGCCCAAACCATCTGAGCGACCCTGTTTTGTAAGTTGGAACCGCTTACAAAAATAACCGGAGAAATGATGCGATATTCATCTAGACCTAGAACTGGGGCACATACTCAAGCAAATTGCCAATATCACCATCTCTGTGTGTATTTTATGAAAACACCGCTTTACGGCCTTTTGGTTCCTAATCTTCATCAGGCGTAACAGAGCTGGCTAGTCATCGCCTGGGAACAAAGAATTCTAGAACGTTCAAAAGACGATTGACCAGACGGAGGTGTTTATGCCGCCTGATTGCATCAACAGTCTTCGTCACATTACCAGATCGGGTGGACTTTTCCCGGGATATTTTGTGTTGCATTTAATGAAAACACATACTTTTCCACAATGCTATATAAATGATCCAATATTATGCAGTTGTTAGTGAAAAGAAACTGAAAATAATATTTTACCTTAAACAAAAGCTGGTCGAACCCTTATATTCATCCATCTCCTATTCGTCTCTGCTGATGATAATGATTTCCCTTATCCCTGGTCGAACCCTTATCTTTATCCGTTTTCTACTCGTCTCTGCTGATGATGATGGAGCTAGTTTTGTCGCTGTAATATTGTATATCGGGTATCTATTTTAATTGTTCCGCTAACTTATATGGTTGGTTGGAAGAACAGGTAATGTACCCGCCATTGTAATATTATAATTATATTATACAAAAAGTGAACAAAAAAAAAAATATATAAAAAAGTACTACTAGAGCCGACTAAGAGATAGTTGAAATAGCAGCGGAAGATATTCAAAGTTGTTCTGTATTGCTCAAAATGCTAATTTTTAATAATTATATCTAGTGATTGGAGTTTGTTAGTTATAGCTATATTCATAGCACAAGCTTATTTTGAAAATAGTAAGAATATTGATGCGACACGTATTTCGTGTTTGCAATTTTAAAAAAATGAACACAGAGTTCATATTTAAGATATTCCTCCGGAGAATATTTATGTATTCAATAAAACTCAATACAATACCAATCTTCGTACTTTAGTAGCATCTGCGCAGTCACGTATCTTATACATCTTTATGCTGTCATTGTGATGACAAATGTTTTTTCTCATTTTTAGAACTTTTCCACAATTAAAGGTACACATATTCAATTTAATATCAAGTATAATTTTATTATTAATAATATTTAAAAAATGTTAAATCATATTTATACTATTTAAAAATGGAAAAAAAGGTCTATATGCACATTAACATTACAGACCGGAACGCGCGTTTCAACTTTAGAGCCGTATGGAAATGGTTAAGTGAGTATTCTTATTCTTTCAGATGGCTCCCAAACCCACGTCGTGCAGCCGGGAGACGGTGGAATCCGAAGCCTCCATCGGCTACTGGCACTCGCACCCTGCGCCGGGCGAGGAAGTCTGCATCTCTGGTCTGTCCGGCTCCTTCCCGGACTGTGCCAACGTGCTGCAGCTGAGAGACAATCTCTTCAACAAGGTCAGTACGATTCCCCTGCATAATGGAGATAGCTTCAAGCTTGCATGTAAACTTTTTAAGGCTTTGGACCCAATTCCCTCTCGATTGATTGTCGCAGTTATCTAATCATTAGACTTGGATAAGACCTGTTCAGTCAGAGGATATGTATCAGTGTATCTGTATCACAGAAAGGGTCTAAAAGACCCGGTATAGTAGTGTGTACTCACACTACCATAAATAGCCATCGACAGCAGGAGTCAGCGACACAAGTCTTACCGGCCACGCGCCGGTGTCGAAGGCAACCCCAGGCGCCCGACACGCGCAGCGAAACGCATACACACCAACAAATGAGTACCCACCACTTTACCAGGGCCGTTCTATGAGCCGACGGCTCCCATATCGGCCCTACTCTTGCGTCGCCAGGTTGACATTTTTCTTATTTAAAGCCATCCCCGTGCGGCGCCCGTGTAAAGGGTGAACGCCGCAAGGTTCTGGCAGCAAAAACCCATTCGTTGTCCCCTCCACCAAGAACTCTCTTTATTAAATCAAATACAAATACAAGAAAAGTAAAAGCATATAAAAGAAATAGATTTATGCAGCGGCATAAAATAAAGCAGAAAAATAGAAATAAAATCAGGTTAAATACAAAATTAAAATAAAAAGAAGATAGCAAACTAGTAACATAAAACAGTATAAGAGAAGGAGTAAACAGGTTAAATTCATAAGCAAAAATAGCAACAAAATAGCATCATAAATTATCCAAGAAAAGAAAAGTAACATATAAAAACAGGTCAGAAAAGAAGCAGAGTAGTGATACACAAAGTATACGACAGTAGAGCCGTCACACAAGAAGTTGGAGAGAAGGATCTGGTGGAAGGGACAGTGGATATATGGGTTTTTTGGATTAAACGACACTCCCAATAGGGAGGGACGCATACAAAAGGATAGGAGTTCAGTCCTTGACGCCCGCAGGATCCACGGTCATAGCAGATAGCTCACCCACGAAGCAGATCCCAGCGCGACATCCACGTCCGGGCATAGGCTCGAAAGAGTCTGAGATTATTACCTTTTTTAATGAGGTCATCATTCCTAGGTGAACGATGCTACACTCCTTCCAACTCGCTTAGCATCTCCTCTCTCGCGTCATTCAGCATTGAGCTCTCCCAAAGAATGTGCCCCGGAGTCTGTCTCTCACTGATGCATCGGTATACACACCAGGCGAGTCTGCCGATGCATCAGATGTGCGACGGCCGCGGATAAAGCAGAGGACACGGCACTCCGCCATCTCAGTACAACTCCGCCCACGAGTAAACGGAAAGTCGAATTTCCTTTGTGTATAAGAAGGCTGACTCGAAATCCACATTATCTTACTTCTCAAGTGGTCTCTATATTGGCCGGAGACCCTCGCCGAGTAAATTCATAACTGTGTATTTATACTCATCGATGTTTTGTGCTTGTAACTTTTCATCTATAAGAAATTCTGTAAAACACAAAAAAAAAATTCTGGCTCATATTGGTCATATTATATTAGTCTCAAAGTTCATAGTTCAACGCAATCTAGTTCATTTGCACGGTATTTGGGAACTACATGACTAGTTCAGTGTATCAAACTCGTTTATTAAGACCCGTTCTTTCTCGTACTACTCACTCTAGTCGCCGCCATTGTTTTCTGTTTTCGCAGGTCGATATGATTTCCGATGATGACAGACGATGGAAGATCGCCCACCCCGAGATTCCGCAGAGGACAGGAAAGCTCTGGGACGTCAACAGGTTCGACGCTCCCTTCTTCGGGGTCCACTTTAAGCAGGCGCAGTCCCTCGAACCCCAGTGCCGGGTTATGCTAGAGAAGGCCTACGAAGCTATTATTGATGCCGGTGCGTATTAAAATATATACATGTTCAAAGCAAGAAAACACTTTGTGATTTGACATTATAAGACATTTATGGGTACGAACATGCCGAAGATGCTTCACTGCGATACCTCGCGGTCGCGGTTTAGCTCGCTACCTCGATGTCACCTCCATGTAAAACAAAAACATGCTAGTAGATACGCACGCACATGCCGAAAGATACCTCACTGCGATACATCGCAGCCTCCATAGAGGTTTACATCGATGCTTACGTGAAAACAAAATATTTTGTTTTTACATCGTGGTCGACCGCAATCAGCCTTGCGAATTTGTCCAATCACGAGCCAGATCACATCGCTGCTCGCCGTCGACCGCAATGTAAAAATAAATCCAACTGTCATTATCATTAATCCCGTATTGTTCATGTTACGATCGCTGTAGGTATCTTTTAAACTGTAAAATAAACATTACCTACCGTCAGTTCATTGTTTTCACTTGGTGATTATACAATGAGGGCAGACCCACCGCTTACCCAGGACCGTTTTATAAGCAAAAGCTCCTATATCGGTCCTACTCATTCGCCGCCCGGTTGGCGTTTTTTAATGCTAAAGGCAACTGTGTAACCCAGCACTGAAAAGCAGAATTGGGCCGCATGGCTGCCATCCAAAATTTTGCCCTCATTCTCCCGTTAGTTCACTTCTTTATTATTTAAAAAATATACATAAACCACCAAAATATTTCAATACAGAAAGTAATATTTCAATACATTAACACAATCTATAAGCATATACAAAACACTAAGTGTATAATAACAGTATAAAGGCATAAAGGAAAATACAGAATGTAAGGAGCAAACAGGTCGGGACATTTGAGGGTATAGGAAAAGAAAACTCCCTTTTGGGTTAAACAGACAGTACAAAAAATAAGTACATAGAAATATGGACTTACGCTCACGCACCACGGCCGGCACATACGATCCAAGAGCAAAACAAGATGAAGCAATCAAGAATATATACTACCACTGTTTAAGCGCCGAAGGATTTCCCACCTGGAGACCCGCACTCGCAAAAACGCCCTGAACAGTTCCAGGTTCCTAGCGCAGCTTAATAGATCGGAGTTCAATATATTGCTCCTATCTGCAACTTCCAAATCTTCTATCATTTAATCTCTCGCATCCCTCAACAAAACACAGCTCCAGAGGATGTGCTCCGGCTGAAATTACTCTCAAAACACGCGCTTGCATGCGCTCTTTACCTTTGTCATAGCAAACTTGTGAAAATATTGCTTACGATTTTTTTTATGAAAATCTGAGCCCCTACTGGCAAATTTATTTTTCAATTTATTTGGTTTTTGAAGGACCCAGCATGTCCAACGATTGTGTTATTACCATCTGCTAGGTCTGGTACTATTAAATAACACAATTTAAAACTCCAGTAGGGCTGCAATGCATTATTACAAATTATTTTTCATCTATTATGTGAGATCTGCCATTCTCTGGGCTGAAACGTCGCGTCTGGCGAGGTTATCTATATGGCCGCTAGGTGCGTGGCGTCACCCCCCAGGAATTCGGGGTTTTTATTGGATTAAACAATCAATATATTCTATTATAAATTAAAAAAAAGTATAATAAAGAATGCATTTGCTTTGGCGAGTATCTGATACACGATTCGTGTGGTACTGTATACGCCCGTTTGGACAATCTTTTCGCTGACTTTTATTTCTTCACGTTGATCTTGCTTGTTTTGGACTTTCTGCATCTTATGGAATTTTGAACCCCTGCTTTCTGACTCGGACATCGCTTTGGATTTTTCTTTGGATTTATATGATTGGCATCTTTTTGGCGCTGGACCCATGGACTACGAGCTGCGCAGTAACTTCTGGTGGCACTCTCTACTTCACCAGCGAGGGCAACTGAGCCGCACATTAAAAAAGTGTTCTTTTTCGGAACATCACCACTTTGGAACATTTTAAGAAGACAATATTTTAATAATACCTGTAAGAATAAATCTTTATATATATTATTTTTGAATAGGTGTGAACCCAAGAGAACTGCGAAATACCAACACTGGAGTTTTTATCGGAAGCAGTTTTTCTGAGTCAGAAAAAACCCTGCTCTACGAGAAGTCGATGGTCAATGGACTTTGTATCAGCGGGTAAGTTAGAGAATATAATCAATATATATAAAGAAACCCGTGTTTTCCTTTCCGCCAAGTTTTCTCCACAACCAGACACAACCACCCACCGGTGGTTATGGTGGTGGATAGCCCTTGGTGTCACATCAAAAATTTGCGAGTTTGGTGGGGGTGGCTGTGCGTGGATGGGAGTGGGTGAAGAAAATGTGCTTTCTAGCCCATTATTTTTTCAAAATAGGCGCGCCGACTACTTCGGTGAGTCTAGAAGGTTCCGGAAAAACCTGCTCTAGAAAGTTCTGGAAGGAGAAGGTTCTAGAAAATTCCCGAAAGTTCTATAAGTTTGTAAACTGAGTGGCGAAATGTGTCGGTGTGTCTAGAAGGTTCCTGTACATTCGAATTTATTGAAAGTTCTGGAAGGAGAATGTTCTAGAAGGTTCGCGAAAGTTCTATGACGATCCAAACAGTGTTCTAAAAATCTACGCGTGCGAAGCCGTGCGGGGACAGCTAGTTCCGGTATATAATGTAATTAGGGTAAACACCGAATGCCTATCTAACATTTGGTATACTTATTTAATTAGCATGATGACAGATTTTGAAGTAAGATTCTATATTGTAGGTACACGTCTACTATTATCGAAAATAACATTATTTCAGTAATAAACTAAGTTTTTACGCAAACAATTGCAATTTCACCTACATATTCTTAATTTCGCGCAAAAACGCCCGCAGCTGTCCTTTCGTCTACGTGACGTCAAGCCTCGGTAAACATTGCATATTGTCTATGGCAACGGTTCAAAGACACGGTGATGGGTACTGAGGCGTGACGTCATTCGCTGCGACCGGTGTTTCAGTTAAAATGGCGGATCGCACAGTTTTATACTATTATTTTATTGAAAATCTTATTAATCTCAGTGTGTATATTAAAATGAGAAAGGGCGTATAATAAAAACTTGATTTTTATGGGTTCGTTTTTTAGAATCCTTTCAAAATATTTTCTTTTCTAAAATCACTTATTCTTTAATACTGTCATCAAGCCTATTATAATGTGAAGCCACAAAGTGCTTGATTTGTTTTTACTTCCTTTTTTTTTAACTCGTGGCGTCTGTTTGCTTGACGAAAAAACTATGGATCGATTTTTAACCCTTTTCCCGTGATCCAATCGAGCTAAAACTTTGCAAGCAGACTCGTGGCGACGATTAAGATCTGTCAAATTTTCGTTAAAAAATAATAATAATTATAGTATAATTTTGGATTATTAAAATTTTTAATGGTTTTTTCATACAAGTTGTATGGAGATTCCGACGCATGTGGTAGACACGAAATCCGAAAATGAGAAAGAGAGTATTGTAAAAACTTGGTTTTTATGGGTTACCTTTTTTCACTCATTTCTTAGGTGCTCTCGAGCTATGCTGTCCAATCGTGTGTCCTATTGGCTGGGCACCCACGGCCCGTCCTACGTCGTCGACACGGCCTGCTCCAGCTCCATCTACGCCCTGGAGCAGGCCTATAGGGCCATCAGGGATGGCATCTGCGACGCGGCCATCGTGGGGGGCTCCAACCTCTGCCTCCATCCGTTTGTTTCACTGCAGTTTTCGAGGTAAGTCTACAATTTAAACAAGCAGACATATATTCAAGTTTGTGTTTACTGGGGTATTATGCAGTGTTGCTACGACCTTTCGGGCGGACGTTTCGGATCCCATTGCAAGGTCCATCATCAGGGCTGATGTGTTGTTGTGAGTGATGGTATTGTGGTTAATTATCGGCTTGCAATACCGTGCCGAAGTCATGATGTGTTGTATTGTGTTGTGTGTATGATTAATCTGTTGTCTGATCACTATCTCTGCGGAGTCTGCGACGAGAATGACTTTGAAGCGCCGGATACGAAGATGTTTTTAATTTGAGACCATCATATTTATCGGGTGCTTGTAGATTTCTAGTGCTTCCTTGATAAGACGCGTATGGTGACTCTTTCTAAGGATTTTCGGTTCGAGTGCAAAATGATGGCCGATATCCAGAAAATACTCAGCCAGTGCTGATTTTTCTTGATATTTTTTTCAAATATTGAGTAGCTTGTTGGTTAGGACACTCGCCCCGTGATCCATAGGTCACGGGTTCGAACCTCACTCCAGACTAGCAAGTTAGTCCTATTTTCATGGCACAGGCGTTTAGATTAGTTTGAAAATAGTAAGAATATTGATGTGGCATGTATTCCGTGTTCGTATCTCTATTTTTTTTAATAAAAAAAAATATACCATATTTTTTGAGTACGTCAAATTATTTCAGGGACTATTAGGATTTTTGTCGGATCGTTAATAATATTTTTTTCTTTTAAAAGAAAATAGAGATGCGAACAAGCAATACTTTTCTTATTTTTTTCAAACTAAGCCAATAGCTTAGTTTGATAAAAGTAAGAAATGTTATGAAAATAGGACTAACTTGCTGGTGTCCTAGAATGGAGCTCGAACCACCGACCAACTAGATCATCAGTCATGAACACTACACCAACAAGCAACTCATATGCTATGGATTTCTTCCAGAGACAAACCTATGTATTTGGGAAAGTAGTGAAAATGTCTAAGCGTTTACATCGTAAAACTTTAAACGCCTCATAAACTCTTACTTTCTTATACAAATAGCTTTATAATATAAAATAAAATAATTCGTACTCCATCCTTTCATTTTCATATAAATACCTTCATCTCTGTGAGATATATATATACTACTCGTATATCTTGATTCACTTTTATATAACCTTTCTTTTATCCTAGTGATCCTATCATTTTTTTCAATCCTAGTATATTTGAGTTCAGAATTTTTTTTTTTTTCGCTTATCTTACTGTTTAATTCTGTATCTTGAATGTCAAGGTATAACATAAACGTATTCCAGATCTCGGAAAACGGGTAACAATAATAGACAGGTGCTTGCGGTTACCTCCGGTAGATTTCAGATTCTCTGTGTAGACCTACCATATACTAATCCTAGTGCCAACTGCACGCTAGGTAATAGAAGGGAGAATGATTGAGAGCTTGATCTCTCCCCGTGTATAGCCGTGCACCTTTGTACTCTCGTTAAGGTGGCCGGCCCGAATATACCACAATAAATCAAAAAGGATCAAATTTTGCATTGCAAATCCTGCACATGATTAAACATGAACAATTCGCCGTTAAGGTTGGGTGTGCTGTCGCCAGAGGGCCGCAGTCGTAGCTTCGACAAGAATGCAAATGGCTACGTCAGGTCTGAGACCATCGCTGTGCTCTTCCTGCAGAAGGCCAAGGACGCCCGCCGCGTGTACGCTCAGGTCCTCCACGCCAAGACCAACTGCGATGGCTACAAGGAGCAGGGCATCACGTACCCCGCCAGAAATATGCAGAAGAAGTTGCTGAAGGAGTTGTACGAGGAATGCGGAGTCAATCCAACGGAGTTGGAGTTTATGGAGGCTCATGGAACAGGTAAAGGAATATTTTAGATGTTTATAGCGTAAACTTTGTGGTTGGACATAATTATTAATTTTAATTATACAACTTTGCATTAACCGCTTAACTAGTAAGTCTACGTCTACCGGTTTACATACCACCGTATCTTCATCAGGAAGGATGCAAACTATCCATAATCTATTCTAGCAAACTAATCAATTTTATAACGGGGGCGTGGCTACAGCTATGGTGGGGATAATTGAGAAGTGGATGCCGAAATGGGAAAATATGTCAAGTAAAGGGCTTTTCATAAAATTTATCGGGTTGTTAATTATATTGGATTTTAACAACCAGATACATTTTATGAATAGCCTGTTACTTGACATATTCCCCATTTCGGTGTTGTCGAAATAATGATAAAAAGTGTCAGAGTATTCTAGCTCAGCCGCGGTGGCCAATTGACTAAAATATATTCCAAAGTTAATCTCAACATGTTTACTTTATAAATCAATGAAAATTGCGTAACCAAGTATTAATTTACAGATTTATTTTGAAATTTAATCCGGCGTATCAAATGGGCCATCCTACATATGAATTAGTAATGAAAAAGTTTTCTTATTGCAGGTACACGGATAGGAGATCCCGAAGAGTTGATAACAGTGGATGAGATATTCTGCACCGGCAGAAGTGGTCCACTCCTCATCGGCGCAGTGAAATCCAACTTGGGACACAGTGAGCCCGCTTCAGGGATGTGCTCTGTGGCTAAGGTGAGCAACCGCATCGGTTGCAAAACTAACTAATATTAGAACCTAGCCGATCTAACAGGGTGGTAGTAACACCTTTGATAGGGTAAGTACAGCGAATGGGACTTTTTCCCCAGCAAGACATATTATTGATATCTCACAGAGGCGTAGTTATTTTATATGGAGAAATAGGTATATAAGTCTTTGGGCTTTTAAAAAACTAACGACATGTCATTGACTGGCTTAAGTGATCATTTTATACAATGATAACGTTCAACAATTCCACCCAAAATCGACAATCAAATCTTTAAATTTTGAAAATTGTATGTACGATATTTTGCATCCCTTTATTCAATACTAAGTACGCTATCGCCATTTTTGATTCATACTCGTCACCAGGTCATTTGAAATGTTTTTTGCAGATGGCCTGGTGATGATTTGGCTGGTTAATGATTAATGATTAATGATTGACGATAAGAGAAGTATTCCCACCCATCCAGAAGAACTCCTTCTTGTTCAGTATGTGTGCGTCATTGTTCAGTATGTGATAGTGTGGACGAAATGTGTTCAGCAAAGCTAATAAGATGGAGGAAGATAACACAGTAATACTCACTGTTTGATCTTCTTCTTCTTTTGTTAGATCCTTGATATGTACCTAATGATAGGCCAGTCCTGGTCTTGTGACGAGGATGTCCAGCGCTCTCTCCTTATCTTTGGTGGTCTCCCTGGTGGTCGGCGCCCTTCTGGAATCCCGTGTATAATGGCTTTGGGAAGTCTTTTCTGCTCCATTCTTTGGACAAGGTCCCTTCAGAAACGCCTTCTCTGCCTACTCTATCTTACAATGTCTTGTATGTCGCAGGTTCTGCGGATTTTCGCATTAGGTACTCTGTCTCAGTCGCAATGAGTCTTAGAGTCTTCATCTGGGTAGTTTTGAGGAGGCGTTTAGTTCTCGCCGTGTCTGCTCTTGCTTCGATACCATACATCATGATAGGTCTTATGCATGTTTTATATATTCTGAATTTCCACGAGCGTATGTTTATTGGCCCATAGAGTGTCTCTTAAGCATCCGGAGACAACCACTGCTTTGTTTGTCTGCTCTTTGACTTCATTATACGGATCGTTCACTGTTTGATGTTATGATTTATTGGAACAATTTTTACGAGGCGGCTACAGGGTTCGTCGACATAATGGTCATTGCTGCGGCGAGCGGAAGGCACGCTGCCCTTGCGGTGCGCTTGATCGGCCAAAACGGATCCGCAGCAGCTTCCGATCATAGGCCGCCATGCCGCCTCACAGCGGTTTAAACGACCGGTGCGGGCACTACGGTCTTGCCTGGTGTCACTGAGCAAGACCGATATGGGAGCTTTTGCTCATAGAATGGTCCTGGGTATCATTCACAGATCCCGATCTTCACAGTGATTGAGTGAGCATTTCATGACGCAACTAACGGTACCTACATTTCTCACCTACAGATGTGCATCGCTTATGACACGGGCTACCTCCCCCCCAACCTGAACTACGAGAGCCCTCGCGAGGGCGTGGCTGCCTTGACCGAGGGTCGCTTGACCGTGGTCACCGAGAAGACTCCTTGGAACAGGGGCATGTCCGGCATCAACAGCTTCGGCTTTGGTGGGGCTAACGCTCACGTCTTGCTTAAGAATTTCGCCAAAGAAAAGGTAAGTTTTGAATTCCTTGCCTGGATATTGTCTGATCCCTTAAACGTATCTTAAGGGTAAAAATAATAGAGATATTCCTCTTTTCAATATTTAATTGCTTAATTTATAATTACCATTACCAAAAGCGCTGGTAGGGCGCAAGATATCTTCATTAGGTCTCATCCTAATAGTAAGATTAAATGATATATTGGTGCTTACTTTTTATTTATTCATATACGTAATGCATCGTGAGTTTTTTGTTTTAAATTAAATGCAGTAAATTATTTCGTTATTACTTTTTAATTATTATTTTTTTAACTTTCTATACGGTGCAAAGTAGTTACTATTATCAAAAATAATGCACCGGTGATCTTTTTAAAAATATGTAGCGAAAAATGAAAAAATAAAAGAAAAATTACACAAATCAAAGAGAAAACTAAAGAAGTAAAGAGATATGATAAGTATAATGCTTATAATTACAGTAATTGCAAACAAATAGAAAAAATAATAAAATATAGGATATAGAATAGAAATAATTAGACACACGGTAAAATTTTAATAAACAAATAAAAAACCACTCAAGCAGTACAGATAAATGTGATGTTTAATTATCACATAAATTACAAACTATTGAATTTATCTGGAAGAAATTGCTTAAAATTGATTAATAAATTCTAAAATTGACTGGCAGGTATCTATCAATGCTCATTTCTCAATCTGTGAAGCCTTCTGATAGGTAAATTGTAGAGATAATTTGTATTGAACGCAGTAAATTGTTATACCTTGCCTAGTGTTCCTAGAAGGAATGTGCTTATTTATTGTTTTGATTTGTGTTACTCTTTGTTTTTTGGCTTTGGCTCTCTTGTTTCTTTTCCCTCCACGAACCCTGCCTGTTCAGCCGGAATTTTCCTGCCAAGTCTCCTCTCAGTCTTTGAACGCTACAGCATGTTCTATCTACTTATCATGATACGTTTCCAGGTGAATGGCGGGCAGCCCAAGGATTCCCTGCTTCGCTTGGTGTGCGTGTCCGGCAGGACGGAGTCAGCCGTGCACAAGATCCTGGACGACGTGGAGTCCAGGCCTGTGGATGCGGAGCAGGTCCGGCTGCTGCACGCCGTGCACGCTGACGTCATCCCAGCACATGTCTACCGAGGATACACAATTCTTAGTGAGTCGATGGATTCACCATGTGCTTCTCGTCAAAGAGACTGTCACACTTTTATTTATTTGTTTACAAAGCTTAAGGTTACCACGAAACAGATATTTAAAGATAATATAGTAAATTATTGTATTGAAGCCAGGGGAGAGTTTTTATGCCTTGAGAGCACATACAATTTGTATTTCATGTATCTCCGATTGAGCTTAGCCGGTGAGAGATGAGGAGTTCTGCATCATGAGGATTTAGAACCCCCTCTTCACTATAAGCACCTGGTGAACATTTTATTCAAAGTGCAGTTGGCTGAGCTGTGATTGCACAGCATAATTGATTACAACTATGTTACAACATTTCAAATATAAGTTGACGTCGATAATGCCTAATTCTAAACCCCTCACACCATAAATAGTTGACCAATTTTTGAAGATTAATTTTAGTACATTCATTATCCTGAAGAAAGGAGAATTTTTATAGCTAAATTTAAATGTGGTTAAACTAGGAGCTAATTATTTAATTTACTTATTTTTTATTGCAATAACACACTGCGTTATTCGTCAATACTCTATTATACAACTGGAACACAAAACTTACTTCAACTTAGCTTACGTTGAATTCAGTTATGCTTAGCACACATACTTTTTAACAAATTTATAACGAATTCAACCTGCGGTATTAAAAAAAAGGTAATTCAATGACTGGATATCTTGTACACTGAATTATTTGAAGAAAATCATTTTCTCATAAAATTTGAAGCAATTCACTGATAACATGACCAAACATGACATGATATGACCTTCTTTTATGTCTCAGATAAACATGTATCACGTAAAGTTGCATCTCAGTTACGGCGGATGGCAATGGACGTGACACGGCCATTTTTTTTTCAATTTTTTAAAAATAAATTATTAGTTTAAAATGTACCTTAATAAGGGCCAGATGTATCAACAACAGGCTTATAGTAATCTTTGCCGTTTAAACCATATTTTTTTTGCATTTTTCACCAATCATATAATATGTTTTTGTAAAAATCTTTTGTGTCAATTGTGTCAGCAAATAAGAGTGGCATTGGGCATGGCATGACATCTGTGTCAAATGGCAGCAAGGTCTAAATCGATGAGGACGTTGTTCGATCTTTATAAACAGAACCAGATGTAACTGAACACACCCACCTTCTCCGACACCTTATCATAGTGCATGCTCTATGTACTAAAATATTGTATCTATAAACTGACATAGTATTGTTTGATTTTGTAAAGTTACTGCCTTAACTACTTGTTCTGTGTGTCTTTTTTTGTGCGTGATGGGACAAGAACTTCTGATAAGGAATAAAGTGCCACAAGAATTGAGTAAGATCTGCCGTTCTTCTGATGAAGGAGGAACTAAAGTATTGTCTCGACTTCTATCTGGAACCGGAATCAAAGACAATTTAAGACCGTGTTTTCTTTCTCCACCATCCACTGACTCCATAAACATTCATCCTATCCATCTCCCAGTAACTTCCAGTACAATCCGTGTTCAAACAGATGTCATAGCGGTACTAAGTAATGGTCTCTTGTGCAGGACCCCACTGCGAAGTGACAAGAGTGGCACGGGAGGCCAAGTACTTCCACGGAACGAAGAGACCGGTTTGGTTCGTGTTCAGTGGCATGGGCTCCCAGTGGGCTGGCATGGGCACCCAACTCATGGCCATTCCGATCTTTGCAGCGGCCATTGAAAGGTGAGTTTATTAGACTGGTCGATCAAAAGAATCAATTTTCTGAAGCTATAATAGAGTAGCGACATTATGACATTCAATAATTCCGCACAAAATAGACCCAATGCTGTACTGCAAAAGTGTCAAATCGACAGAATAATTCAGATAGGCAGATCAAGCAATGTTGTGTTGGCATAATGTTGCTGATTTGAGTCAAACAAGGAGGCCAATAAATTTAAGTCACGATACTGTAAACTAAAAAAATAATAATATTATAAAAATACAATGAAGACAGGACTGTTTTATAGGCAAAAGCCTTATTCGTAAATAGGTTTTCATTTTTGAATGCTAAAGGCAATGGTACGACTCAGCGCAGCGTTGCAAAGCATAGCTGGGTCGCATGGCTGTCATCCGTGCCATAATTTCTCTTGCTAGAAATTAAAAAATACGTAATTATTAAAAATTACAACCTAAGTGAACCTTGCTTTAATGCATTAAGACGGGTCATAAATACCAATCATAGTAGATATTTTTTAATAAATAAATATGTTTTTTTAAATGAAGAAAATATTCACAAATTAGCTAGGTTTTCTGAATAGTTAAAATATGATAACACTCTATGGGTTTCGAGTACAAGACTTTGTGTTTACCAGATGCGACCAGGTGTTGAAACCCAGAGGCGTCGATATTGTGAAGATCATCACAGACCCTGACCCGAAGATCTACGATAACATCCTTCACTCTTTCGTGGGAATTGCGGCTGTGCAGATTGGCCTGTGTGATGTGCTTAAGGCTGTTGCCATCGAACCAGACTTCATCATTGGTAAGTCAAAATACATATTCAATTTAATTTAACTAAGCACATGAAAAATGGGATCTGTGTGCAATGTTGAAAAAGTTTGTGCAACCTTTATCAGAATGAAAAAGATGTTTTGAAAATGGTCATATAATAATAATAATAATAATAATAATAATTGGATCAGTTATATAGCCAGGAAGAATCAAGGGTTTTGTTGAGTGAATACTAGGTATTCTTTCCAACCCTGGTAAAAAGAAACTGATCAATCTCCGCGACTTATCAAAACTCTTCCCGGTTCCCGGCTGGAATCCACCCATTCTTTTATTGTACGAAACGAGAAAATTAAAACACAAAAAGCTTCTAGGTGACAAAAGAAGAATTCTTCGAAAAAATAGCTATCAAAAGAAGGAACGAAAGTATAAAAATACAGACACGCAGCCACGTTGTAAAGATATTACGAAAGAGGGCAATTTTTTCTCAAAAACTTTATATATTTATTTTTTCAAAACAAAAAATATAAAGTTACAATTTAACATGTTCCAAAAATTTCTTCATTCAAATTTTTCAGTAGATAAATTGTCGAGTCCTTACTCGCACGAAATAATAAAGAAAAAATATAATTTTTATTAATCCATTAACAAATATATACAAAATATGAAACATTTTCAATTTTTAAGACATTTTAATTATATACTACATTGACAAATCATTCGATAGATATTTTGGAGGAAACATTAGGTGTGATAGTGTTGTAAGGGTCTGATTCTATAGGTTTTTATATGATTGTCTAAACAAGTGCGTTTTTAGTTGTTTTTTGACCTGCTATGTGTCCTCAATTTTGGAATGAGATTAATAAGGCATCTTAAAACATTCGAGTTGTGGATCTACGGGAGAATACTTTAAGTAAGGTGAATGGAGAAAGTTACGAATGAAGATGTTATGGTCCGGATGAATAAAGAAAAATAAGTAATTAAAGCAATAAAAATCCGGAAACTTGAATATCTCGGACTAGTGATAAGCCATCCAGAGAAATAAAAGATCTTGTATCTCATAATGCATGGAAAGAGATCTGGAAGTCAGGGCCCTGGAAGAAGGAGAATATTATGGCTGGAAAATTTGAGACATCTGTTTGGCCAGTCTACTGCAGAGCTATTTCGTGTCTCAGTAAATAAAATGATGATAGCCCACATGACTCTCCAAGTTCTTCGAACGGAAAGGGCAAAAATAGAAGGATTCCCTAGTTCAGCGCAAGGTTTGGACGATCTGGGAGATAACGCAGACTGTTGATACAATTGGGGTGCTGTTTGTTAGAACACCTCTTTTTTAAAGGTCATTAGTCTTCGAACGTTCTAGAATTCTTTAATCCCAGGAAATCGGTAGTAAATTGTTTACGTTTGAGGGAGATAAGAAGCAGCGGCGAGTGGTATAGGACTACGCCTCCTGGGATGATGAGGTCCAGCTATCCCTCCATCTCTTCGGTAGTCTTCCTGGTGGGCGTCGTCCAGAGGAGAAGTCATTCGCTGCTGTATGCACGTGTCTGTCACTGTCCAGATTATCTCCAGATCCCTCCAGAATCTATTCTATCGTGCTGTGTCCTCTATTTTGCATGTTTACCTTATGTTTTCATTTCGGACACAATCACGTTGAGTTTTTCTAGTAATGGCTGTCAGCACTTTCATTTCAGATGTTCTGAGGAGTCTTTTGGTGCAAACAGTGTCAGTCTGCGTCTCTATAGGATATAACATATGTTTCGGCTTGCCGTCACAAAATTTTCTAAATATCACGTCAATTAATTTTTAGGGCACAGTGTGGGGGAGTTGGGTTGCGCCTACGCTGACGGCTGCTTTACAACTGAGCAGATGATCCTCGCCGCTTACTTCAGAGGTCTGGCCAGTATTGAGACTCCCTTCATCAAGGGATCCATGGCGGCCGTTGGCTTGGGTTACCAAACGGTAAGTAACAATAATCCTACTAAAAAATCCGGCATGCAATATCACCCGAAGAGGAGTACCCTAGTACTCATAACAGCGACAATAACAATATGTATTAAAAAGTGGAATACGACAATTAACACCATTTTTTGAGCTTATTGATTTGAAGCTGAATGAGAAGAATATTACGTAGTTTTTAGTTTTTTTAATCTTGAGATTTATTATTAGCACAACCAAGTTTTTTAAAATAATTTTATTAATCATATTTCTGAGACACAAGTCTAGATAGTAGTTGTAGATTTATGTGTGCTGATCTCAAAATTTTACAAGGTAATTGGCTATTATGACATCGATTTGCCAATAAAGATTGATGACATAAACAGAAGTAACATCCAGTTATTCAAAAGTTAACTAGGTGTGCGCGGTATATTCTTGTATACCTAAATACCAGTGTCGTGCAGCGCATACAAGCAAAAAATCTGTGCATTAGTAAAGATTCTAGGAAACAAATATTAATTAAATAATCTTATCCTAAGAAAGCGTTGATATAAAATATAATTCATCTTACGGCTAGAAGTTTTATTTTCGACGTTTCTGTACCTAACTTCATATCAATTCTTAATTTATCTCACTTGTTTGCGCCCAACAAATTTGTTCCATAGATCTAGTCGAGTCGAGAAAAAGATTTTTGTAATTTTTCATGGAATAGCGTGTTTCTTCGAAAGGTCCTATGCGAGGTGAGAACTGCGCGCACGTCACTTTCAGAAATGATATTTTTACAAATTCCACGCAAAACTTTTTGTGTGAATTGTATTTCTCTTTTCTATGGTGAATGTTAATTTCATCTGTCAACTCATAATGATTATTAACGACAACACTGCCATCGATGATATCATAAAATGTTTGATTTATTTTTGTGAAAAGAAACGTATCTGAAATAAATATAATTCCCGATTTAATTATGTATAAATCTCTTCGAAATATATAGAAAATTTTTGCCGTATTACCTATATATAAAATATTTATTTATTTAGAATATCTTGTTTACGATACTTCTTTTATAGTGCAGTTATTTTTGTGGATTGAAGCTTCTCAGAATAGTTCATTATATACAGTTGAAAAAATTCAAAAAATGTATATATCCTTATAGTTATAGGCGTATATATATATTTTAATATAGGTATATAGTCGGTCACAGCGTAACCTAAGTTTATACCCACTGCACGCCACTGCTAAATCCCGTTTTCAACTCCTTACAGGATATTTTAATTTCTACATTCACCTGAAATGTAGTTTGGAGGTGGATAAGCCCTCCGGTTTTGGATAGAGTTGAACTCAAGGGTCACCACTCCGTTTGTAGAGTCGGAGATCTCTGCGGTTGTTGATGATGTAAATGTCGCGGTGTTTGACAAAATTTATTTGAAGTATAAATGTTGACAAAAGTAACAAGAATAATAATTATAGGTACTCTATAATGAATCGATAGATGACGAGAGCTACCGCTCGATAGGTAGCTTCCCGAGAAGTGAGGCTTCGATCGGGGAGCGCTTCGCCGTAAGAATGACACTGGGCGAGTGGGATACTCGGCTCTGCAGGCGCCGGCTTATATAGTGATCCAGAACAAAGGCTCGCGGTTGTTACGATTTCGTCTTTACTCGGCCGCGCGTGTAGATATTTAGTTTAGATCAGCAAGGCGAGTTTCCTCGCTCTCCGTAACCCCTGCTATACCTTGCCTTTGTACTCGGTCATTGGTCCGGCTTACTTTGTCGCCTATTTGCTGTCCTCAGCGTTCTTACCTCGGCCTTTGTATCGAGGGCGACGGCCTGCCGTTTTCGATGTCAGCGTATGCGGTACCTCATTACACGGGCGTGTATGTGTATACGTCTTGGGCCACCACAGTTGCTATACCTCCTGATGCTCCTACCTGCTTGCGCTGGCGGTTAGTAGCTAATTGCAAAATTGTCGCGCATCTCTCCTCACTTGGAGTAGATGCTTCTTCAATCATGTCAAATTTACTATAAGAAGAAAATCGCCACGAACACCATGCGTTGAAACTTTACAGCTTGATCCAAAAGCAGGACAAAATCAGTAATTCCTTCTGCAGGTGAAGGAATTCCGGCATCCAGAAATAGAAGTGGCCTGCCACAACGGACCGGATTCTTGCACCGTCTCTGGACCCGCTGATGTTATGAAGACCTTCGTGGCCCAGCTGCAGGCCAAGGGAACCTTTGCCAAAGAGGTACCCTGTTCCAACATCGCCTACCACTCCCGATACATTGCAGAGGCTGGTGAGTTTAAGCAAACGGGTGGGGTCATTCACTGAACATGATGAAATCGTATATATTTTATGCATTATTAATGACGCATCAAATAAGCTACAGTCTTTAGCAACACTTTCTGCGCTAGTTATCCTGAGTTCAAGCGTTGAATGTGATAAATCCTCTCTTTGACTGTATAACTAGCGGCACATAATGGCGTTCTGGTACCGAAACTGATGTATGGAAGTGAAGCCTGGAGGTGACAGAAGAGGAACGAAAGTAGGCTGAATGCAGTGGAGATGAGATCCCTTAGTCGTACGTGTGGCAAATCCATTTATGATAGAGTAAATAATGAAGATATTACGAATGAATGTAAAGCTGATTGTAGAATAATTCATAGAATTAAAACAGGGTCGCTCAGGTGGTTTGGGCATGTTGAGCGAATGGATGAGGAAAGAACGGTAAGAAAGATATATAATGCAAGTCTTGGCGGCGCCAGAAAGAGAGGGCGACCGCGGAAGACGTGGCGTGACCAGATTAACCAGATGCTGGAAGATGGTCCCGTTAGAAGCCTCAATAACCATAGAGCTTGCTTGCGAAGATGTATGAACGTGAATGAGGCGAGAGTTGCATGTCAGGACAAAATAGTATGGCGCTCTATCCTCTATGTCTACCCCCACGGGGAAACGGCGTGATGGTAAGTAAGTAAGTAAGAATCTTTCACGTATAAATGAGGATGCGTATGTCGTACCCCGATTTTATAACTTAAATACATAAATTTAGAACTTAAAATCAGACAAATTCCACGACACTGACAAAAAATCCTCCCCACTACGTAACCCGCTGCCTTACTCAAATATGTAGATAATATTCTGTACCTAGGTTAGTTATTAATTACACTCGATTGCTCCTCTCGATAAGTGATAAATATAACACAATTCAAAATGTGTGCATTACAAATCTTAATTTAGTGTAAATTAAAATAATCATGTTGCACCATAGAGCGACTGCCATGTCAATCCATAACTAACTGTTGTATCGAATAATTTTTTCAAAGTTACGGTAAGACGACAGATCTTGCGACTTGAGTACAAGTCAATATTGATTAAAGAGTTATGATTGTAATTACGGTCGTTAGACATATTTAACTGTAACTGGTTGCGGATATTTTATACGAACCGTATGTATTTCAGAGAAACGATTCTCGACGTTTCGTTGAATTCTTATTCAACGTCATCAGCAGGACGACCTTTACCTGCGGAGGTAGAGGGCGGACTGATTACTACTTTCGAGGGCGTAAATTATATGCCCTTTGTTGTGGAGTGTTCACTTCTTCTACAATAGAGGTCGCCAGTGTGCAATATGTACTAGTTACGTCGGCGGACGTAACTAGTACATATTGTACACTGGCGTATTTGTTACAAGTATTTGGCGCCCTGTTCTTACGACATTGATTCAACCCTTGAAAGACGTCGCAGTAAAGTCCGCCGACGTAACTAGTACATATTGCACACTGGCGACCTCTATTGTAGAAGAAGTGAACACTCCACAACAAAGGGCATATAATTTACGCCCTCGAAAGTAGTAATCAGTCCGCCCTCTACCTCCGCAGGTAAAGGTCGTCCTGCTGATGACGTTGAATAAGAATTCAACGAAACGTCGAGAATCGTTTCTCTGAAATACATACGGTTCGTATAAAATATCCGCAACCAGTTACAGTTCAATATTGATTGTTAAAAAATGGCAACATTTTTTTTGTATTATCACAGGTCCTACGCTCTTAAAATATCTGCGCCAGGCAATTCCGGAGCCAAAGATGAGGTCCGCCCGCTGGCTGTCCACCTCGGTCCCGCAGCACCTGTGGGGAGAGGACTCGGCCAAGTACTCCTCGGCGGAGTACCACACCAACAATCTGCTGGTACCTTTTTACCTGTTCACTATTAATTTTTTTTTTGGTGTTACATTTATCTTTATCTATACTAATATATAAAGAGGTAAAATCTGTAAGTTTGGATGTAGAAGGTAATCCGAAACTACTCATCCGATTTTAAAAATTCTTTCACCGATATTTAGAATGGACTTTCAGGGTGGACATAAGCTATGTAATATTAGCCCGTTGAAATAAAAGTTCTTTTCGTGGTGACCCATTTTACAACTATAGTCGAAGAAAAAATGTTCGAGCGGTGCGTTTTTTATTAACGTTGCCTTAACAATAAGAGATATTTAAATACTTTCTATAGAGAAGTTGTAGAACTCAAAAAATTCTATAAATATATAAATATTAAGGTTAATACACAAATTGATAGAATATGATTAAAAGTTACTAAAAATCTACGCATGCGAAGCCGCGCGGGTACGCTGGTTTAGTTGTAAAAGATAATGATTAGGAGCTGAAATAAGTGAGGGTGAAAATTTAAAAATGGACACTCGAAATTATTTTCAGAGGAAAGAAAAAGAAGGACTTTATCTTTCAAATATGCCAAAATAAGGGTGGTTAATAACTATAATTTTTATTCGCATTAGGCCACAAAATCATTGAATTTTTTTAAGTGGTTGCTCCACCTTGGGAGCCTGAAACATTGGTCGAAATATTTTTTTTTTCAAGGAGGTGATCTGTTTTAAATGATCTTTATTAAGGTACATATTTAACTTTTATATTATTGGAAAATTTTTGAAAATAAAATTTTATGGCCGCGTCATATCCATTCCCGTGGAGCACCTCTACTGGAAATGAAAATTGTAGCTTAAGGATTTTTCAATCCAATAATTTTTTTTTCAAACTGCCCCCTTTTTTACAAATATAATAAAATCTCTATGCCATGACAAAATACTCTCTGCAGAGATTTCTAATAGACATGAGGGAATGCCTCATATAGTTTGACACGAACGTTCTTTCGTATACAGAGTTAAATCGAGTAGTTTCGATGTTCAAACGACAGTATTTTGGATTCTTGATAAGCCATTTAAACGGAATTCGTTGATGATTTCAGAGCCCAGTCTTATTCGAGGAGACGTCCCGCTTGATCCCAGGGAATGCCATCACCATAGAGATTGCCCCACACGGGCTGCTGCAAGCTATTCTCAATCGCTCCCTAAAGAAGGACTGCACTAATGTGCCACTCACCAAGAGAGGACATCCCGACAGCGTGGAATTTATGCTCACGGCTTTTGGAAAGTGAGTGCACCTATTTTTATTCATGGCTCAATAGCCATTTATACTGCAAGAATCAAAAATGCTGACAAGTTTTGTTCCTATATAAATATTTTCATATGACGAAGATCGCCGGATGAGGATGATTCTAATTAAACTGTATAATTAAAGAATTGGAAAGTAGAAAAAGAATTTCGACTCACCTACTGCGGTATCTTCTTCTTCCTTCCATAACTCAAAAACAATTAACTCCACGTTGACGTTAAACGGCGATGCACTTCTTACAAAAATACTATCACGAGACTGTAAAAGTAGATGGTCGCGCCAGTATCCACATACATTATAAAGATGATATGTGGAATTCATTCCACAATACAGAAAACCACCAATCTAGGCCACACACACACAGTGGCAAGGAAGGCAAAAGCAAAACATGCGCAGTCGGTAGGTCATTGCACCATCAGCATTTCGGACGATTTCTTCACACTCATTCATAAATTATATAAAAAGAGGTACACGCCCTAAGCGGGCGTGTCAGCCTGTCATCTATCTCCGGCGGTGGCCGGAGGCTATGGCCCTTAGAGTATCTATCATTGTCTTTATAATTATACTTATGTACATTTTGTACTTGTTTTATCGAGGTAATAAATCATCAAATATTCTACACCTTTGGAGCTTTTCCGTTGCATGACTATGGTGACTCGAAAAATGCAATTGCTCCTAACCATCTCCAAACCTCCAAAGATATGTGTAACGAACGCCTGTGCATGAGCGAGGGTATGTCAGGACTTACCACCTAATGTCAATACTCCAGATACACCAATTGTCACCTTGAGTGCACCTCCAGTTCAAAATCGACCGCCGCTTGCGTAGCATAAAAATCTGTCGCTGATTAAAACACCACCCGCGCCTGTTATCATACCGCTATATTAGTTATTACGCACCGCTGTCTTGTAATAATTATTCGCGGGAGTGAATATTTGCATGGTGAAGACGGCATTCAACATCCTAAAATCCATCGTTCCAGAGCAGTACCGAGCGTGTGGCAAATCAGAGATTCCAGAGGTGAGTCTGCATTGTATTGTTTGCGTACGAGCATTCGCACCTTATACTGGAAGATCTCACTCCCGCTCTAGAAGTTTTCGTATACCTGGAAACTACTAGAGCGTACGAAATTATAACCGCCGCCGATTCAGTAAAATCACAGTACACATAATCAAGTACTCTCCAGATTCCTGGACGTTGTGCAATAATTTGGAAATTGCTAGAAGATTTTAGAATAAACGCTGGAAATGTCGACTAAATTCGCAAAACGTTTGGAAAACGGAAACGGTATAATAAGAGACAACACCATTGTGGAAGACAGTTTAATGTGTACGCGATGTAATAGAAGTCAGCGAATTGTGAGCCCGTACGATTGATCATAAACAAGTGATAAACATAAGAATAGCAAAATAGAAAATTGCCTGCATCTCGAGTAGCGATTGTGAAATTAGTCCGAATTACACAAGTGTTTCCCCGTGTTAATCCATGACAATACCTTCACACTCGATGATGCATGAAGACTATGATTATGGGGGACCTATCGTAATCCGATAGTGACGATATGTATTGTATTGTATTGTTATTTCCGGAGGTGGTGCAGTATACTGAACTGTCGAGCGCTAATTTTGGAATCGTGATAAAAAAGGTGAGTTGGACAAAGGGGGAAGGATTATGATGTAAATGTTATCAGTAAAGTAAACAGAATGTACCGCTTGAGACCGCGGACGTCCACACAACGAATTAATAAATACTTGACGGGCTGTTTTCTCCTTTGCAGACTTTACGAGATGGGGTTGAATCTTCACCTGGCCAACATTTATCCGAAGGTAGAATTTCCCGTGTCTATTGGCACCCCGATGTTGTCACATCTCGTGGAGTGGGAGCACAGTATGGACTGGTAAGTCGATACTCAGCCGCATTCTGAAAATAGCAATATTTTCATCTTAAGTTTGTTATCCCAACACTTAACAGACGAGAATATAAATAAAATAAACGAGACGTAGGTATGTATACATCAGTGTTTGTTTCTTCCAGTTTCTACTTGAGAGTGAGAGAATTACATGACGGTTATCCATCAAACGTCAATATATAAATACGAGTTCTTTAACACAGCATAAGTACTTGTTTCATCTAATTTTAGTCAACACATGACAATTGTGAGGTTACGTTTGCGATAGGTACTTCGGTAATCCGTTTGGAGCTCTGCCAGACCAGACACTGCAGAATTAATAAATCCCTTTTATAAAGGCATTGCAGATATCGGACACCGCAAATAAAGGTATTTACTTTGAGAGAGATATGTGAAAATATACAAAACTCCTTATTTAAGTACGACGAATACCGAACACCGACGTATACCTACGTCTCGTTTATTTTTTTATTCAGCGTTATGATAATAATCTTAAAAACCTAAATTGCTATTACGGTCAAGAAACCATAAGGTTCCATAAAATTGGTTAAGCGGGCTACTTATACACCTGCTGCAGAGGCAATCTAGGGGGCACGGCGGTCGGGACAATATCGGCTTGTCTCTACACAAATGCCTGCTGTTCAGTGTTCAAGTATAAGTGGAGATAAACACACGCGTTGAGAACGGCACCAGTATTATCGAAAAATCGAAAGATCGGTGTGGCTCTGGCCTTTTGGCCTCTCTGCTCCAATGGTGCAGCGATCTAGCAAGGTGGCAGGGGTGATCCGGGTATCAAGGATGGTCTCGCGCTCCTGCCCCCCTGCTGATCTAGCAAATTGCCCCTGCTTGCCTGCACACATCACAATTTAAGGGTCATCCCCACTTTTACACCCTAGATTGCCTCAGCAGCAGGTATCTGTTCTTCCCGGGACGTTCAGCCGCCCTGCAGGTGCTGGGAACCGTGTTCACCGCTGGTTTCTTGGTCCATTACAAAGCACGTGTTGGCACAATTATATTGTGTTTATGAAATTACAATGTGCACATAATTAAATAGTTATTTTATAGGTATCTGTCATCTTATCGCAATCAGGAAAGGATTAAGTCGGGGGAGAGAATCGTGACAATGACAATAGACGACGAAGACACGGAGTTCATGGCTGGTCACGTGATTGATGGTAATGGTTCTTCTACTTTTTTATACTGTTCCAGGTAAATATTATGAGGGGTAGAAAAGCAAATGCACAAATATAATTTTTTTTTAATACAGTCATCAAGGATTACTTATTAGTGAAGGGAAAAATTACAGTTCAAAATGAAGACTACAACACATACACGTTCACCAATTTGAAGACTAAAAAGTTTACACTATATTTGTAGTATAAACTACATGAAGTGAACTAATTGTAGTAATACGAAATTGTAGTACTACAAAATTGTAGTAATAATGAAGTGAACTATTGCAGTACTACAAAATTGCAGTACTAAAAGTGAATTAATTGTTGTACTACAAAATTGTAATGACCTAAAAGAAGTGCTTCTTGAAAAGTGTGTTACTACAGAAAATTTTCAAACCCATGGGGGGGGGGTATTTCAGTTTCCAGAGATTTCTTCGTTCAGTTCCAAAATTATTCCATGGGGGGGAAGTTGTTTCGATTTCCAGAGAATTCTTCGTTTATGTACATCGACTTGCTAATTTCACAAGTGTGTAGTTTGTAGTGTGGACTTTCAAATAAAATGTACTATTTGAAGTACATATGTACTTTCAATAACTTTGAAGTGTGTGTACTTTGTAGTGTGCACTAAACTTCAAAAGGTGTGAAGTTTACACTTCAATATAATGTAGTACTACATTGTAGTAGTTAGTACGGAGCGGACCCATCACTATTACTTACATAGCTCTATCCCTCCCAAAACTATGTTTTCCATTCACTATTAAAAGCAAAGGTAGAAACTTACATTTTATCCAATCAACCTCCAAGGATGTGTCACGTGATAAAGTGGCTGCTTCATACTAAAGTAAGAATCGATGTCGATTTTAGTCTGAAACATAAGCATAAACAGAGACAGCAATATGTAAATAGCAAAAGTAGCCGTCTCCACTATTTGATAGCAAACACAGTAATATCCATATTTAAATGATAAATATATATTTATTTACCTCTTCTAGCCATCTCCTGTCGGAGGTCGGCCATCATATTGGAGATTACGTATCTATTTACCGCCGCAGCCGCACGAAACAACTCAGTCGAGTTACACTTGTACCAGTCCTGAAAGACTTGAAAATTACGCAGCCATGAGATGCGGCATCTTCATACGCTTCTTTCTTTCTGGATGAAGAGTTGGTTTAGACTTTATTTTGGTCCTCTCTAATATGTCCGAGATACTCAAGCTTTCTTGTCCTGGTAGTCCGCAGCGCTTCTTGGTAATTAACTATATGCCGGAGGACTTCAACATTTGTCACTATATTCATTTTCAATATGAGTCCACAGAGCCACATCTCGTAAGCCTCGACTTTGCGGATTAGTTCTTGGTTTAGTGTCCATGCCTTTACTCCATGTAAGAGAGTGGCGAAAACATAACATCGTTTATTTATACACATATATAAAAGGTCACTAAGATGCTTGTGTGGAAAATATTTGGTCGATTGAGTGAGGAATGAACAAATTAGAAGTGAATGCAATGCTGGCTGCAGTGTGGTAGATTGAATAAAGAAAGGAGTGCTGAGATGGTTTTGTCATATGTAACGTATGAAGAGGAAAGGATAGTTAAGGCGAGTGTTGAAGGCAGCAGGAATTAGAGGAGTCCGCAAAAGACCTGGCACGATCACATATTACAAGTATTTGAGGATGGCTCTGTTAAAAGCCTTAACAACCGTAGAACTCGTATGAGAAGATGTATGATGTGATATGAATGTGGCCGAAGCAAAAGTGGTATGCTAGGATAGAAGAGTGTGGCGTTCAATCCTCTCTGCCTGCGTGATGGTTAGTTAGTTAGTTAGTTTATATAAAAGGAAAACTGAGGTCACAATTGTTTTTAAATCTTGTTTTCAATAAGATGCAGGTTTTATAGATCCCAGAGAAATTTCCTTGGGTGGTGACATGTTTTTTGCGTTTATCAGTGGGATATTGCTGCCCTTGGTTTTATACTAATTTGTTATCCAATGTGCTCACCCCTTACATACACTAGTTAGGAAACTGCCAACAATTCACCAAGTATCATTGATGAATTCACCAAATTTATGGCCTTTCGTCATTTTTTAGGTCGCAACCTGTTTCCGGCCACCGGCTACCTGGTGCTGGTGTGGGAGACTCTGGGGATGATGATGGGAGAGATGTACACGGAGGTGTCGGTAGTGTTTGAGGAAATCCGTTTCCAGAGAGCCACCAACATTCCCAAAGAGGGCAACTTCAAGTTCATAATCATGATCCATAAGGGCACTGGAGGCTTCGAGGTAAGCTGCATTAAACGGAGGATATATAACAGGCAAATTATTGTCTATTAAATTTTAATCAAAAATAAATAAAACGATCAAATAAAGATTGATGTTGGATACATAACTAAGAACCGAGAAACTAGGAACAGGAACGTGGACTCACCGTTTTATCCTCTTGTATTCTCGGTCTCCCATTGCTTCCGTAGGTGGACAATACTAATACTAATCTCTTTAATTATTATTCATCTTATTCAGTTTTCATCTCTCCACTGCCGGATAAAGGCTTCTTCCATATCCTTCCATCCTTCCCTATTGTTGGCTTCTTGTAGCCTTTACTTTTACCCCTCAACGGCTATATCATCGGACTATCTCTTTTGAGGTCTTCCAACGCCTCTTTAATGCTTCCACGATCTCCACTTCAGCAGACCGGGAGTCCGTTTTGTGGCATCCTGCCTTGCAATACGCCATGCTCGTTGTCAGTTTAACTTCGCTACATGATCCATGATATTCACTACTCAAGTTCTGCGCTTAGGCTTAGGCAAATTAGTTTGAGGAAATTATGCGGAGAACTTGAGTTGAGTTGAGAAATGAGGATTTCTTTTTTTATCTCTCAGGCTCATACCAAGCAAGGATCTCTCCATAGATTGTTCTAAGAGTCATCGTCTCCATTTCATACATCATCACCGCTATGTTATATAGAATTATTGTTTATTGTTTATCAACATATCTTTACACGTTCGCTTAGATTATGGAAGGAGGTGTTCTGATAGTGACGGGGAGAATCACCGCTAAGAAGGACGTATCGCAAGACTTCCGCCCCTTGGTTGAACCTGAAGAGGACAGCGGGAACTATGTGAGGGAGCTCAGTAACAGAGATGTCTATAAAGAATTGAGGCTCAGAGGATACAATTATTCGTAAGATATCATTTTATTCAGATGCACAAAAAAGGCTATCAAAAAAAAAGGTTTTTATGTTATTTGTACCATGGTACATGAACAACATGCTGATTAAATTTATAGATAGCTTAAGCACGATTGAAAGATTAAAATAAATAGTTTCAATTTATTGAAAGGTTGAGGTTCTCAATATTAAACACTACTTCTTACAGCGGCGACTTCCGTGGGATCCACAGCTGCAGTATCAACGCAACCCGAGGAATGCTAACCTGGGCCAAAAACTGGGTCACCTACATGGACACCATGCTACAGATGAAAATCCTCACCAATGACACCAGAGGCCTCTTCGTCCCGACTCGAATCGAGAAAGTGTCCATTGACGTCATAAAGCATTACGACACTCTGGCTACCATTTCGAAAAGCGAATTGAAAACTATTCCAGTCACTGTTTATAAAAATGTCGATGTTATCAGGTAATGTGAAACTTCAGTGTTGTACAAACTAAGCGAGATACTGATGTCTTGCATACCTCTTAAATAAATGACCATTTTCAGATCTGGTGGTATCGAAATAAGAGGATTAGTTGCCGCACCCATCACCAGGAGAAATCCCCTCGGAGTTCCCGTATTGGAGATACACCAGTTTGTTCCTTTCTTCCCCAAAAACAAAATGAAGGTAAGGTAGACTAATCTGCAATATCTATTTATGAAAACGATCATCATCAATATTGGCTCCATAATTCCTAGTGGGGTTTTGGCCTCCTTCGTTTAGTATTTTCCATCATTCAGCCATCTACTTTTGGATTACTAAGACAGAGATACTTCATTGAAGGCATTTTCAAGTTTCGACCATCCCAATTTTGTGCGATAAATTGGTCTTGTGTTCACTAATCAATTTAATGATTGCTATTCGGTAATCTTCTCCTATTTTTTTTTACTGCTTATTCGATTATCGAACGTAAGTCTTCATGTTGGTGATCATTTCCTAGTATCCTGGTATTTCCAAATTGTTGCCTTTTGTCTTCCAAGAACTTTTTTGTTCTCTATTTTTCCTTAATTGATGAGATAAAGTTTCTGTTAGTTTTCTGGATGTCTCACGATATGGCTAATTAAAGATTTTTTCCTTTCACATATGGATCATTAAATTGTCACAAGTAACCTAGTAAAGAGATAAGATTATTTTTAGAAAATATCTGTACATGTATAAATATACATCTCAAATCGCTTAACATTGTTTCAGTCCATGTTTTATTTTTTCCATATGCCCGAATTGCCAAAGTTTTTCCCATTTAAGTAAATCTTACAATGCCTTTGTCATTATACATAGTTCAGATAAAATTCATTATCTATTTTTGAAGAGATTCTTCTTTGGGCGCGTCAAGAGTGAAATTTAAGGATGCAACGTAATGCGCGCACCATTCAACGTAATATTTTCAGACCACGAAGTAACGAATTTTCCAATCAAAAGTTTAGAATATTCTTTCGGTTTTCCGAGTGATATTAATCAATCGTTACGACATCGAGTCGTTTGCAAATGATGTTATGAAAATTGCGTATTACTCCGGCTCTATTATTTTTGTTTATTCTCTATTTGATGGAAATTTTAGTTTGTGTTACATTCTGTAAAGTTCTCATACTTTAAACCAAGGAGGAGACGTTGTTGTAGGAAAATGGAAATCCATATAAAGTCAGTCTTCCACCAGATTATTGATTGACTTGCAACTATGAGTTTATATCGCGACGTGTAGGTTCAGAAGTATTAACTGTTGTGCTGGTTAAATGCTAAGTGGGCGCGCCAGCACGTCTCTGTTTATCCTCTTCCCTCTCTCATTATTATCTGTCTCTTTCATATATTCTAAAAGTCGTTCATCTATCAGATACATTACACATATACCTCTTTCCAAAGAAAGAAAGACAATCGAATAAGTATGTGTAAGCCATACATACGAGGTACATTGTGTCGTTGCGTTGGTGTTTATACCCGTTAAAACCGACACAATGAAACAATTTGCATCGTACGCACGTCTTATACATACTAATTCGATTATATTTCTTTAAATGGAAAGAGGTCTACCTTACCTTGAGTTGATATAGCAAATGTATATGTTGCGTATGCCAAAGTATAACTTTCAATGCTGGTACATATGTACACGCCCCAATTTTTCTTTCTTTAGTTTAAAGTAAACGTGTGTTAAATTAATGGTATCTATATGTCAACAGCTCGACGACATCATCAGAGCGAACATCCAACTAGCACTTGAGAATTCCCAAGGCGTCAAAGTGAAAGTCTTGGAGCTCGTGGATGGCCCTTCTAAAGGAAGTGTTCCATTGGCTCCTCGGATAATGGCTGTCCTGGGAGACACTCCACTCATCCAAGCAGAAGTCCTCGTTATGTCAGACGACATGAGTCTTGACCTGGGAGCAGGAATTACAGTAGCCTCCAAGAAATTGACTTCGGAAAATAATGTGCTTGTCTTTGTCGGATCAAGGCTATTAGAGAGGACAGATGTAAGTATTTTCAAGATTTGCAAAAAATTCTTATATTTTAAGGCTTACTCTCTCCTACATTAATTTTTTTTTAACATTTCATCAAATCTCCAGGTTTTGAAAAGCTATCGTTACAAAAGTGGAATACTATTTTTCATGGAATGTAAAAAATTACCACTTACACAAAAAAGGTTTAAATAGATTTTTATTATTATTAAAAATTACAACAATAATATATGCAGAATATGAGAGGTAGGACAGAATTGAAAGAACATAAGTATGTGGGGTATAAAAGCAAAGGCAGCAATATAAAAAAAAATGGATGCAGTCTTCGAGGATTACTAATTTATAATGAAATGAATTCGAGATTTTATAGGAAATTTAGCCTACAAAATTATAGGATATATGATTTTGGAAGGGATAGATGCATAAAATCTAGAATTCAGTACATTTAAAATTAGTAATCCTCGGTGACTGCACTCAAAATATTTTTTTTAATATATTGGATATTGCTGCCTTTGCTTTTATACCAAAATCCTTGGCAAAAATGGAAAATGCAACGATACCTTAAAGAAACTGGCATTTTCTCACCTGTAAAGTCGTCGGGTGTGCCCGCGCGAGAAAACACTTCATTGTTGAATCATGTTTGTATGATGTATGAAGAATGTAAACATGTCAGATTTAACATAAAAATGTGATTCATGCTTCCCGATGTGCTTTTTAAATAAATTTTAACTAAAAACTTTCGATATTTTTCACAGGTTTTAAACCAAGCCTTTGGCACCATGAAGGAAAGCGGATTTATCATGTCCCGAGAGAAGCTAACTCTAGACATTGACTCGTACGTACCAAGGTATCAGATCGTCAGTGCCACTAAAACTGGAGAAGAGCAACTGGTTCTTTTGAGGCAGCTTACCCTCGCCAGACCAGCGAAATTCATAAACATCAAAGCCGCTGATAAAAAGTTCGCGTGGGTCGAACAGCTCAAAAAGGTTGTGAAGCAATCTGATAAAATAGTTCTTGTGGCACAAAAAGAGCCTTTGAATGGAATCCTCGGTCTGGTCAACTGTCTGAGGAGAGAGCCCGGGGGGGAGACTGTGGGTTGCATTTTTATCACTGACGCTGATGCTCCAGACTTCAATCCGGGCTTAGAGCTGTATGAAGATCAACTCGACAAGAATTTGGCAATAAATGTCTTCAAAAATGTAAGTAATTCTGTATGTGTAGCGGCGTTTTGAAATTCGCGCTGATTTAACAAGTTCATGCATACTTGACCCAATACTGTGTTTAAGAATTATGATATCGATAGATTAATTTAGGTGCGTAAGTCATGCGATGTTGCGTTTTTATCACAATACTGCAGATTTGGGTCAAACAAGAAGATACATGGATTATGGACACGATACTGCAGCGTAAGCGACCTTATAAGTGACACAGAGAGGGTACATATACATATATAGGGACTGGTATATTATTTATTTATATACATTTCGTCGCTATATATATAATTAAGCCAATGTAATACGTTCTCAGATGAATGAATCAATTTGTCAATTTTTCATATAAATAACAGAGATATACTAAAAAAAACATTGCCGTTCATCTGGCAAGTCTGCCTAGTAATTATATAAAATATTTTTTATAAATTTAGTCTGTGCAATTATTTTTTAAAACAGTTTCATTCGTTTATCTCAGAAAAACCGCATAGAGGCTTAATTATATATACAGCGATGATATATAAATAATGGTTGAAAATGCTTTATTTTTGTTTTCACTATCCTCTATTTGTACTTACTTGTTTTTTCCAAATTTAAAGTTGATTTGCAGTTGTAGAAAAAGTCGGGCGGGTTTTTCGTGACTTATTTTATTATTACTCATAGGGACAATGGGGCTCATACCGTCACCTGGTCCTCGAAGAGCTGGAGACTGTTCCTGCAGAGCACGCGTACGTGAATGTCACAACTCGGGGAGACCTCTCCAGCCTCAAGTGGATTGAGGGGCCTCTGAGAGCCGGAATCAGCAAACAGCTGGTTCATGTAAGTGTCCATTATTGTTTGTAATACTTCTCTTTAAGGCTCTTTAAGATTACCAATAATCCTGGACAGTTAACTAGCTTGATAAGAGAATTTATTTTTATTGATAAAAAAATAAACTATGTGGTGATTTGGCACGTCCAGAGTAGGCCTATTCTGGGCCGCAGTAAAGAAAGTGATTGTAGCAAACGTCCGTTGTATAGATAGGCCACAAGAAAGGGAAGCCTTAAAAACCTAAACATGGAGACCCGATTTCAGAACCTTGTGGTACCGTCTCATATTTTTTTACTAAAACCGAATGAGAAAGAAATGTATGCTTTAAGTATTAAAATAAATAATTCCCCAGATATACTATTCGGCCCTCAACTTCCGTGATGTGATGACGGCCACTGGCAAGATCTCTGTGGAGACGGTGGCGAGAGGCCGCTTGGCCCAGGAGTGTGTCCAGGGATCTGAGTTTTCTGGACGGACTGAGAGGTGAGTTTTAATATTTTTTTATGGGTATGCAATGTATTAATATAATTTAACTCGATGTTGTGTGCGTGTGTGCGAGATTGGAGAAGGAACGCCATCCCAGATCGAGAGCTTGCAAAGATGATATATCTGATGTTGTCCAACTGCTGCTTTGAAGAACTTGTTGTATTTATTCACGTCGGGATTACCATTTATGAGCGTTTTTCTTACGTCGGAGTTACTATTTATGGGATGTGGTCGTTATTCGGCTCCCACAGTGTGTAGAAGATTGTGTAGAAATATGTATTGTCAAGGGGTCACCACCCCCGAATTTTAATTCGAGGGAATATCTCTATGTAGAAACGCAATCGGTTTTAATGTGCTTTTATTACAAAGAAGTAATTTTACATGTTGTTCGCGGTCTCGGCTGATAAGTTATGATGTCAGTGGAGCGATTACGCGGCACACTTGATCCGGTGCGGCGATTGGAGACAACTGATCGTGTGTGTGACGTCACGGTGGACAGCTGACGATGTACCGCTGGAGAGAGAGGTCCGCTGATGTTGATGCAGATGATGCTAGATGGCTGATGCAGAATGGACAGCGTGGCATTGACGGCGATGATACTTGATGGCTGGTGCAGAGTGGATAGCGTGGCGTTGGTGACGATGATGGAGCAGGCTACGGAGGTCGTTTTGGAGAGACGCGGCGAGTGGTGAGCGCTGCCGAGTAGCGCTACCGCGGGTCTGTGAAGGCCGGGACGAACTGATTTTCGGAGCCCATTGTACCGCTTTATATATCCTGTATTTGCATTTGCGTACATGCACGTCGGCGTGGGAAATGCCGCATCGGCAATTTCACCTGGCGTGGTGGAAAAAACGCGATTACCTACATTATTGGAATGGTTGTCACGAATAGTTTTTTTTCCCTGTGGTAATCTTTTAGGCAATAAGCATCACTTGTACATACCGTTATAGTGACATGTCTCAGTCTGTCGATCTTCCATTCTTGTATATTCCTAGTCATCACCAATTTCTCCAGGTTATTACCTCTCTTCTAGCGATATCCGTAAAGCAAGAAATACGTTTTTTTAAATATTTTGTCCTTTATAAAGTGGGGTTCCGGTATTCTCTATAAAATAATCATAGTCACTTCACGAGTTTATCTAAAGCAAATCGCCAAAAACAAGGAATAGGGGTCGTGGAAGGATAATACGGGAAATGGGGGTGGAGGATAATACGGGAAAGATTGTGGACTGTAATTTATGGGATGGAAGGGAACAAAATGAGATGATTGACTCTCCACTACCGCGAATGTTTCTTTCCTCCAAATCTGAGATGATGGTCGACAAATTCGATGGTCATAACTTTCTTCAATTCGAGCACTCAAAAAATACTATTGCGATAGGGAGACAAATTCTTCCGAAAAAATTGACTTCGAGAATTAGTTAATACAACACTGCACTCATGAGTTGTAGTTTTCGACTATTGATGTCTAGGCGAGAAAAGATGAAAGGAGAGAGGGGTATCGTAACAATAATGTCAGATTCGTGTTCAAAGGCTTAAAAATGCAAATAAATAACAAATATTTAATGATTTTATGAGATACAATACACATAGTATAGGGTTCTTGAAGAATCGAGAAGTTCCTACTTCTCGCAGTTAATGTCCAGAAAAATATACAGTACAAGACACAAACACTCCGTTTCTTTCTTTCCTTCTAAAGGTGCTTGTCTTGACTTCAAAAAGTTATATGGAGAACATCAGGACCTTTAGTGATACAGAAAATCATTTTAATAATTTATTTACGTTTTTACGTTTTGTATTCGTACACATTTTTACTGTATATGTATACTGACAATTTCTTCCAATTAAAAAGATAAAGCACATTTCCAGTATACAATATTCTCTGTATGTCTCTGGTGATGTGATATCTGTGCATAGTTGATTCCACAACATAGTCGACTGCATTTTGAATGAGTAGCTGAAGAATTTAGTATTGTGATGGATAGTGAAATACTTTCAGCTGAACGGAGTGGAAGGTCATAATTTACTTACTCACAGTTACTCACAGCAAATACAAAGGAAATTGTTGTTTTCAGTAATAGCAAATATAAATATCATGGTATGTTCGGCTTGCAGCGGTGCTCGAGTGATGGGGATGTTGGCGAACAGAGGCACGGCCAACTTGGTTGCTGCTGACAAGCTGATGCTGTGGCCGCTGCCCGACGAGTGGACCTTGGAGGAAGGAGCCACCGTCCCTGTTACCTACGGAACCGTCTACTACGCGCTGGTAGGAATATCCCCATTAAATTGTTTCCAATGTAATCAAATATGACCTAATGTGTACTGTATTATACCGAAAAATATCACAGAAACTTGAAAACAGACTGTAGGGGTTATCCTATACACAGCCACGGGCCCGAACACACCATCAATACGTGTATAGTATAGCCGCGGTCCATCCAGCAACACGAGGTCGACGCCCCAGTACCACCGGTCGCAGACACACGCCTGATACGGGTGCCCCAGCACGGATGACACCAGTGGGCGTGACTTATGTTACATGCACACGCGCGCCAAGTCGTACACCTTCTGACAAACAGAAATCCTTTGTTCAGAATTAATATAAAAAGCAGCCCATCTCCTATGTGGGCGTGTTAGACTGTCACATACCTCCGGCGGCGGCTCGAGGCTATGGCCCTTAGAGTATCATTGTCTGTATAATCATACTCATGTATATTTTGTACTTGTTTTATCGAGATAAAATATTCTACGTCTTTGGAGCTTTTCCGTCGCATGACGGTGGTGATTCGAAAAAGCAATTGCTTCTTACCATCTCCAAACTCCGAAAGTGTTCAGCATAAATTCTTAAGATTTTCAATTAAATATACCCATTGTACCTGTTTGGGGCAAGCTGAAAGGGATGCTGGAAACAGGACTTACTACCACTTCTTCAGAAACGCGATCTTATCCAGGCGCCTCCAATATCTTCATTTCTTGCCCTCGGGGAGTGGACTGTATTCTTCTTCTTCGTTTCACTTCGTCACAGATACATGAATTGTTAAAAATTACGATTAAATACGAGTTACGAACTCGAAACCAAAAACTTCGCCGTGCTAGCGTAAAAAGGGGTCCACCGTTTTAGCACGCGCGCTGTAGACCGACTGATAACGCCGCGAGAGCGGTTGGAGCCGAAGGAAGGAGGGGAAGGGAGTGAGGCGCATAGATATCATTTATTGGACACTTGTATTTGGTACAAAACAGTACCCATTTCTTCAATTCATTACAACACGAAGTAGAAAATAGAATTTCTAGAAATTCTCTTATTCTTGTATATTAGAGTTACATTACCAATAAGTTCAAAAGATATATTATTCTATTAGGATAATACGAAAATAAACAACCATATACACACATCGCCGAGACTGCATAGACCGGAAATTGAGTACATTGAGTTTTTAAACGTAATACATGACAGCTTGACTACATTAAAAAGAAACATGCAGTCGATTCTGAGAAGATGGTAGTTTTAATATAAAATCTACGGTTTTCCCGTTTAACCGTATGCAGAAAAATAAATAAAACATAACGCAAGTTCTAATTATCAATTATACCCAGTTTATAGTGGCCAGGATGCAGCCAGGATCCACAGTGCTGATCCATGCAGGAACTGGAGGCGTGGGTCAGGCGGCCATTCACGTCTGTCTCCACTACGGCTGCACGATATTCACCACGGTCGGTACACCGGAGAAGAGGGCTTTCATCAAGAAGCTTTTCCCCCAGCTTACAGGTCTTCCTCTCATTATGCAACAATTCCTATCTGTAGGCTGATTGTAGACCCGTCAGATTCATCAATATCTGCTTGAGTTTACTCAAACATTGATTATAATACATAGGTATTTGATATAGATCAAAGATTTATTGAGCCAATAAAACTTTGATATAGGTATATATTCAAGAACACATTCATATTTGTGAAGTTGTAATTTTTCAGAACAAAGTTCTGTGAAATATTTAATAACCAAATTAATTAATCAATTAGAAAGACATACAGAAAAATCTAGTTCACGAAAAAATATTAGGTTACTACTGGGATTCGAACCCAAGTCACCTCCTTTCCGGGGCTGGTGCTCTGACCACTAAGCTATAGCAAACCTCTATGTTTTCGTGAATATATCGACCTTATATGTAGTTCTTATTTTTATTAATTGATTAATTTTTATTTTTGTCCATAGAGCAACCCACTTTTTTGATACGGTAGTTGAAATTACTTTGCAATGCCAGCGCTAGATGGACGCCATGATTAATTGAATAATTCATTTTTATTTGGACATACATTTATACAACAGATATTATATATATTCAAGAACACATACCGCGTATGTGGGGAAAAGATTGGAATTATGGTCAGGAAAAATGGACTGTATTGAATCGAGAAAGGAAAGGACGTTTCGACTCACCTTTTTTGTCTCTTGGCGTCCTTCCAGATGTCACTTCACCAAACAACTGTTTCACTCGGTTGGCCACCAACGTGCATTACTCCCGAAGTTCGGCGGTGACGAGAATATAAATTTTTTATATATGCACAATTAAAACGAGACGAAAATTGGCGCTTTTAACAACGAGACTTGTCGAAACGAAATTAAACTAAACGTAAATTGGAACTATTTGAGGGTAGAATATTTTTCGATAGGGACCAATCAGTGTTGCCACATAAGAAAAGAACAATATTCTGTAGAATCTTTTTATTTATTTATTTATGGTTTTTGTGTTTAATTTGTAGAACTCCATATTTATTTTTAGTGAAATTTAAATTTTCTGGATCTAACAATCGGTAAATACAATAATAAACATACTTTCGAAATATTTAGGAAACCAACGTTCACTGATACAACAACTAATGTAAAATCAGCACACCCATGGTCCCATAAATTATCCGCTTACCACTCTATGGTGCATAGACTCGTCAGTATTCCCCTAAGTAAAAAAGCGTATACAGACGAAATAGAAATTATCAAAAAAATCGCAACTAATAACGGCTATAGAATAAGTGACATAGAGAAAATGATTAGAAACAAAAAATACAAAAATAAAATCAATTTTATATACCCTAATCAGAAATATAATAATAATAAATACGCATGCATAGAATTTTCGGCCCAACTTCAGTAAAAATAGCTAATGAAATTAAAAAGTGTGATTTAAAAATAGCCTTTAGAACCAATAACAATAAAGGAACAAACCTCAAAAACTCTAAAAGCAAAACACCAAAATTAGAAAACAATGGCATATACAAATTAACAAGTAATCATAAAGATTGCAATGCCACATATATAGGACAAACGGGAAGGTCTTTTTTAACTAGATTCGCGGAACACATGCGCTGCTATAAAAATAAAAATTTAGAGTCAAAATTTGCGGCCCATTTATTAAATGAAAACCACGTCCCGCAAGGTGATAACGAACCAAAGCCTTTGCATATAGAAACAAAAGGTTTTTGGATGAATTTACTTGAGCAACTAGAAATAAATAAATATAAAAAGGATGCAAATATTAAACTTTTAAATAATCAACAAAAAATGATCTTCTCTCCACTTCTAAATATATTTAAAAAACCAATAATCAAGGACATAAATTAAAATAATATTTATAAATAACACTTGCAGAAAACGGAGAATTTCGATAATTAAGCATTACCTTAACCGAGGCACCTTTAATGATAAGTGCCCGGGAAAAAACGAACATTACTACAGGGCTTCACCACAAATATCTAATTACTCTAAAGGGGAAGGGGTAACTTAAAATTTTATAAATAAGTCGTTTGTACGTGGTATATCCACTGTTTGATTATGGCCTTACAAGCCGAAACAGCTGTAACACATATAAATACTTAACCCGTAGAACTTAATAATAATATTTATTAAAATTTAATTTATTTTAAATTTCACTAAAAATAAATCTGTAGAATCGATTTCTGTGCTAACGAGACGTCACGAATATCGAACACTAGTAATATAAACCGATCTTTCTGAGATTCTTTTTAATGTCTTCAGATAATCACATCGGCAATTCCCGTGATACTTCATTCGAAGAACTTGTGTTAAGAGAGACTGAAGGAAAAGGAGTGGATATCGTCCTCAACTCTCTGGCAGAAGATAAACTCCAGGTAATTTTATTTTTATTTTATGTATGTAAATAAAAGTGTAATATTCATGGAATCTTCGGGTCTCTTATTTGTTTTCTCTGGCCAATTGCATGATTTGAGTCGATCTCTGGAAATGACGCCCAAAATTAGATCAACTATCATTACCACTGCAGATAACAGAGGTTTCTTTTTACTATTCCTTAGGGTCTACGATACTCTGAGTACCTATAAGCAGCTAGACTGCCTAATCTACTGCTACAAGTAAATAAGATCTATAGCTTTAACACCTTTACAAATTACTTATTATTTTAAACATCGTGTGTTTTATATTTTACATGAATTCTAAAGAATAAAAAAGTCTAAGTAAAAAACCCTCTAACATTTTACTTGATTAGATAAGAAATAGATGTCTCTTTACCCACCAATCACTTTATCTCTGATCTCTCTCATTTCAGGCTTCAATTCGCTGCCTAGGTTATAAAGGGCGCTTCCTCGAGATCGGGAAGTTCGACATTATGAACAACTCCACACTGGGCATGCAGTGTCTCCTGCGGCAGTGCTCTTTCCACGGCATCATGTTGGACTTCCTGTTCGAACAAGATTCTGTAGAGAAAAGGGTTAGTTACGTTAGAAATATATAGTTTATTGCTTAAAAATGTTAATAATAGATTGCAACGTTGTGATCTGGTCAGCCTAGGTCGCTTAAGGATGTCCAAAGCTTTCCAGATCTTACTGACTGCTCAACAGGCGAGCTTAAGGTATCCTTTTATATCCTTTTCTTATTTAAAATACACTCTCAAACACTACCTTACCTCGTAAAATGTAATATAAATGATTTACCTGCAACAAAGTGTCGCTTATTTAAATATGTAAAGATTCGAATTTCCTCTACGGGCATGGTGAAAACAATAAAGACATTTTGAAATAACAATTTTAAACACAAAGAGACGAAGTACAAATGCAGCCTTTGAACATCGAAGGACTTTTTGAGTTATCGGTGATCTTCTTAGCTGGCTTTCACATGTACTGTCGTTGATTTTCCGGAATATTTAGTTTGAAATGTAATAAATAATTTCATTCTTTAGATTTCCTCTCGAACACTGGTGTTTATCACACGTGTTATCGCACGTGTCCACGTGGATGGTCCTAAGAATGAGTCGCAGCCATTGCGCCATCGAAAGCGTGCACCAAAGGACGAATAATTATCAGAAAATTACATAGTATATTACATTAAAATCCAATTGTACATTATGAAAGTACAAGTCTTATTTTTAACACGTGCTATTGGTCCACATCGACACGCGGGAAGACACGTGGGATCAAGCAGAAAATCAGACAGCTCACCGCGTCGAAAATGGACAAAATGAATCATGGTTACGCTGAGCTATGTGGCATATACAATAACGTTGATCTCGACTAGAATAATGGCTTAAGATCTGATTTTTCCATTATCGATAATTAACTTTTCCGAACAGAGGCTCCACGGTCTTATCTACGAAGGCATCAAGAATGGATGCGTAAAGCCCCTGTGCCGCGTGGTCTTCGGCACTGACCAGGTGGAGATAGCCTTCCGCTTCATGGCAGCCGGGAAGCACATTGGCAAGGTGCTGCTGAAGATCAGGGACGAGGAGTCTGATAGAATGGCCAAGCCTGTCCCGGTGAAGTTGCAGGCCGTACCCAGGTACAATAGTTCTTTTAGAAATATCAAATTACGAAATCTAAACGCTATTGTGCTAAGCACATTGAATCCACGTGTCGTTTTTATCATTTATCTTTGGTTTCACTGTCAATATAACTGTTTTGTCTCAATGGCGTCGTTCTCCTTATGTAAAGTTTCGGGTTTCCAGATTAGTTCGGCATTTTTACTATTTATTCTAGACTCTTCTAGTAATTTCCAATTAATTGCAAAACGTCCAGAGTGCCAGAAACCCCTTGATTCCTTGTATGTATACAGTCTTGTGACAATATTAAAGAATATGACACTATTCTAAAGAAGTCTTGCCTTGGTCGTAATTTGATGGATATATTTTTGTTTGGGCCTTCCTCTTTATTTTCAATTACACCGTATCATATTTAATTTTGTTTTTTATTTTCAGTAGATTCTGTGCATTTTATTTTTATTATTGCAAGTGCGACCTTGGAATTTTATACGTGTCAGTGTAATTGATGATGTGATGAATATAGATGAATCTGTGAGTAGCAGAGCTAATTTGTATTACAGTAAATTAACAATACAACGTGAAAATGATACTTACTGTTGGAAGTTACGATTTATTGGAATGATTTTTAAAGGTTGTGGTAGCGAACTGGAATATTACTTGTTGGTACTACAATGATCGTCGATAGAATGGTCGTCGCTGTGGGGCAGTCGAAAAGTGTTTTTTTTTGTCCTTAAGTGTCTTAATTTCTTGAATGATGTTTGTCCAAAAAGACCAATGTACTAAGACCAAGACATGAGAAAAGGACATCAAAATGTTTTTGCGTACATAGCTTCATTTGTGTGTGTTGTATAATTTATCTAATAATCTCTCTATGGACAAATACAGTGTAATTGTGTTCTCAGAACATGCATATAAAAATATCACTATAAAACGTCCTGAAAAGTGTTGGAAAATCCTCGATTATACTTAATTTTTTTACTTCGTAGGAAGACTGTAGAGTCTCGTGAAAAAAATTATTAAAAAATTATGACTAACATGCCATTTTCAGATACGTGTGTTATCCCGATGTATCGTACGTCATTGCTGGAGGCTTGGGAGGGTTCGGTCTGGAGTTGGCTGACTGGCTGGTCCTGCAGGGCGCTCGCAAGCTGGTGCTGAATACCAGACGAGGAATCATCAACGGCTACCAGTCGTCAAGGATCAGGTGAGGACATCCTCATTACCAACTTTGTGAAAAGGTACAATTCCTGAGGTACTACGCTTAAACTAGCTGCTCTCATTTCATAACATGTTATTGACTAAGAGCCGGCGACCGCCAGACTAACGATTTTGGCAGGTAGTACTGGTACAAAAAATGAAGACATGGACACTGGTCGTGGATCTGATATTGGTATTTGTTAGCGCCAGCGCTAGCACGTATTTAAAAACCCGGTTAAATGTATTCCCGCTTCCCTCTCCTCATCCTACCTACATCCAGCAAGCACAGGGCCGCTCAGTACGAAAAACGCCACCAACTCAAAAACAGCTGTCAAACGCGACCGCAAATTAACGTCTACCGTCTACCGCTGAAATACCGCTAATTTTAAGCAAAGATTTGCATAACCAAGCGAGTGTTATCTTACAACTACGGAAGACACCTCGCCGCTTGTTGTCTAGGATGATAAAGAAACAGGAGAAGGGAGCCAGCGATCCCGAAGGAAGAATAAGGTGAGTGCTTGCCTCCTGTCCCATTATATCATTACATTATCTCCCAAACAGTATTTAAGCAAAGAGAGTTTCTGATGGCATTTAAAAGAGCTGATAAAACAAAATGTAAGTTATGTTAGTATCTAACCACAATGATTTTTAGTCTATCGCTTTCGAGATGTGTCCGTCTCTTCTTCAGGACAACCACTACACCGGCATGTAAATAACGCTACGCACCACAACCATAGTACTATTCACACCCTAACACATTGACAGAATATTCATCAAATACGTGTTATCTGACATAAGACTAACGTGCACTAAGGTGTCCACCAGAGAGGTAAAGAATCTGAGTGGTGAAGTGTGAGAGGAGGTGAGGTCTAAAGTGGGTGTTGACAAGTCTTATGTTTTACCTTTTCTTTTTTTTTATGTTGGAAGAGTAATAACCTGACATATCATGTAATAGTAATACACTTGTGGAGCAGAAGGATGCATCTGAGAGACAAGTATGTAGAAAAATTGGAGATGAAATTGGTGTTAACCGGTCGGATGCCGGCCGTACGTAACGCGGAATGTACCCTGTCTGCAGCGCAATTTCGCGCACGATTGCTGTTTTTTAGATACTTTTTTGTGATGGTTATGTTCATGTAAAATCAACAATAATCGCAAAGAAGTTGCAGTTTCTGGTTTCTCAATATATAGACTTCAATAATTACTTATACTTCAATAATTACTTGTACAATAATTACTTATTCACTAATTACGCACATATTTATCGAATAAAATCATGAAAGCAAAAACACTAGAGATACTGTATATCAATATTTTCGTTCTAAATATATATATCAAAGAACATAAAAATACTTAATTTTAACACTTTTCATTTAAAAAAAAAACACCTTTTTTAACAGATAAATAACACAATTAATGCGCGGTTCGAAGACGATGTTTGGAATGATTTTTTGTCCGGTTTGCGCGGCAAATGGGGTTACTTGACAAATAGAATTCGTTCATTCATTCAAAAATTTGAGATACAACCAATGATAAGCTTTATATACCCATAAACGCAGGTAAAATAGGCCGAATTCGCATGCGTGTCTAGGGAGTGCAGATCTGCGCTCCGGCACATAGAGGGCACAAAAGCAGACCTGGACTGGTAAAATGTTTCACGATGTACATTCTACGTACATTAGTAGTGATAATAAAAATATAGCAACCGTATTGCCTAGTCAGAGCAGTGGAAGTCAGAGCAGTGGAAGTCAGAGCAGCCACTCGGTTTGGAATGATGGAAGAGCTCGGAAATAATTGAGGAAAATCATGGACGAGGACGACTTAATACAAGATTGACAGATCTATTAATGGAGTTTATCTCCTGTGATGTAACGTAGGTCTACATGTCATAGAAAAGATGAAATATCTACCTTATTTACGAAAACTAAAACGTCTCATTTTTTTGGAATCATCGAATAGACATTTTCACACCAAAATTACTAAATTAAACTGTTACGAATGTACGGATTTTTTAATTAGAAAATATTTATTAATTACTCTCTTATTTTCGGCCAGTGTGTAAAGAGAGCAGAATATTGCACATCGCAGTTAAATCGAGCAAGAAAGAGCACGACAATACCACACATTTCATGTAGGACAGAGATGGCGGTTGCTTGGGTTTTGGTGAAAGCGAAAACAATATCGAAAGAGTACGGTAGAGTCGCTTAACACGTGTTAGACAAAGACGGAGTTCAGGCGACTTGGCGACCGCGTCGTTGAATTCAGTTGGTAATGATATGTCAGCGGGAGCGCACGAAAATTCGATATGCCATGATTTTTTATGATGATTTACTAAAATAATGCAAATATGTATGTTTACCGTACATAATAATATAAATGGACCTTTAAAAAGTCTTATCTGTATAGTTAATATGTATATTTTATGACATATTAAAAACTATGCCGATTTTTAATCAGGCAACGCTGTGTTACACCACCGTTCCCGGAGGTATTTTTTAGCACAGTCTTTAAGAGTTACAGACTAGTTTGCTTTCATCAATGTTTATTGATTTCATATTTAAGGGTATGGAGGAATTACGGAGCAGAAGTGCTGGTGTCCAGGGAAGACATCACTACCCAGGCTGGCTGCGTGGCTCTGCTTAAGGGTGCATCAGCTCTGGCCCCTGTGAGAGCCATCTTCAACCTCGCCGTTATACTGAAGGATGCTCTGTTTGAAAATCAGACACCGGAGACGTTCGCCATCTCGTTTGGGCCCAAAGCTACGGCCACCGAGTTCCTGGATACCGCTTCTAGAAAACTTTGCCCCGATCTGAAGTAAGTCAAGAACTATTTAGATCAAAAATATCTTACGTATTTTATATAAAATTAGGGGTTCATAAGCAAAGGTTCCTACCTATATCAAAAAATATAAATAAATATTTTGAATGTAGACAGTAATAGCAATAAAAATCCGAAAACTTCAATACCTCGGACGTGCGATGAGGTATCAATAATAAAGGATAACTCACGGAAAGATTGTCGAAAGTCGGGACCCATGAAAGAGGAAAACATCAAGGAGAATATACTGGTTTGGCTAGTAATACAGGATTATCCCGGGCCGCAGTAAATAAAGTAAAGATAGCCAACTCAACAGCAAAGTCCGTTGAACGAATTTGCCACAAGAACAAAAACAACATGGCAAATAAACCTGGCACCGTGGATTCCGTACGATTATGAAATATTCAAATTATCAACAATTTTATTCATGTAAATGATCATGGCACTTCATTTAGAACCTTCTGGTTAGAGTTTTCCAGATATTTTCCTGTTTATACATGAATTTTCTCTCGATTCTTCTCTCTCGATTCGTCTCTTCTTCCTCTTTACCTGCTTCCAATTTCTGGAAATGATATAAGTACAACGTACAGTAACTCAATGGAATCCGGGCGAAAATCGAACGAATAGGCAAGATCAAATCGATCCGGAAATGTGGCAGAGAGTGTTGATGCAATTAAGCGGCACTTCTTATCAAAACATCTTCCTTTGTTTTAGGTAATTCACCTTACGAATGTTTTAGCATTTGTTCTAGGAGATGACTAATCAGCTGTTTACATCTGAGAAATATAAAGAGTAATAGCGAGAGATGGGATCCTATCCAGACTTTTGAAATAAATACGCCTTGAATTCATTCCCAGGGACTTCGTGATATTCTCAAGTGTATCGTGCGGTAGGGGAAATGCCGGTCAGACCAACTACGGGATGGCCAACTCGGTTATGGAGAGGATCTGCGAGGAGAGGCACAAGGCCGGACTTCCGGCCCTGGCCGTCCAATGGGGGGTAGTTGGAGAAGTGGGCCTGGTGGCGGACATGCAGGAGGAGCAGTGCGAGATGGAAATCGGGGGCACCCTGCAGCAGAGGATCAGCTCTTGCTTGAGGACTTTGGATCAGTTCCTGAAGCAGAAAGCTCCGGTGGTGTCCTCTATGGTGGTTGCGGAGAAGCGAGCTGGAGGTTCAGCCGATGGAAACATTGCATCAAAAGTAGCGGAAATTATGGGTAAAGCTAATACTACTCTATCCTAATCCTTAATCTCTACTGAGCTCCAGTCTCCGAGCTAAGTTGCTTCCGTTTTGATGGACTAACTGTCGCCCTGCCTGCCTGATTTCTCAAGCATGTTGTCTCGTTCTAGGACTCGGTGGTGGAACCGGTCTTTTCCGGTTGCACTTCGGTGTCTCCGCTTCCCGAAGAGCTGGTTGTAGCTCTGATGAGCCACCGTCTCTCCCTGCCGATCACACTCCCGTTCCTCTGTTTCCTGATGAGATGGCTATCGTTTTAACCTCGAGCTATTTGCATTTCCGCTTACTCATTCTCCACGCCAGTCTGTTATATTTCCCTTCCGGGTCTCTATTTTATGATGGACTAGCTGTCGCCCTGACTGCTAGTTTTTTCACTTGACTTTTGATATCCGTCCGAGGCTACTTCCTGCCGACTGTCATCTTCACATGGTGACTGCCATCCGATGAGTAACTCTCCGTAACACTTTCTCACGAGACACTCCTTAATCTCTCAATTCTCAACTATCTCTTCTGCAATACTTCACCTTCCATAATCTTACTTCTCCTCCAAAACTTATTTTGCATACTGCTCATGAAAAACTCTTTTTATTCTGCTCGTCAGTCGGGTGAGAAAAATAATTTCTATCATTGATATCGTCCCCTATCTACCTCGACTGAACTGTTTCGGGCCGACATATGTTGCAAAGTTTTACAAAGTTGCACAAATAAAAGGACCCATTTATTTTCAAAGACCTTGCGTTCTAACCCATGTCCATTGTGACTTTTCTTTTTACATTTCGTTTTGTTTAACTTACTTTTATCAAACGATTCAGCTTTGACATACTAGGTTTATCGCTACATCTCGAAGGAATTTCTTTCAAACAAAAGGTAGAATCTTTTGAGTATCTTCGTTTCTCTTTTATGGTTTCCCAAGAAAACAACAACTATTTTCTTAATTATTTCAACTGTGTAGATAGCTATGGATGTTTTGAAAAAACAAATCCTTCTGGAATACTTAAGCAATTAAACATACGTGACATAAATCTAAGGATATGTCAAGTTAATGTAAAGAACATTACATACATATGTATATATATATATATATCTATATATGTATGTGTCTCATAGCTAGTAGCAAAAAAATACAAGTGGTTTCAAGCTTTCATAATTAGTCGAAAATATTCACGCAACTATTACCTTATATCAAGAGTTATGGAGTTATGAATATCAAAGTTTGCTCTGTTTTTCAATAATTCTGACTTATTTTTTTGCAAAAAGTTGAACTATATTAACTACAGTATATACAGTACAGTATATCGATTGTGATAAAGTTCATTTACTTCAATACAACTCAAAAAAAAAATGATAAAAACCGTGTAAAAATAATCAATTTTCAATTTTTTCAAAGGTTTTTATCATTTTATTCGATTTGTTATTAGTTCATGGTTGCTTGAATATTTTTGAGTCATTAACAAGCCAGGAATTCACCTATAAAGCTTTTTCTACCAGCAATGAGACACCTTGTGTACTACAGAGGTCATCAAAAACGAAATGACAAATATATGTCAGTTACAAATTGTCGAACTCTTTGAAATTTAAAATGCAAAGTTGAAATATCACATACGTTTTCAGGTCTTAAGGATTTGAAGACCGTATCACACCAAGTTCCTTTGTCCGAGCTGGGAATGGACTCCATGATGTCAGTCGAGATTAAACAAGGTCTCGAGAGAGACTTCGAGATCTTCCTCACGGCTCAGGAGATCAGAACGCTCACGTTCAGCAGGTCAGTTCATTAAAAGATCACTTCAGCTGAAACTGCGCATAATTTGTGAATATTTATATTCGCCGCCTTAAATAATTGTATTTAAGGCGGGGAGAACGACAAGTATTGGCATTGCTTCATTAATAATTAAATATGGAAGGTATGAGATGAAAAGTGTAAGGCTCGCAAAACGTCCCTGGGTTTGTGGAAAGTCCTACTTCCCTGTAATTATTCTCAGGCAGTTGATTTCTGCTTCCCAGCCAATGTCAGAAGCTTCCAATTGATGAACCCAACTCTCTACGATTTAGCAATTTTTGTTGCATGCAGATTTTTGGATGATTTTTTGCAACTATGAGTATACTCAATATTCAATAAAAATAAAGTAAGCCATATTCTTGATAGAAAACTTGTATCCTTTATTTGCAAGCATCGTAGATAGATTATTTGCATCATAATGTATATTTATTGTGAATTGAGTTCACTACCAAAAAGAATCAAGCTGATAAAATATTATTTTCGCATTGTTATACGAGCATAATAAAAATTATATTAGTGTTTTCAAGTTTTATACATTTGGAGCATTAATCATAATATGATTTATAAGTGATAAGATGTGGCAAAGTAGGATACATTCATAAGATTTCGTTTCTTCAGTGTTTTTTTTGTACTGGTAATAAATAATACAATACATACATCATATAGACATACGTATATACCAGACCTTTTGAAGTCTAGGTCTATCCTACCACGAGCCGACCACGTGGTTTCTTGTGTGTGGAAAAAATATAAATTATGATGATTTTGACCTACATTATGACCCTAATTCTTGTCATCAACAAAGTCGGTCCCAAATGAGTCAAGATCATGATATTCATGTCCTTTCACTCTCTTGACTATTCTCCTCCATTAAGCGCTATCCCTAGAGAAGTGCTTGGAGCTTTTTCCAATTGGTCGGTCCGACAAACAGGGGATCTTCCTCTTCCTCTTTGACTCTCGACGTGGCCCACCATAACAAGCTTCTTCAGGCTATTTTCTCTTGTTTCGAGGATCCGTCTCAGATAAATTATTGAGATTCTCTCCTCGGTTTTGACTTCTTGTAATATGGAGGCATTTGTGCGTCTTTCTGTTAACGATATACGCAACATATATCCCATGCCTTTGAGATATCAAAGGCATTGACCACAATTCATGTAACAAATAAATAATTATGTCTTTTTGATAATCATTTCCAGACTCATGGAGTTGACAGATCTGAAGAAATCAGAAGCAAACACGTTAGCCATCAACAAGAAGTCTGACAACCTCGCTGGCTTTACGGTGCTGATGAGGAACATCGGAGACGAAACAAGCGCAGCGGAACCCATAGTCAACATGACCACGTTGAGTACTGACAGCAAAGAGGTGATTATTTATAACTGTCATAACATACACGTCGGGGTCACCAATTTGGGGGATTTTGGATGAATATGCTGTAGATATGACATATGTATAATAGAGAAATTGCTTATCAGGGGTCACCACCCATTCTTGGCAGGATTTTCCAAAGTCGTGAAGTGTGGATAAAACTCGTTAGATGTTTTACAGCATTTATTGTTAAATGCACAGTTACAAATAATACAATTATCGCGGATATAAAAATAACGGAATAAATATATGCGCGGTCGGGCAGAGCTTCCAGCCGATCTTGCTGGGGTTTCGAAGGGAAAGCTATATCGCCTTGTCGGCATTTGCATTTATATATGTTTCTGGAACAGAGTATTATCTGGCTTCGTCTGGGGATTTTTGACCGGCCGCTGCTGTAAATGACGGCGCGTGTCCTCTACCATTTTCTGCTGATTTATGCCGCCTCAGGTTATTTCTCCGAAACGCTGGCTGCATTATTTTGTCTACTCTGCATTTTCGGCCTGTCAATATGCGAGAGTCGAATCGTCTGTTCTTGTGTGGGTGAGTTCTGCAAATTTGTCGCCGGCATTCCTGTGCCTTTTAACTTGGTGACCTTTTACCGGTGGGTGCGAATGCACCTACAGGAGTGCTGGTTGCCTTTTTGTTCAATCATTTTTGTTTCAATGAAAGAAATGATTCTCCTTGATCACAGTGTCCTTCAGATCTGAAACGTCTATACGTCTACTGATCTATACGTCTCTTTGTCACACTTTCACACAAAAATGAATTCACAGTTGTCCCCTTGCTCGGATCTGAAGGGAATTCTTTCCTTTGTCACAACTAGTCACAAAATAATGATCCCTTGCTTGGACCTGAAGGGGATAGTTCCCTTTATTACATCACTAAAATAAATAAATAAAATAACAGTTTAATATGTACCTTAATACGTGCTAATAAAAGGATATTATTTATCCCCTTGTAAAAAAAATACCCAATTTATGCATAATTTTCAGACTCCCAGGGCGCTGTAATGCCTTAATACCTTACCTAGATGCAAAGAGACTTTTCGCTTTGATTCGTTAATCCGGGATAAAAATAAAAGCGTTCCTCATTTTAACTCTTTATCGCTTCTGATCTACAACAAAAAATAGTTAACATGGCGCCAGATATCATTTTGTACAAAAAAATTGGAGCAAAATGTGGCCTCAGCAATGATGATGTTCTATTATATTTTCATGTAACAACATGAAAATATAAAAGCACAGTTAAAAAGCATATAGATTATATACGAAAATTGAATGAATGTTTGCGTATATTTTGATATATTAGGTCCTTACATATGAAATTGGCGTTTTGCCGTACTGGCAAATTTGATCTCAAATATCTTCTCTTTGGTTAGGAATTCCAAATCCAAATTCATACAGCTATTTACTCATGTATTTGTGTTTTGAAAATTATAATTCATTTGTTTTTTCCTCAATTGTTTTTTTCTTTGCGTCACTCAGTTTACAAAATGAAAAACTTGAAATATCGCGTTATTTACGAGTACGAGTTCCACCGTGGCACCAGTGTTGCAGAAACAACTCGAAGGATTAATGATGTGTATGGCGACGGTGCCGCAAAAGAAAACAGGTTCCAACGTTTTCGTTCTGGAAATTTCGACCTGCAGAACAAGCCCCGTGGACGGCCGGAGACCAAAGTTGATAATGAAGAATTGAAGGCTATTGTGGAAGCGGATCCATCGCAAACCACATCCGAGTTAGCTGCAGGCTGCGGTGTTAGTGATAAAACTGTTTTAATCCACTTGAAGCAAATTGGTAAGGTGAAAAAGCTTGAAAGGTGGGTACCTCACGAATTGAGTGAAGCAAATCAACAAACGCGCGTTGACTGCTGCGTTGCATTACTCAACCGGCACAATAATGAAGGGATTTTAAATCGAATCATTACCTGTGATGAAAAGTGGATCCTGTACGATAATCGGAAGCGCTCATCGCAATGGCTGAACCCTGCCAAACCAGCCAAAACATGCCCCAAGCGAAAATTGACTCCAAAAAAGTTACTTGTGAGCGTTTGGTGGACTAGTGCTGGTGTCGTTCACTACAGCTTTCTTAAATCTGGCCAGACGATTACGGCAGATGTCTATTGTCAGCAACTGCAAACCATGATGGAAAAGCTAGCTGCTAAACAACCGAGGCTGGTTAATCGCTCTAGGCCACTGCTGCTTCATAATAACGCTAGACCACACACTGCACAACAGACGGCTACCAAATTAGAGGAGCTTCAATTGGAATGTCTAAGACATCCACCGTACTCTCCGGACCTTGCCCCAACAGATTACCATTTTTTTAGAAATTTGGATAACTTCTTGCAAAGAAAAAAATTCAAGTCCGGTGGGGCAGTCCAAACCGCCTTCAAAGATTTTATTGATTCCCGTCCGAATGGTTTTTTTAGTAAAGGGATCGATGAACTACCTATGAGATGGCAAAAGTGCATAGATAGCAATGGTACATACTTTGATTAAATAAATATATTATAATTAAAAAAAATCGGCTTTATGTTCCTCCCATACTAAACACCAATTTCATATGTAAGGACCTAAAATCATATTTTTTAGCGTTATTTTACATTTTTCGATTGGTCCAAATATTTTTGAATTATTTTAGAAACACACCGAGAGCTACGAAGCCGAGCCGAGGATATTCATGATCCCGGGCATCGAGGGCATGGCCTCCGCCATGGAGTGCCTCAGTAAGAGGATCAAGTGCAAGGTGCAAGTGCTCCAGCCGGGATACGATCACCCGCAGGAAACGATAGAAGAAACTGCTCAACGGCTGTTACTGGTAAGAATTTGTGAACACTATATAACAAACAATGTAATGATCATTAAAACGGATATAAAATATAGACTACGTGTTATCTACTTGAGTTATATTGTATTTTATCAAATTGTTGAAAGTTGTATGTATGTTATATATATGAGGAATTAATGAAACGCTGGAATTTAATAACGGATTTATTTAATACCGATTAATTATTTAAACTAACGTACAAAGTCGCTTATCACTGTTAAATGTAACGCCATTCCTTAAATTAAACTGTTTCGCAAATTTATCACTCGTAAATAGTCTCTTTATATTCGCTTTAACATTTTATTCACTGTTCACTAGAATATTCAATCAATTTCCGCACTTATTAATTTCGCTTTGGTTTATTTTGCTACGTGAGAAATTTCTAGAATCGAATTACCCCTTCGCTTGGCACCACTGGCTTCTCGCAACTCATCGCTACCGCTTGCTTGGCCGGCCTGACCCGCAGCGCGTGGCTGCCTTCGTTTCTATTATCGCTGTCAACGCGCACGGAAAACAACTCACTCCTTACTGCCGTGTATCGTATTTCTATTGGTTAATGTTGTTATCTGGATGTTTCCAGAGTCTATTCGCAAGTTCTCGTAAATTCCAGGTTTTCCTGGAACATTACAGACGTCTCTCGAAAGTTGGAGGTAATTCCAGATCCTTCGATAGTATTGTGACAACTTCAAACAACTGTCACTTGACAGAAGTGCGTGATTATTTTTTAAGCCTCGTTACAATATATTTAAATTATACAACCCGTTTCATATGTATGTTTTTATTATCCTTAGCGTGACCGGCATCCAAAGCTTTTAAATTTCTTCTAATTAACCACAGATGTTACTAATGAGATATCTATTTTTTGATTGAAATTTTTCAGAACACAGTACTGGACTTAGTCGCCAGGAACATCATTAATCAAGATATGTTATAGATGTCTCGTAGAGAAGAAATTATATTTTTATAGGCATACCTAGTAATGTAGTATTTAACCTTTACTTAAATAGCATTTTATCATAATTAAAACCAATATTTTTTCAAGGGATTATCAAAAAAATAAACAATTGAACTAGATTCACAAAACAGTACATTAAAAACATATTTTTTCTAGTGTCTCAGGCCGCGACTAGCTCCCGGAGAGTCCTTCGCACTTCTGGGCTATTCCTATGGATCCACGGTAGTCTTAGAGCTGGCCAGATTACTGGAAGCTGAAGGTAATATTAATATAAAAAAGGAAACATAAAGAAGCATCATTTATCAGAGTTTGGTAAAATGTTTCATCAAAATATTTCTATAATAATAAGCCTAGCATAGACAATGGTCTATGCCAGACTTCGATTCCTTCATCAGAAAGTTGTTCTTAATGAAGAGCAACTTTCTGATGGAGGAACAGTCATTTTAGAACCGGTTGGCTTGAACGATAACATAAAGAAAGTAAGAAATAAAGAGTAGCTTGTTGGTCATAGGACCAACCAAGAGGCGAGAGTCCTAACCATAACCTAATCATAACCTAACCTAACCTAACCTAACCTAACTTTATGGTTAGGACTCTCGCCTCTTGATCCAAAGGTCGCGGGTTCATTATTTTCACAGCACAAGCGTTTAGCTTAGTTCGAAAATAGTAGAATAAGAAAGAAAAAAAAAGAAGAAGAAAAGAACTGTGACACGTATTCCGTGTTCGCATCTCTATTTAAAAAAAATGCAGCAATATCCCACTAAGATGTTTCTGAGATATAAAACCTATCACTACTGAAGGAAATTTCTCTGGAGTATATGAAACCTACTTCTTATAGGAAATAAGTTTAATAAAAATATGCCACATCAGTTTCCTTTTTATATATGTGCACAATTAATAATTAACTATATATATGGATATTGCTATAATGTAATGCCACGATGCTTAGGTTTAAATCGATACCAACTCTCACTTCAACAACCCATTTTATCATGTAACACATCCTTGGGGGTTCTGTTGGTTGGTTGAATTGCATATTACGATTTGGAAGAGATAGAGCTATATTTCCTATAAACTCTCAAATGCAGCACATTCTAAATCAGTAATCCTCGGTGTCCTTATCAAAACAATTTTTTTGTATATTGCTGCCTTTAACGTTATTTTAACGTCGGATGCTTTCCCTGATATTTTAATTTTAATTTAGATTTACCCAGAAACTACTGTAGTTTGTTTCTTCAACATTAATATTATAAGAATTTATCTTTTAAAAACTTTTACCCTTCCCGGATGCTAGGAATAAAACCACATTTAAAAAGCAAGCACTCATTTTCTCCGCATTCATTGATTGCAGGACATACTGGCAGAATATTCTGCTTGGACGGGTCTCCTGAATTCATCCACAAGTTACTGAAGTTGAACTTCAAGACGCTGGACGAGAAGGTCCTGCAGGACGCCCTGCTCAGTCACATCCTCAACATCTTAGTCCCCAAGCAGCAGTTCGACATCTACCCGGCCCTGGCTGAGTGCACCTCGTGGGAGAGCAAGCTAGAGCTGTTCCTCAACCACGTTCCCAAGCAAGTGAAACACTCCAAGGCTTACCAAAAGGCTCTGTGCACCGTGGCCTACGGTAGGCTGAAGGCCCTCATAGAGTATGACCACTCCAAGTTCAAGAAACTGAAGTCCAGCGCCGTGCTGCTGAGGCCCAGGGAGTGCCCGCAGGGAATGACCATCGACGAGGACTACGGCCTGCACCACTTTGTAGAGCAGCCTATCACCGTTCACCTGGTTGAAGGAAACCACATCACGATTCTGGAGAATAAAGACTGTGCAAACATCATCAACAAGGCTATGCTGGATCTCATGGAGGAAGCGGCCTCGAAATCTACGGGGGATATTTACACCCCGTTCGAAAAATTGTAAATGAGAAGAAAAATCCCATAAATCCCATATATCTCCAGGATCCCTATCCTGACACTAATTTAAGGCACCATACTTAATATCACTAGTATAATTATTATGTAACCATAATAAAATTTTGCATAAATATAATTTGATTTATTTGTTTATGTTTAACCCATTCCCAACAAGTAAAATATATTACCTGACCATGAAGATCCGCAGAACTAAATTTGTGAATCATTTATGAGAGTTGGTTCGAATGTTTTATAAAAATCTTTAACCAAACAGTAACGCAATATAAGCACTTGGGTGCTTAGATGAACGAGAATCGGAGGCCAACTCATGAAGAAAGCCCTCGAATAGAGATGGAAATAAGTGCATTTCTCAGAATGAGACATTTATTCTTTAACCGTAAACTAAACTTGCAGTTGCAGAAAGTTAAGAATGAATTATATTTTCTCCCTTCTATATATATTATAGTGTAGAGACATAGACACTAAACCTCTTCATTCTTATCAACCCACGGAGTCCAGGCTATGTGATGTGGCTCTATTGATGTTGAAGTCCTGTCGCATGTAATTTTGTTCTGTGTCCTTATTGAGTTTCTATTATCGCAAAATATAGCACTCATACCTGTACACGGTGATGGGATATATCCTTACCAGATTTCCAAGACTCATTAAGCCTTTATTTATAGATATATAGACGGTTTTAAAAAGAGAATCAGAGGTTTGAAAATTCTTTAGTTATGAAATAATAATAAAACAACATTTAACAAAACAATTTTTATTTTAAAATATTGGAAATATAAAAAAATATGTTATAAAAATTTAAATTAATCTTATATTCATAACAGTTCTTACAAATTAATGGTACAACTTCTATTACGATTCTTCAAGCATTGATCATTCGACTTCTGTTAGCAATTTATTTACTTTTATAATAGTATCGTCCCTAATCGATTTAATATAAAATAAACTAAATAATTTTTATAAAAAACCGAATTCTAGTATTGAGCAAATGTGACATTTTATACACGATCGTCTGTGGTATTCGTGCTCGATTGATAACTGATAATTCAGCGGATATAAACGTCAAATAACTAATCACACAATTACAGTCAGGGTAACGGTTGACCATTTCTGACACAATGAACCATGTTTGCACAAATTTGTTTTCAATGGAATTAAGTTAATATCAATAGATCTAGTGTTCGACAATGATCAAATATTGTGCTAGAAATTGTTCATAGCATAAAATCCGCTTTTTTGAGCCGAATAAGCGCAGTTTAAATTTTTTAATTTCTTAGTAGTGATACATTTAAGAAAATTATTTTGTACAATCGAAATGCGCCTGAAATAATGTATATTTAATGAATATGATATCTACCAAAAAATATAAGCATTTAAAAGCGTTTAAAGATGATTGAATTCATCTTACTATAAATCAAATTGAATCTTGCATTAAAGAAAGCGTAATTAAGTTAGAAAATAACAGAGAAGAAACGAATTTGAAAGTTTTATTTTATATTTCTTATTTAGCATTTTTGAGTGTGTGTGATAACATAACTTTATTTTGAATTCTGGGTATTGTCATGCAACCAGTCCCTCATAGATTGATTGCTTCTAGGGGACATAGTTTAGCAACAGACTATGGAATTAAAAAGCGGTTTATGCACCATCATACGTTAGGATGTATCAACGGAGTGTTATGTTATCATCCAAGTCGGTTCCGTATTACCTAATGATCATGATTATGATCTCCTGCCCTCTTGACAATTCTCCATCTTTCCTGGCAACCTATCCACCTAAGTACTGTCACTAGTGAAGAATAAGGGATCTTCCTTTTCTCTTCGACCTTCGACTTGGCCCACCACAACAAGTTTCTCTAAGCTGTCCAAAAATATAACAAGGATTACTTTTAAATAATTTTTATATGATATTTGGACACAGAAAAAAGGCCATGACGAATCCATCGAATAAGAGAGAGACGATACTGGAGAAATGATATGTTGTGTACTCTACGAGATGAGATTACTCATGATGCATTTTCAGATGGAAGATCAAAAACAAAGAGACCTCCGACCCGACGGTGAGCTGCAGAGAAAGATGGAAAAGAATTTTCGAGCACATCAACAGACAACAATGACAGACAAGTAATGAGATGTAGTCATCATGCATGCCAATGCATCACGGCGTGAGCACGCATGATGCAATCAATCAAAAAACTTTCCAGATGGAGGCGTTTGGAAGAAAACGTGTTCAAATAAATTACAGTTACACTTTATCCTTAATAAGAATTAAAATTAGTTTAATCACGCCCAAGAAATACTTCACACTATAGCAATACGCAATTACAAAAAAGTCTTACACTTGTCTTTCGGATGGTGTAGGGAAAAACGGCACAGGTAATCAGTTCACACTTAGAAAGAAGATTCGGAGTACGTGATTAGAAATTATAAAGAAGTTGAAAGTTACATTATACGATAACTTCTGCGAGTTTGGCACACCACGCAGTTTCCGAAATGCAACATAGTATTCGTGTCTCCTCAGGACTTCACCGAAGACTCGAACATGTTCAATATTTCTCCCGTGACCTTGGACGCCGCTTCCTTCATCAGATCTAGCATGGCCCTGTTGATGATGTTAGCGCAGTCCTTGTTCTCCACAATACTGATGTGATTTCCTTCCAAGAAGTGGACCTTGACGGGCTGTTCCACAAAGTTGTGGAGGCCGTAGTTCTCGTCGATGACCACTCCGGGCGGGCAGTCCTTGGGCCGCAGCAGGATGGCGCTCGACTTCAGCTTCTTGAACTTGGAATAGTCGTACTCGGCGATGGCGTTCAGCCTCCCGTACACCACGGTGGCGAGGGCTCTCTGGTACTGCTTGGAGTGCCTCACCTGCTCGGGGACGTGCTTCAGGAATATTTCTACCTTGTTCTCCCACGAGGCGCATTCGGCCAGCGCCGGGAGAATGTCGGACTGCTGCTTGGGAGACAGGATGTCGAGGATGTGGCTGAGGAGAGCATCCTGCAGGCCCTTCGGATCTGTGGTCTTGAGGTTCGCCTTCACGAGGGTGTTGAGGAATTCCGGAGCGCCGTCGATGCAGAATATCCTACCGGTGTGACCTGAAAGACAAATGAAATAAGAGTTTTTAAATTCAATTTGGTAATTATTCATTGTAAATTAAATAAAACACAAATTTTGTTCCTTTATTTCGTAAAAAAAGTAAACATTTCAAATATAGGCAATGACATTTTTTTAGAAATTTGTTTTTGAGTATACCTGCTGTATAACACTGTCTCTTTTGAATGTTTTTTTAAATCATTTCAATTATAATGTATATTTCCAGTCACCTACTTTTTCACTTTAACACCTTACACTAATTTTATTGCATTTTAATTAAAGACACATATATAGATGTTGATAATACAAACATTTAATACAATCAATGGTTATGTCAAATTCTCAATTTAAGAGTGTCTGTAGCGTATACTTATATTAAAAATAAATTTTATAATTGAAATAATTTAAAAAAATAGAAGGAAAAAAAAACACCCGAAAGAGTCAGTAAAATAATGTCAAACGGCTGGTACACATACACAAAAATAAGTTATTAAAAATATAATTGCCGGTATATTTTAATTTTTAATATCTAGTTTTACCGTGGCTACAAAAGCGGCCAAGAATGTTTTTAGGTTTTCAGGCCACTTCACGGCATAATGTCGCAAAAACATGGCATAGTACCCCAAAAGAAACAAGCCAGAAAACAAAAATGATTAGTTACCAAAAATAGAATCCCTTGAATTTGTGTTCGATATAAGAAAATTTCAGTTTTAAATTGATGAGTTATGATAATTTCAGAGCACGCTAAAAATAAGGTAAAGTGCAGGGTTTAACCAGAATCCAGATTAAACTCCTGTAATTTCATGTTGTCGTAATATGTAAAGTATAGAGAGTAGGGTCTATCAACATTACCTTCGGTTTCCAAAACTTTAGCTATTTCCAGGGCCACAACAACTCCAAAGGAATAGCCTAGGAGTGTAAAGGATGCTCCGGGAGCCAGGCGTGATCTGATGGACTGGAACAAAATATTTTTTTATTAACCAATGGAAAAATAACTATTTTAGATCGTAGAAATCATACATTGGTAAGGCGAAATAATAGATAAATGTATACCTCTCAAAATGATAATTGATTTTATATCTATTTTCTAATTTATTATATGAAATTATATATAATTAATAATATAAAATTTCCTGAAGGCACATTTGATTTTCCATATTAGTTCATAAATGCCGCTGCTTCTGTGGAACTATAAATCGACGCTAGATGGCGTTGGTCACGCACGGGCGAGACTGTGCCCGCGCCGGCGCGAAGAAACAAAAACATGTATTTTTAAACATTGTAACAACTGCTCTGGTTTTTGATTGCGAATGAACGAATATACCTATAATCGATTAGAAAATTTTGTAATCATATTTTCTCCGGGATTTCACCAGTTCATATTCTTTTCGCGTGTTATTTGTGACGTGGAAGAACCAAAAAGACTTCTCAAGATATCTGCAAAAAAAAAGATGGCGAAAGATCCTTGTAACCGGACAATTTTGTTGAAGAGGATAAATCGTCTACAGGTCAGTGGTCATTTGTGGCGTATTTGGTTTACTCATGTATGTTTTTCAGAGAGAGAAAACGTAATTTGACATTTTTTGCATTATCATAATGAGAGGAATACCTATAGTAAGGTAAGAGGAATACTAATAAGTTGAATATTAAATTCACCAGCGGATGGCTATTTACACGCCGTCCGCCTACATTGATACACACATAAAAATTTCATGCATATTTAGTGTAAATTTATGTTAATAAATTCGAAAGTACATAATATATATACATTAAGGATAATATTGCTTCATACTCCATTTTAAAAATAAAGAGGTATCATTACAAGCGGCGATATCTAAATACTGTACTATGCCACGGGAATTACAAATTGTCTGGCATAGATGACAAAGCATAGTGTTTCGCGATCGCTGACCGCCGATCGAAATGGTGAAGTATCATTGGTCGAAATTGGCGTTCTGGCGAGAAGTTCTGCTCCAATCACTGGCCAGGATTTTAACTTATAAAAATCAGAACCATTTGACAATTAGAAGCACGGAGTTACATTGTGTTTTTTCTGTTGGAAGATTGACACCATTCGTGCGGTACCTAAAAATACGACGCATACGTTTTAAACCTTTCGGAATTAGAAGTATCGATCTGTTTCCGGATTAGACGAAGCCGTGAGAGTTAAAGATTGGTCAAAAGAGTAGTTCGCCGGTAACCACAGCAAGTGCAGCTACACTCCATTTACTAAAAGCGGAGCTCTGCAAATCCCAGAACCAGGCCGGACTCAATTTCAACTGAATAAGTAGCTAGTGGTTGTAGTACAGATATTTCGAGTGTCTTGACCATGCGCTTTGTAGGCTAAGATTGAGGAGGAAAATCTTTCTGTCTTTACTCCGACCCACATTCGATGGTGGTAATTCCATACATCGCCGTACACGTAGTATTGCAAATATTTGAAATAAGTCCAATAAATAAAATGTGTACAAATGTGTAAAAAAATGAATAATATATGGAGGAATCGGTGAACGTTGCTTTGTGTAAAGTCATGAGTACTGTGACCACTCTATTATAAAGACTTCTATACATATTTAACTGTAACTGGTTGCGAATATTTTATACGAACCTTATGTTTTTCCAAGAAACGATTCTCGACGTTTCGTTGAATTCTTATTCAATGTCATCAGGAGGACGACCTTTACCCGCGGAGGTAGAGGGCGGAATATTGCTCATATAAATAACTTCTTCTCAAATGTTACTTATATGGACAACATGTATGTATAATCAACTGATATTTTAAAATAAAATTGCTATGGAATACCTATCGTATCATGTCTTACCAGTAAAAGTCGCTGAGCGATTTGTTCGATGGATTCTTGAACGTGATCATATCCTAGTTGCAGAACGGTGACCTTGCACTTTATCCTCTTGCTGAGGGACTCCAGCACCGTGGCCATCCCTTCAATTCCTGGTACCATGAATATCCTGGGGTCTGTTTCGCATATTTCATCGTGGCTCTGAAATTTTAGACATAGTAATTTAGTTATCGGAATGTTCCAAGTTTTTGACGTGTACCAAAATATAATTTGTTGATTGCTCGTAAGTCATGTTACCATATTTGGTTTTAAGTAACTTTCTTAATATTTTGATACAAATTACATTTGATTCCACAAAACCTTTAAGGGTCATTAATTAAGTTGAATTATAAAAAACTAAATTATCCTGTTACTAAAAATGTTAGTAATAATTTGAACATACTAAAAAAAAAAGAATATAAACTGGTCAAAAAATGTTAAAGAATTAATTAAATAATAATAATAAAATTAATAATAAATTAAAAAAATACATATTAAATAATAAAGATAAGGATAATTTTTTAAAAAAATCGGGTGTTTATAAATTAATTTGTAATGATTGTGATTATTTTTATATAGGAAAAACGTGTAGAAATTTTGAAATTAGAATTAAAGAACACTTAAGGTGTTTAAATAGTAATAATTATTCTGAATTTGCTAACCATCTTTTGGCTACGGGTCATTCTTTTGATATTAATAAGGGTTTACAAATTTTACATACAAATTATACAGAATCACAATTTGATAAATTAGAAATTTTGGAAATAAGAAAGAGTGTAAATAGTAAATTGAATATTATAAATAACCAGGTCCTTTTTGCAAATAGTTATCTTCTAAATTTATTTTCATATTAATTAGGTACTTTATATTATTATTTTCCATATATAACTTTTTAATATTTTGATCTATACTTCGATTTTTAAATATTATTTTTGTTTTCCTGATGAAGAAGCCATTGGCTTTGAAACATGTTGATTTTTTTCAATAAATAAGTGGTTTAAACAAAGTTAATTTATATTAGTTAAAGAATTAATTTTCAGGCGTAATCTACTGTGTACGTTTGTAATTCGGATAAATTTCACGTACACCAGCTACATAAATAATAAGCTAATATAAATATTTACCAGCTGCGACATCCTTAAACTAATTCATTGGAATGAAAATTTTTCCATATCCCGTTAGTGATCATGAAAATTCAAAACAATTTTTTTTTCGTTTTTTTTTGAGTTGTTGAAGAGCTGTTGATCCTAGGATATAATATAGTTTTGTCAGTTTGCGTTTTTTATGTTATCACCTCTTTGCCATCGGAAGACATGGTGGCCATGTTGACGATCGGCTCCGCGGCGCTGAGCTCATCCCCAACGTTCCTCAGCAGCACCCTGAACCCTGCGAGGCCGTCGGATGTCTTGTTAACGGCCGATGTACTCGATTCTGCTTCTCTTTGAGCTGCCAGTTCTATCAACCTGGAATGTTAGACGACAGATTAGTGGTGGGACAAGGACATGGTATCCGAGCACCAGCCGTAGCCACAGGCTCCGCGCGCCAGGACTCTAGTTCAGCTCCGGCAGCTGTGTTAGTTTGAAGTAAGCCTTCTTCTGCCGATACGATATCGATATTTATAAAAAAGTATCGACGATACCGATACTGATACCGATGCGTGAAGATTTCAAAAGGTGCAAAAAGTTGTGGGCTTAGATTAGAAACAGACAATTACTTAGAATAAAAAGCTAACCCATAAAAACCAACCTTTTTTTTCGCTTAACCTACGCGTTGGGTTTCGGTCGGGCGACGCTACGAAAGGGAGTAATAAAAAATTTCCAAAAATCCAAAATTATACTGTATCAGGTTTCGCGTCTACCAGACGCGTTGAAATATTTACATACAACTTAATAAGTTGTATGAAAAAACCATTCAAAATTTGAAAAATCCAAAAATGGATTAATTTCTTTTAACGAAAATTTAATAGATCTTCTTGATCGTCGCAAAGTTTCAGCTCGATGGGATCACGGGAAAGGGGTTTAAAATGGATCCAAAGTTTTTTCATCAGACAAGAAGACAAGCAGACGCCACGAGTTAATATAAAGAGAGCAAATAGGTATATTTGTTAGAAAAAAGTGGGAAATATGAAATAACTTGCGGAGACTGTGACAAAAAGTATAGGGGCCAAACCACTTGAAACTTAAACATATGCATAAAAGAACACGCCGCTGCTTAAAAAATAACAATTTCTCCGAATTTGCTAATCATTTAATTAACACTAATCAATCTTTCGATAGTCATTAATTAAAATTACTCCACTCGGTTCCTCATAGAGGATGGATAATGAATAGTTTGGAAACCGTTGAAATCCTAAAATATTAGAATTCTAGAAACACGTTAATAAATGATATCACATTTCAGTCCACTTCACCACTCCTAGAGCTGTTTGCGAAAAAATACCCTTCCCTGCCGCGCGCCCCCCTGACCCCCCTGACCTAGCCAATTAGATTGATAAATTTGTATTTAAGTTAGTTATTATCTATACCTGATGATGAGAGGGACTGCTCCTCTCGAAACTATAGTTCTAATTTAATAACTCATATTGTGTGTGTATAACAAAGTAAAGTAAAACATATTTTAAATTTATTTAAAATGTTTACTTATATAAGGAAATTTTAAAAATTGTAATTTAACAGAACATTTGTAGTGGCTAGGACGCTTGCCTATTGATCTGGTGGTCGGTGGGTCGAGCCCCATTCCAGCACACCAGAAATTTAGTCCTATTTTCATAGCACAGGCTTTTGGCTTAGTTTGAGAATAGTAAGAATATTGATGCGATGCGTATTCCATGTTCGGAATGAAATTATGAAACGCAGGGAGTTCCCGAGCGTAGATAAATTGTGCCGCGTTTAAACATGAATGAATTAAACGCGAAGATGGCGCACTTACACGTGGATTATCTATAGTGCGAAATTCAATATGTATCGGTCTTCTTCTTTCTCTTATCCCATTTCCCATTTCATTTGGGGTCGGCTCTCTTTATTCTTTTTTTCCACGATTCCCTGTTCTGGGCCATCGCTTCGTCCAACTGGGCATTCTTCAGGTCCTCTTCCACACTACTCCACCATGTGGCGCTGGGTCGACCTCTACCTCTTTTTATTTCTATATGTATCAGTGTATTGGAAAATTAATATCGCCAAATCCAATTGTTGAAGCATGGACGCCGAAGGTGACTACTCTAAATCGCCTAGAGGCGTTCGAAATGTGGTACATCGTAAAATGTTAAGGATATGTTGAACTGTCGTGACTAGTAATGTTGAAGTTTTACGTAGAGCAAATACAAACAGACAGTTACTCAACATAGTAAAGCTCCATAAAATTTCATATTTTGGTCATATAATGAGAGGCGAAAAATACTCAATCCTTCAGCTCGTCATGAAGGTGAAGATTGAGGGTCGCAGAGGGGTCGGAAGGAGGCGGCATTCCTGGCTTGGAAACATCCGAGAGTGGACCGGGATAAGAAGCGTGGAAGAGCTGTTCCGCACTGCCCTGGACAGGGAAACTTTCTCCCAGATGATCGCCGACGTCGGGGGGACCCGACAGGGCACATCTTCATGTACCCTGTCGGGTAACAATTTCAAGAAGAAGAATTCCGATATATCGGAAAACCCACGATATCACCGATATATCGGTATCGAATGCATTCCTAGTTTATAACTTTGATTACATCGCGTTAATTCAAAATAAATCAATTCAATTTTGGAACATAACAATAAGCATTTTACTAAATGATGTGAATTGAAATAGTACTGTTTTATTCCACGGTAATTTGGTGAGTGACCGTTGCCTGAGGCATTGTGTGTTGCGCTCTGATTGCGTGTCACACTAATTATCTAATATTGTAATTCCAGATTTATTCTATCAAGTAACGGACGCTATGGATAAACAACGAAATTATTATTTAATGTTATAACGTTTTCAGAGACAATCTCTCGTCATAAAAACGGATTTTAACTAAAATTTAAACAGTCACACACAGTGTTTAAGGGGATAGAATGCAGGTAACGGGTGTGATATTATAATGGATAGGAGTGGGGTGATTTGAATGTTATTACTTTTTTTTTTTTATTTGTCTTACAATTATAAATTTCTAAGCTCTCTAACATGTCCAATAGGGTGGAGTAAAAATGTATGGAGAATATTTTTTTTTCTATTTTTGTAATAGCATAGTGGTAAAAAGTTGCCTATGGATGAGTAAATGAAGTATGTTAAATAAAATTTAATATATTATAACGGTTTGAGGTGCCCCAGCACAAAATAATTTTTATAAAAAGTATTATTTCGTCTATTTTTGACAGCATCAATAAGATGTATAAAAACCTTAATAATCTATTGGAATAGTATTTTTCATGTTATTTGAAACACATATTTTTATGTAATTATAAAAAAAAACATATAACATTTATGGTTTATGGTGCCCCAAAGCCTCTTAAATCAAAAAAAAATCAAGAAATTTGCAAATTAAACGCGATTCATATTCATGAAATATTTATTAAAATTTTTTATAAAATAGGCAAATTAAGTAGAAAATTCACGTTTGGTATTATAAAAAGGCATCATCTGACGTGATGACAGTCTGGCCCTGATAAAACCATTACGTTTTTTCTCTCCACATACAGCACCTGAAGCTTCAGTTACGAGCTTGATGCAACGCTCCACGGATTGAGTTTGACAGGGAAAGAGTGCTATATTATTTTTCATTCTAAGACCACTTTCTACAATTTCTTTCAAAGCTTCAGTAGATAAACTTTTAGTTGGTGGCTCATTAACAGTAATTTGATAATCGTGCCAAACAATGATAACGGTATAATGGGAAACATTGAAATTAAATGATGGAACTTTGAATTTTCGGATTCCTGTGACGTTTTCCGACCTTGCTTTCAGAATACGTTGGCAGGCCAGTTGCCGTATCACTTTTGTTGTCATCTGCAAGCATGGCTATAAGAACATTTTCTGGGTAACCAAAATATCCAGTTCTTTGTATAACTGGATCAATCACTTTCTTCAAACTATCGTTTAAATAGCGACTACAATTAATTGTAAACCACAAATGCTGTGCCACATTTACATTTGATTTGAAACCACGTTCGCCCATAAACTTTCATCACAAAATTGGCTAATATAAGAAGATTCTCTTCCGGATCAATCTTTGTGACATATAATCGTAAGATCCTGTTCGCAGTCGTTAGCCATCTGGAATGGTTCAGTGAACCGGGTTCTCTATTTGCCAGGTCAGAAGGGAAAATACCAGTGCTAATGGCAGTCATTATGTCAAGTAGATATGTTGATCGGTGCTTAGATCTTTAGTAATAACAGGAAGCGGCGTGGGTATAGCGGCAAATTTCACAACTGGCTTTTTTTCACATTGTTGCAGTTCAGATCCTATTGACCCTGAAAAACATCGAGGTCCTATAGTTTGACCATCCAAATGTAACAAAAGGTGTGGTAGTGGTAATTCATTCTAATGGAGGGTACAGATAAACCATTGTAACGGTTTATTTATCTCTTCCTCTAACTGTCTAATGACACCGCCTTTAGATTCAGTGTTTACTACCGTACCATCACAGCCCACTACAGATAACGCACTCAAGTCAACCGATTTATTATTTAAATATTTTATAATACTATCTTCGATTGCCCTAGCTGTTCCTGTCTGGACCGTGACATGACCAAAGAAAACACTTCCTGGTTCTGACACAATGACGAAATGATCTTCTATTTACCGTTTTCTATACCATTTATCTCCTTTTTGACTTTTACCAACGTTTTGTCTTTTCTACCTCAAAGTAAAGACCAGGCATTGGTCGATTGCGGCTCAAGTCTTGTAAAGCAGATCTTTTCTTTGCTCTTTCCCGTCGAACCTTCGAACGATCAATCACACTATTTTGATCACTTGGCGTAATAATGCCAACGTCTTTCAGGACAGCAGAAGCTATAATAGCGGCAGACCTATCAGAAACTCTAGTACGATCGCAGGTAAGAGCTAAAGATTAGAGATTTATACGCATCTGTTTAGGAGGCGGTTCAGCAACATTTTGTATCTGTTCTTGGTTAGGTGAAGGCGCCGGTAAAGGTAAATTATCAGAAAAGCTGCTGCTGCTACTAATTGTTTCGTCAGCTTGAGAATGAGAACATGAAGGTTTTTCATAATTTTGTTTTCATAATTTTCATAATTTCATAATTTTCAAACGAGATGACTCAATTTCTTTTCGTTCTTGTTTTTTCTGTATTTTTTTTTGTTGAGGTTACATCAATGCCTCCGATAATCATTTTTCTCGTAGTCCTCTGATCTATTTAGAAATTAATTTCCTCTTTCGGTATACGAATGCTTTTTTCACACGTACAATCGACAACTATTACACATTTGCAGCTACTAATGTCGAATATTTTTTTGGAATCTTCTTTGAATTTGTATTATTTTCAAATATTTTAAAACGATCTTCTTAAATCACAAGGTCACTAACAATAAAACAAACTCTACTTTCCCCCGAGAACGCTTACTCGTGACTGAAGATTAACTCAATAACTGTCACATTTGACAGTTATTTAATGATTGGGTGCGTTCAAAAATAAAAGAATAACTATTTCTACGATTTATGTAAAGTTGAGTATTTGGTTTTGCAGTAACGAACATTGATAAGTTTTGTCCTAACGGGGGCACCTTTAAATGTAAACCTAGACAAAAAATATTATCGCATTTGCTTATTGTGCCTATCACGCAGCTTTTTGCGGGTATGCCATAGTAAAAATTAAAAAAAAAACAAATTCACTCCACCCTAATGTCCAACATTCGTTTTTTAGTGCGTAAGAAATATTTAAGAATATTTAATTAATATTATCAAATGAATGATCCTCCATTTTGGCATGTTTTGGAATGGTAATTAATATTATCAAAGGAATGATCCTTATTTCTGAATTTAAATTGTGTAAAGTTTCCTATCATTCTCCTATGTCATTCTAATCTCTCTTTTATTTTTCTTTCATTACATTACCCATTCATACCCACTCCTATCTACTCTAACCCCATTTCCTATCCCCACACACATCTGTAACCTACCCCCTTAACTGCTATCAGTAACTATTTTAAGTTTAGTCGAAATCTGTTATTGATAATGATAGGTTGTCTTCTGAAAACGTTGTAATATCAAATAAAATATACAGTGGAATGAAACAGTGCCTTTTCACTTCATATAATTAATTAATTAGTTACTTCGTAGTAATTAATTTCTACGAAGTAATACAGAAAAACTGAGTTGAATTGTTTGAGATTTAATATTATTAGTATTTTTAATATTAAAGAAATTAACTTTGTGGTTAGACATTAAAGCAGAGTGATAAATATTGTGATAAATAAATAATCATCAAATCAAAATATATGTGATAAATATTAGTGAAAGGTTAACAGTACTACTGTTGCGGTGTATAGTGTTGTGAACACAGTAGTGTTGGTTCTGATGGAGAGACGGATACGTCTCGAAATCGATAGACCTAAAATCTGGTAGCGCTGTATACTAATTTAACTAACACTCTGTTTTAGATTTGTCTCGTCCTGCAATTATGTGTACTTCATTGATTTTGTGCACTAATTGTAACGACTAAAAATAGGCCCACTGAGATTTAAAAATTGAAACTCACCTTGAAAATGTGAGTGTTCTGATATCTTGCGCGGTGAGGAAGACCTCGAAATCTCTCTCGAGACTCTGCTTAATCTCCACAGCCATCATGGAGTCCATCCCCAACTCAGCCAGTGTCACTTGCTGCGACACAGTCTTCAAATCTTTCAGACCTAATGAAACCACGTCATATTTTCATGTGTTATATATAAATTAATGGCGTGTCAACCTGTGAATAGCGTGGTGTTGTCAATCACTGGTTAGTACTACATATAGTAAGAAAAAGTGATTGTATCATTCTCGATAAAGTCAGAGCAGATCCAGAAGGAGTAGCGCAGAATGACTGAGGACAGACAATCATATCTGGACGGATTTAAATTACATAATAATTATAAATAAATAAGTTTTTTTTTACGTAACTTCTAAAGAGAGATGGTGTACTGACAACCATAAGGTACCTTCAGATCTCTATCTTCCTTTTGGCATTCGCAGATTGAAGAGTCAAAAATACGATATTTAGTAAGGTGAGAATAGACAGAGGCTAAATACGATGTTACCTAAGCGGAGAATGGACGAGGTCCAATAACGTAAATAGGGTATGAGGTGCATATAGATGAGTACAGAATCTCACACATAGGATCGGTAATGGGATTGAGACTGAAGGAAAGAAAAAGAGAGATGTGATCAGATAACGTCAAGAGGTAGATAATTGCTAGGCAGACAGGACCACAAAGACAATATCGAGGGATGGACGGCGTTCTATTGTGTCTGCGGTCATGAACTTTCGAGTCCTATAAGACCGTTAAAAAGGACGAGAAGGTTGAATATTTCGGATATATCATGAGATATGTCTGAGGTTCTATTATACATAAACGAGAGATACACACTAAACCAAGTATGGTCATTATTATTTTTTGATCATCCAGGGGTAATTAAGTGGAAAGAAAAGCGTAAGAAGACGCCTTTTCTCATAGATACGTAACGTGAGTGATTGGTACCAACGTCACTCGACTGATCTTCTACGTACGGCAATAAACAGAGTAATTATCGCCAACACAATCGCTGAGATCAGATAGGATATGACATTACAAAAAGATATTCCTGTAGAACCAGGAAAGAATTAGGTTGGATATATGGTTGAACAGAGTACCGAAGCTTTAAAACAGATATATTTAATATCAACCATTTAAAAAAAAGAAAGGGATTTACCCATAATCCCGGCCACTGTAGTTGCGATGTTTCCGTCACCAGAACCTCCAACACGCTTCTCTGCCACCACCATGGAAGACACCACAGGAGCACCCTGTTTCAGGAATTGGTCCAGGGTTTTCAAGCAGGAACTGATCCTCTGCTGCAGTGTGCCACCGATCTCCATCTCGTAGTGTTCCTCTTGTAAGTCGGCCACCAAACCAACTTCTCCGACCACTCCCCACTGTACGGCCAGGGCTGGGAATCCAGCCTTTTGTCTCTCTTCGCAGATCCTCTCCATCACTGAGTTGGCCATCCCGTAGTTGGTCTGACCGGCGTTGCCTCTGCCGCATGACACACTCGAAAATATGACGAATTCCCTGCAAAAATAAGGCATACATTTAAAATACAATGAATGCAGGTAAAGGACCTTGCGATTCTTTTTTCCAAAAATTATTCGTAGTTCTCGAATAATTAAAAATTTAGGGAATGCGTGGTTATGGATTGAAAGAGTGTTGCCCGATGGATTTTTGTTTTCACCCGGAGAAAAGTTCTGGGAGCAGGTAAAGATGCACAAGTAAAATAACAGCGTTGCAGTAAGACGCGCAGCAGAGGATCCGCCCGAGGCTGGAGCGTAGCAAGGCCGGCGGTTGGCCTGCTGTAGAGTAGTTGACAATGATGTGATGATATCTTTTGTATTATAGTTTCTATATATAACTCCGTTGATGCAATCAAACATAGTCGCTGACAATGCATTAACCCGTTTGTCGATTGATGCCATGTTTATGTTTAATCTATGTTTCATTTTCGTTCGACCCCAGTCAGCAGTCACAACATTGCTTGACCAATCTCAATTATTTTGACGATTTGACACTTTTGTAAAACAGGATTGGGTCAGGTATGCATGACACCTAAAGCGTGTTGCGTCAGCATGAATCATCCCTACAAAACTGTTTGTAATTATTTATTATTATTTTTAATTATATAGGGCCATTTCTATTAAATTTCACCTCGTGGGCGGTGAACCGAATATGATTAACCTGTTGGTCTTTTGGAACCTCAGATAATTTGATCGCTCTGTTCTCTTTTACGTAACAATGTTTCTCTTTTTATTCAAAATATTTTAGAAAAACTTTCGAGTAGAATATGCTAGGTGGCGCCAGCACTTCGAATTTATGTGATTATCAAAACGTTGAATTGAATTAAATCACATTTAATTTGTTAAGTTATGATTTTCTCGAATGTATTCGGTGAAAATTAAAACGGATGAAAATGGTAATTTTTGATATGATTTTTTTTAACTTATTAACCCACGCTGTTTCCAGGGAGGTAGGCAGAGAGAATAAAACGCTACACTTTTATACCACTGTTGCCTCATCTAATTTCATATATCTTCTTATGCATGCACTTCAGTTATTGCAGTTTCTAACAATACCATCCTTTAATACTTAATTTATCTTCTGGTTTTCCCTTTTACATTTTTATTTTATTGATTCAACCAGAAATAAATAAATGTTCAATACTAACTTTAATTCGGGGCACAGCTTTCTAGATTCAATATCGAGGAATTTAGTTGCTGTGGCTTTGGGACCAAATGAGATTGAGAATGTTTCAGCGGTCTGATTTTCGAACAGGGCATCCTTCAGTATGACGGCGAGGTTGAAGATGGCTCTCACCGGGGCCAGGGCTGATGCACTCTTAAGCAGAGCCACGCAGCCGGCCTGTGTGGTGATGTCTTCCCTGGATATTACCACCTCCGTTCCGTAATTCCTCCATACCCTGAAAGAAATATAATTTATAGATCAACTTATTTTAAAGGCATGACATTTTTATTCGATAGCAATGTTTGCAGCGGACACCAATCGCCATCTTACAGCGCGCTGGAAAAACTGAATGCAGTTAGCCAAGACGCAAGTCAAAATCCGGGCAGAGATGTGTGCAGAGGCGGTGAGCGATTGCCCGGATAAAGTAATCAAGAACGAGACATTAATGCAGCGTACATATTATACAAAAAAATATGGAATAAATCTTGGTGGCTTGTTCACAATTTTAAATTAGCTGGTTAAGTAGTTACAACTGTTTTGAAAACAATGATAACTCAAATCATAACCATTTAAATAAAAGATGTGTTTTAAAATTTTTCAAGACTCTTACTTGATTCTAGAAGACTGGTAGCCATTGGTTATCCCCCGCTTCGAGTTGAGCACCAATTTTCTGGCTCCCTGCAGAACCAACCAATCTGCTAACTCTAGGCCGAATCCTCCCAATCCTCCAGCGATCACGTACGATACTTCGGGGTAACACATGTATCTGGAAAATGTAAAGATCACACTCCTTAGCATTGCGAGGCAGTCTCTCATAGTCTACCCTTGTCTAAGAGACAAAATGACAATACCTTTCGTACTTCCATTTTTTTTGGGAATAAAATTAATCCGAGCTTGTCAAATATTAGAATGAAAATAATGAATGGACACTCACCGCTTATCCAGGAATGTTTAAGAACGAAAGTTTCTACTCATTTGTCGTCAGGTTGACAGTTTTTTACACTAAGAATGTAGTCATATCGTGTGTAAGGTGGCACTATAACCTCTCCTTATGCAATCACAATTTATTGTAAGCCACACATATCACGGATTATATTATTAGCAAACTGCAGAGAAATGTTGATGAGAATCATCAGATCAACAGGTCACAACCCAGTCGCAATGTTCAGTCACGACCTTATCGATTAAGAGAGAGAGAGAAACAAAAACTGTTAGAGCACCATCTGATGGATGGTGCTCTTATTTGTGCGATCGTAGGAGGGTGCCATTTAGCGCTCTTTAAACATTATTTAATGTATGAGAATCAATAACGAATTGAGTGCAGAAATATTTCTGCTATTTTCCGCATTCAGTTTGAGATTCATTTGTGACCAAAGAGATATATTTCTTTACCCAAGAAGACACATATCTCTCTGGTCAGACGATCAATGAAAAAGATGAACTGTGAATCAAGTTGTGTGAAAGTGTGACAAAGAGAGGTATAATACTGCTCTTCAGATCCGAGTAAAGGATGATCAAGTACAATTATCTCTTTCATTTACAGGGTCTATGACCAGATCCATTCGAGGATAAAACAATGATATAGTAAATTTCTTGGATCGTCAGTTTTAGGTCAGGTCAGATGTCATTAAACTAATTGAGGCCTTGTGACTTTATGCAAAATCCATCACATTACTTGGTAGTGATGCTTAGAATGAACACGAAGAAGAATATAATGGTACCTGGGAACAGCCTGTATTTTGAGTACTTCGGGCTTGGCCAATTTGTTTGGCTCCTCGTTCCTGATCTTCAGCAGCACCTTGCCGATGTGCTTCCCAGCCGCCATGTAGCGGAAGGCCTTCTCCACTTCGTCGGTGTCGAACACCACGCGGCACAGTGGCTTCACACACCCATTCTTTATACCCTCGAAGATAACGCGATGCAGTTTCTGTGTACGAAATTAAAACTCACTGTTAAAATTATTATTTTTAATCAATTTGTAGGTTTCACAGGCTATCATAGTTTTTTTAAAAGATCGACCTCGACACGGTACTGCATAGTTGTGGTAGTTAAGTTAAATACGCCAGTAAAAAGAAAAAAAATCTATAAAAATAACAAAATCACTATGTGGTGACCAAATAAATGCAACCATAGACGACTGGATAAAAGTAGTAGATAGATATATAAAAAATGTACATATTTTAAGGTTAGGTTAGGTTAGGTCAGGCCATACAATAATAAGCTGCTTTTTGCTGTTGTCTATGTGTGCATCGTTGTGAATGTAGTTGGTAAAATAATCCTATCGATCAATTTTTTAATAAATTGATAATTTATACTGTTGTATTTTGCTATTACTTTGTGGTTATTCATTATGAATATAATTAAACTAGTTAACTTAGTTTACACCACTAAAATTTATTTGGTAAAACCAACCGGTTTCGGAAACGACGTTCCTTCATCAGGTATACCCAATTACTATTGGGTATACCCTGATGAAGGAACGTCGTTTCCGAAACCGGTTGGTTTTACCAAATAAATTTTAGTGGTGTAAACTAAGTTAACTAGTTTAATTATATTCAATTGATAATTTATTTAATTTCAAATTTATAAAAACTAACTGAATATTAATTTAAAAATAAAAATAAAGGCGTTCCTTCTTCCTCTCTTCGACATGAGCAATTGAATATAGAATGAAGTTTTGTACCTTATTTGAAGAAAAAATGTGTAAGAAGCTTTCCTTCCTACATATTACCCGCGAGGCCGACTGTGTGCAATCTCTAACAGAACACTACATACCTAAGAGAGACCGGATGCTAGAGGCGCAACCGTGCATACCGTCTGGTATATTTTTAGTTAAAATGCTCCTCAATTTGATTCGGCTGTATTGTTCAGCCCTGCCTAATTCACTTCAACCAATGTAAACTTCTAACTTTACAAAATGATTTTTAGTGATTTCGGATGAAAGTATTTGACATTAATAGGGCATTCATTTGATTGTTTACATAATAATGACAAAGATTGCAGCTACAAACACTTAGAAAAGGTAGACAAATATGTATATTTGGGACTAAAAATGCACAAAAACTTCAACTGGACACATCACACAGAAGATGCATGTAAGAAACTAAGGACCTTACTCGGTAAATTCTTTCATCTAAAATATGTATTCCAAGACACGATTTTATTATAGTTTGGTAGACTCAATTGTAAACTATGGCTGAAACAGCTATGGATTGACGTTCCAATCATATTTAAATAAAGTAAAACAACTACAACAAAGAATAATTAAAACTATAGGAAGTAAAAAACAAAAAGAAGCATGTAAGGACCAACAAGAAAACCTATTCAAAATGTTTAAAATCTTACCGATTCAAAAACAACTTTACTATAAACCGACAACGGAACAATACGATAATGAGAGATTTAAAACATTAGTACAACGTGAATATACGTCAAGACAAAGAACGAATAAGAAACTAGAAATAAAAAAAACAAACAATTATTACGGAGACAGAACCAAACAGTGCGTTATACCAAAACTATTCAACAAACTACCGGATAGAATAAAAAATGTAACGGGACAAAAAAATATAGAAAAAACCTAAAGAAATACTACTGTGAATTGTAAAGTGAATTTTTAAATGTATAAAAGTTTAGTTTTATATTATATTATAATTTAAGGACAATTAATTAAGGAAATGTACAATGTACATATCCTGTAATCAAATCTTTGCGATTAAACTGTAAATACAGTCTTGCAAGAGGTAAAAAAAATGGCAACAATAGAAAATTAAAAAAATTCGCATTTGAACTGACCTGTCTCTCTTGAGATTCCTGCTCGAATAGGAAGTCCATCATGATGCCGTGGAAGGAGCATTCACGAAGTAAGAACTGCATTCCTAGCGCGGAGTTGTTGACGATGTCAAACTTGCCGATCTCGAGGAATCGGCCCTTGTAACCCAAACAACGCACAGAAGCCTGAAAGTTAATAAAACACGCAGAGGTTATGGCAAGAAAATTGTGTAACCAAAAGGTTTTTTCTTCAACAGCACCCTTCTTTGAACATATCTCTCCCTCATTTGAATCTTTCACCAGTCCCTGACTAAGCAATGCAATCCAGTATCAAGTCCAGCAGGAATGAATATTCTTTTCCTGTCATTCCTGCCACAAACCTTTGTGTATACATATGGGTGTACCAGAACTAGTGCGCAATAATTAACACGAGGATTTCTGCCTTGAATAAGAGTCAAAAATGTTCAAGCGACCGTGGCTATATATTTATGACTTATTTTTTACAAAACATTGAAATATCATAAAAGTAACTTATTTGAATTGCGAAAAATTTATTTGTTTCAATAAAAGTTAAATAAAATAATAAAAACCCTGAAAAAAATCCCATTGGAATCGGAAGGTTTTTATCATTTTATTTGACTTGTATTAATTTTTATTTATTTTTTATTATAAGATAAAAGTTACTGTAATGATAGTCTAACGTTTTGCAAAAAATAAGTCAGAAATATTGAAAAAAATGCAAAGTTTGATGTCGCATATCTCCTTAAATATTCATATATATTAAGTCATGGTTATTACAAAATTTTTGACTCATAATCAAGGCGATAATCTACCTAAAAAGTATTGTGGACTAGCTCTGTTACACCCTGTATATATGTTCCTTCAATCATACCTTCATTTTAGGATTTTTTGCCGTTTGAAAGAATAAAATGAGTTTTTATTTTAATTATAACATAGGTCACCTGTAGTTTGTCTTCTGCCAACGAGTTTAGGACGATGTCAACTCCTTTTCCGTTGGTTTGCCTCAATACAAGTTCTTCGAATGATGTATCACGTGAGTTACCGATATGGTCATCTAGAAACAATAAATGTAGACGATCAGAAAAGAATCATAAAAGAAGACTCAAAAATATACGTTTTTAATTTGTGTTTTAGTATTTTGTGTGTTGTATGTATTTGGATAAAAAATTAATTGATCATATAACCAATCTGTTTAAGTGTAGAAGTTTTACTAAATAAAGTTTCATGAGTATTTATATTTGTGTAACCATGATAATCTTAATCAATGATTGGATTCTTTCGTAGAAGAACAGCCTCATAAAATGTAAAAAATGTGCTAAGTAGCCATAACCGTACCAAGAAAATATGGCAAGAATAGCTCAATCAATTTATTATGTAATCTATCATTATTGCCAGTATTATACTAAACCAGTATTATAGACTAACAAATCTTGGGTCACCTGAAAGTTATCTATTAGATTTACTACATTGAAATCACCATCAATATTAAGCAAGCTATAGTTTTCGAACTCCATTTAAAACGCTTTGTATTTGTAGAGAGACAAAATCACAGGCTATCTTCAATCATAATTTTATTCCCCCAAATATCGGAACTCTTAAAGCTTTCTTATATAAAATGCCTTATTTTACCTTTTAATTTAAGACGAAGGCCTGTAATATGAGAAACATCAAGAAAAATAAGTGTAGAACCTGTGAGCTGAGGGAAGAGCTTCTTGATGAAGGCTCTCTTCTCCGGAGTACCGACCGTGGTGAACACCTTGCAGCCGTAGTAAAGACAAACATGAATAGCAGCCTGACCCACCCCCCCACTTCCTGCATGAATCAGCACTGTGGATCCAGGCTGCATATTGGCGACAATAAACTGGAAAGGAAGGCATATTTTAATATCATTGTGTGAAAAAACGCCAACAAACGGTCAGCAGACAAACCAACAACGGTGAATAACCTCAAAATGATCTAGCAGTCTTTCTACATGGTTCTGAAAGACCAGAATCTTAAAGAACTGGAGGAGAGGATATCAAAGACGGTTCCTAGAATAGCTGGCAACAAATCATCCATACCGTCATTCAAAATAAATTGTTGCATGAAATGTGTTATTAATTAATGTGAAATTAAATTATGTCTTAAAAACCTGGAATATGTGGAAAGGCTGAGGGTCTTGAAACTGCTCACTTTTTAGGAGCGACGAGCAACAGGTAACCTCATCAAGACATTCAAGATTCTATCGCGCTAATACAATATTCCTAATTTGACAGATATGTTTGCATTAAACACTAATGTGGGCCTTCGAGGACATCACCTGAAGTTGAACAAGTCTCGGTTCTCGTGTAACCCAAGAAAGCAAGCATTAAGCAATAGAGTGGTCAATACGTGGAACAGTTTGCCTGAGGGCGTTGTGTCTGCAGCCAGTGTCAACCAATTTAAGAATAGGCTGGATATTCAAATGATAGACAGTGATATGGGCCTATCAGCTTAAACTGCCTGATCATTATCGATAATAATAATAATATTTTGTGATAAACTGGCAAAAATATTCAGTAAAATACATTGAAGAGTGGTACTGACGATTATAATATCATGAAAAAAGAAATATTCATACTAGTGAGTAATAGACGGTGCCGTAAGTAACAGGAACGGTGGCTCCCTCTTCCAAGGTCCATTCTTCTGGTAGAGGCCACAGCAGGAACTTATCAGCGGACACTAAGTTAGCCAAGCCGCTGTTAGCGACCATTCCCATCACTCGGGCGCCGCTGCAATGCAACATTTATTTGATAAAAATAAAAGAATGACAATACACAAAATCATATATTATTGATAAGATAATTTTGAAATCAAACCAGGAGTTACAAACCTCTCAGTCCTTCCGGCAAACTCCAGTCCCTGGACACACTCCTGGGCCAAGCGTCCCCTAGCCACCGTCTCCACAGAGATCCTTCCGGTGGACGTCATCACGTCACGGAAGTTGAGGGCTGAATAATATACCTAGAAATGCATTACCGTACATTAAATATTCTTGCTCATATTGTTTTCTTTAGGTATGCCACAGGGCCTTACTTTAAGTCTTCCTTCATTCAATCTAAAGCTAATGAATTTTCGATTGAAATACATATTTACTATCACCTTGGTTGATATTTTTCTACATCTAGAAGCAGGGCTTTGTGCCAAATGTTAGTTTATATCTTACCTCTTGCGCTGCCAAGGTAACTCATTTCGGCAGACTGATAGATTATTAGTCTCCCTCTTTCCGTAAGAATCCATATTCGTGACCATCTCTTAAAATGGACCCAGCTTTAAAAACAGTGTCAGTTTGTTCTTCATACTTATCTCGGTGTTGCTAAGATGTATCTTATTGGCAACATCTGCCATCCGAAAAATAACAACAAACACAAAGTCTGAAAATTTGGTATCTGTTGGTTAGGTTAGGTTAGATTAAGTGATGCTTGAATATAGAAGAAGATGAAAGAAAAAATATTTACAAAAGGTACATACAGGTCATAAAAATTGAGCATCAGATTTGCAGCAGACCCACTACATTTAAGAGTTAGTTTAATTAAAAAAAAAACAACTTTTTCTTACATACTACGTTTTGTTGAATCTCTATTAGAATGGTCGCTACAGTTCTATCAAATGACTGATATCTGAAGGACTCCTATTAGACTCCTCTTGTCAATGGCTCTTGATATATGAAAGGTGGGAACAATAATGGGCACTTACATGAACCAGCTGTTTGCTGATGCCGGCTCTCAGAGGCCCCTCAATCCACTTGAGGCTGGAGAGGTCCCCCCGGGTTGTGACATTCACGTACGCATGCTCTGCAGGAACAGTCTTCAGCTCTTCGAGGACCAGGTGACGGTACGAGCCCCATTGACCCTTATTACGGAATCATAAAATGGACGCAAATCAAAATACGTTACGTAACAATCTTGTTTGCCCTGTTTTTGAAAGTAATGTAGTTGAAATAATTTTTTTTTATTGTATTTACGTACATATATAAATATTAGGTCCTTACATATGAAATTGGCGTTTTGCCGTACTGGCAAATTTGATCTCAAATCTTCTCTTTGGTTATTTGTGTTTTGAAAATTATAATTCATTTGTTTTTTCCTCAATTGTTTTTTTCTTTGCGTCACTCAGTTTACAAAATGAAAAACTTGAATTATCGCGTTATTTACGAGTACGAGTTCCACCGTGGCACCAGTGCTGCAGAAACGGCTCGAAGGATTAATGATGTGTATGGCGACGGTGCCGCAAAAGAAAACACAGTGCGTTTTTGGTTCCAACGTTTTCGTTCTGGAAATTTCGACCCGCAGAACAAGCCCCGTGGACGGCCGGAGACCAAAGTTGATAATGAAGAATTGAAGGCTATTGTGGAAGCGGATCCATCGCAAACCACATCCGAGTTAGCTGCAGGCTGCGGTGTTAGTGATAAAACTGTTTTAATCCACTTGAAGCAAATTGGTAAGGTGAAAAAGCTTGAAAGGTGGGTACCTCACGAATTGAGTGAAGCAAATCAACAAACGCGCGTTGACTGCTGAGTTGCATTACTCAACCGGTACAATAATGAAGGGATTTTAAATCGAATCATTACCTGTGATGAAAAGTGGATCCTGTACGATAATCGGAAGCGCTCATCGCAATGGCTGAACCCTGCCGAACCAGCCAAACCATGCCCCAAGCGAAAATTGACTCCAAAAAAGTTACTTGTGAGCGTTTGGTGGACTAGTGCTGGTGTCGTTCACTACAGCTTTTTTAAATCTGGCCAGACGATTACGGCAGATGTCTATTGTCAGCAACTGCAAACCATGATGGAAAAGCTAGCTGCTAAACAACCGAGGCTGTTTAATCGCTCTAGGCCACTGCTGCTTCATGATAACGCTAGACCACACACTGCACAACAGACGGCTACCAAATTAGAGGAGCTTCAATTGGAATGTCTAAGACATTCACCGTACTCTCCGGACCTTGCCCCAAAAGATTACCATTTTTTTCGAAATTTGGATAACTTCTTGCAAAGGAAAAAATTCAACTCCGATGGGGCAGTCCAAACCGCCTTCAAAGATTTTATTGATTCCCGTCCGAATGGTTTTTATAGTAAAGGGATCGATGAACTACCTATGAGATGGCAAAAGTGCATAGATAGCAATGGTACATACTTTGATTAAATAAATATATTATAATAAAAAAAATCGGCTTTATGTTCCTCCCATACTAAACGTCAATTTCATATGTAAGGACCTAATATTTAAAAGGCGACTATTCGCAAAAAGGGTTTTCTTATTTCCAAAATTTATAATATAAACCACTGCTATCCTCTATTATTTGTATGTAAAATTTGAAAACCCTTATTAATATCAAATAAATGACCCATTTCCAAAAGGTGATAAGAAAATTAAGAATAACAATTACTAGTGATACCCTCACATCAAAATTTCTGCACATTTGTCGTATTTAAAAAAAAACTTTTAAAAATAATTACAATCATTACGTGTAGGAATTTAACAAAATCTTGTTAATTATATTAATTTATAAACGTTTTTCTGATATCATTCTTATCTTTGTTATTAAATACTTTAAATTTTTTATCAATTATTAGTATAGAAAGCTGGTTGTATAGAATTATTGAAATTGAAAAAATTGTATATGGAAAATGAATCGTAATGAAGTACCTAGTAACATGAAAACAAATTTAAAAGATACCTATTTGTAAAAAGGTTATCTTTTAATTTGTTTTCATGTTAGTAGGTACTTCATTACTATTCATTTTCTATATACAATTTTTATATTTTGATTGTCTATACTTCGATTTTTGTATATTATTTGTTATAGCTATACCGCATTCAAAAGAATGTGCACAAAAAATATGTGTGTTGCAAAAAATTAATACAATACAAGTTTTTCTAATAAGTAAGTAACCTTTTTTAAACTAAAAAATATATATTTATTTGGAATATCATAGTGAGGCTTGTAATACGGGCTTGCCAGGCAACTTTCCCCCGCTTTTTTCGTACCGGACAAAGCTAGAAAATGGTCTTAATATAGTATACAACTGTGTGCTGACGTAAAAGCTATTGGCTTTGAAACATGTTAATATTTTTCAATACAAATGTTGTGAAAACAAAGTTCATTTATTATATAAAATAATGTTATTAAAAAATACGATTTTTCCTAAAGCATTTTATAAACAACTATTGATCGATAAACAAAATACCTATCCAAAAAAACTTTTTTTATATCCTTTTTACATAAATAACAATAAGTTGACAACAGCATACGTTAGAAGTTTCCACAGGGCAATGAAAATTACCCATTAGTCTGGGATAAGGAGGCAAACATAATCAGATAAATTCATTAGAATTCCTTTGAAATGAATGCCTAATGACCCAAACCGAGTGACTAAGGATTAATAAATAACCGTAAAAGTCAAACTTTGTGAAACAAACTCGGAGTGTGTTAGTAACACCTAATTAGGTAATAAACCATTCAAGAATGGCATAGTGAAGTATTATTTATATCAGACTAAAACATCTGACACATATCACATTGCTCATTATCATTTTGACCTTGGATCCCGCATAATGAAATAATTTCCGTGACATATTTTAGACGTCTCATAGAGACGTCTAAAATATGTCTTGAGTCTTGAGGAAAATGAGAAATTCATCACTGGCAGTATGCATGAAAAGCCTTTGAATCATGCGTACTGCCAGTGATGACGTATGGATTGGAGACTATGGCCCTTACAAAGAAAAGTGTGGAAAAGCTCAAATGCACGCAACGATCCATGGAGAGATCCATGCTTGGAGTAAGCCTAAGGGATAGAATTAGAAATGACGAAATTAGGCGCAGAACTAGACTAGTGAATGTCATGGATCGTGTAGCGAAGCCAAAATGGCAATAGGCAGGACATGTTGCAAGGCAGGATGCTACAAGATGGCCTCCCAGAGCTCTGAAATGGAGGAAGAATAAAAGAGGTATCGGAAGACCTCAAAAGAGATGGGCCGACGATATAGCCGCTGTGGAAAGAAAGAAATGGCTACAATTAGCAAACAACAAGGAAGGGTGGAAAGGTATAGAAGAGGGTATGGAAGAGCAATCCAGCAGTGGAAAAATGAAAGCTGATGAAGAAGAAGAAGAAGATAGAGACGAAGCTACTTTTTTATATGAAAAAGTTAGCATGGAAGCCTTTTTGGGTGTTCATAGGTCGTAAACCTATCGTATGCTTAAGTTTTGTTCCATATGTGTGTTGTATTTTAACTACCGCCACATGTGGTTGAAAATTTTATCATTCCAATAAACTATTAGCCCTATGAACACACAAAAAGACTTCCATACCTACTTTCCCATATAAAAAAATTGCTTCTCTATAAGACATCTGTAATATATCTTGATCAATAATGTCCCCCTGGAGATAAAATCCAGTATTGCTTCTAGAACAGTGCAGTTTTAGAACAATTGCTTCTAGAACAGTGCAGTTCTAGAACAATTTTAAAATGCTCAAAATATCCTGAAATAATTTTCATTTTAAAAATTCCAATAGATAAATCACGCAGCCCAATTCTAGATATATTCCCCTTCCAATTAACTACACCAAGCCATACCCTCTCTCTCTCACCCAACCCCCACCACAGTTGCCGTTCTGTCTCTTTCTTCCCTTAATGCTTTCTTGATTGTTTGTGATTCTGTTTTTGTTTAGTTAATACTGAACCCTGATGAAGGCTCAGCTGTGAGTCGCCACTTGTTGGTTTAAGCTCATTGAAGTGGTGTTAAACAAAGAGTTATTTTATTTAAAGATATCCAATAGATTTATTTGTCTTACAGCTTAAACGTCTTTTTTAATGTTTCACCACACCTCGTCTCGCCTTTGTCATTTGTCTGACTTTAATACTATCTTTTAGCTTTTTTTACAAACGTATTTAATTATATATCTGTGGGATTCTCTACCAGAGCTATTATGGTAACCAGTAAACACTCTGTTCTATTAAAATATTTCTAAACAAGTAACCGGTGTTCAAATTAATATTGGCGAGTTATATCTTGCTATACACTTTAAAAAAATCAAAAGTTTCTATTAACGATGACACACTTATTTGATAAAAAATATGGCCTTTCACATTCCAGGTAGGTAGGTAGGTACCTACTTAAATTATTTAATTAAGATTAAATAAGAATACATATCTAGCACATACCTGAATAAAAGTATGTTGCTGATCCCAGATTCACGAATCGGCTTTTAGCTATTGATATCGAAACATATCTTTGATTGCAAAAAATCTTGAATATATATATATATTTTTATTTTTTTTTTATTTTCATTTACATCATTTATTTATCTTACAGCCATATAAGTAATCAATCTTGAAAAAAAACAATAATTGATGTACAGAGTTTTGGGCCAATTACAAGAAAACACATATATACAATCGATAAAAAAATAAGAAAAAACATGTCCAATAGTGAGTTTGTATGAGTGTGTGTATTTGTGTGTTTATTTATTTATTTATTTATTTTGTTTTGGGAAAAATTTATTGCTTGGAACTAGGAGTTAAATTTCTATCTAAATTTCTCGACTTGAGAGGATGAATCGATATGTATATGCACAATCGTTACTTAAAACATAAAAAGCATAAAATACCTAGATTTTTATACAAGCTAGTTACAGAAGCCAAGTAACAAGCATGGAATTACCAACATGATTTTATTTTTTAATAATATTTTTATGTGAAAGTATGTTTTAAGAACATAGTTATTGAATTTGGTCCCCAGAGGGATGACTAATTAATTAAGGATAAATTATAGAAATCATTTTACGATGGTACATTATACGATGGTTCAGGGCTTGCAACCTGTATGAGTTGGCTCAAGTGATCACTCTACACAATGCAACGTTCACAAATTCCATCGTAAGAACATCCATACATTATCAAATTTTTGAAAGTTCTAGTCCAGAATAATTACAGGTAGAGATTTCGTCTTGATTATGAGTAGAAAATGTTCAAGCAATTATGAACTAATATCAAAAGTTAAGGAGATATGCGACATCAAAATTTGCATTTTTTTCAATATTTCTGACTTGTCCTTGTTCTTGTTCTTACGATGGAATTGGTGAACGTTGCAAAGTGTAGCCAGCTTATACGGGTTATCAGCCCAGAACCATCGTATAAGAGACTTTCATCCACTTTTCTCATATATAAATAGGTTCGTAGCTTTGAGACTTTTATAATTTATCCTTAATTTATTTTATTCTTACTGCTTGCTGCAAGGGAGATTTTAATTAACGTAACAGAAATAGAATTTGTTTATAAACTGGGTGACGTTCCACTCGTTAAAGTCGATTCAATAAGGGATCTGGGCGTCATGCTAGATTCTAAACTCACTTTTAGAAACCACTTTGATAATATCACAAACAAGGCTTATACTATGTTGGGATTTATCACCAGAATTACTCAAGACTTTAAAAATCCTCAAAGTCTAAAAATTCTCTATACATCACTAGTACGAAGTATATTGGAATATTCGTCAGTTATTTGGTCACCTTATTACACAACACATATTACGAGAATCGAGAGAGTGCAGAAAAAGTTTCTACGTATTTTGTCATACAAAGCTGGTCAACACAATAACCTTCACAGCTACGAAGATCGACTTGCCTTTTTCAAGATGCGCAAACTTGAGTCCCGACGAAAAATATCCGATCTCATTGTGCTACACAAGATTCTCAACGGAGCTATTGATTCTCTCTGTCTATCTGATATAAATTTGCATGTTAAATCCCGTATAAGAAACCCGGAGTTCTTCAGAATAAGTCAGCACATTAATAATGTCGGTTACTTTTCTCCCATTACAAGGTTGTGTCGCACATATAATTTGTATTGTGCTGACCATAACATTGATGCTGATATTCTTGCAGATACCTTATCTTCGTTCAAAAACTCACTCATACACAACATCCATTTTCTAAACGACGACATGAACCTATAGATCATTAAATACTAATCGCACTACACTCAAACACAAATATATAATATACATAAATGTACATGTGAAATATAATTAATTACAAAAATACATGTTACTAGAGCATGCCGAAGACACTTGTAATTGCGATAATGGGCATAGTCTTCACTACAATGTTTATTATCTGAGTGTCATGTACCCATTATCCTGTTAGTGTCTCTAATAAATAAAAAAATAAAAAAATAAAAAATAAATAAATAAAACTGAATAAGAAAGTGAATGAAGTGATATTTGATATTACCGTACAACAAATGTGAAATGTGGCGTGATATGGTGATTTTTTGAGTCATGATGTGAACAAGAGTTTATTTTTAAGGACACAATTCGTGTCCTAGAGATTCATTTGTGAAAATTTTTGCCCATAGACACAGAACACGATACGAGTAATACGTCGGGATGAAAGAGTGAAGTATTGTATTATCTTTGCATAACTCTACTAGTTTTATAGCAAAACTATCTGTAATCCGTCAAAAATTACGGAACATTAGTTCACATCTTTGCTTAGCTCTAGTATATATTTTTATAGTATCCCTTTGTCGGTCCACGGAGAGGCGGGGGTAGCAACATGCGTTAAGCGGCCGGTTCGGGTTTGCTGGCCCGGGGTTCAAGCCCCATCTCCGGTCGATGAATTTTTTTTAATCCCTGAATTAGAATGAAATTACAGACGTTACACGTAGTCACGGTTGAACGAACAGACAGATGAATGGACGGACAGGCGGACAGACATCAAAATTATTATAAACTTTTCAAAGCAAGAAAACACTTTGTGGCTTGACATTATAAGAAATTTAAGAAAAAATTACACACTATGTTTTAAACCACTTAATTGCTATACATTTGTCAACTAGTTTCGGTTGGACTCAACCTTCTTCAGGACAATTTCAATATAGACTAATCTAGGTACAGAAATTTATAAACGAGGAAAGAAAAAGAGAGAGGGACAGAGTGTCAACTAGGTGGGGGGGAGGGAATGGGAGGAGTTAACTGAAGATAGAGGGAACAACTTTAAAATCGGACTATTAGATAAATTTATTTGTTTATTTATTATTTGACTATTATTGTTGATAGCTATCAACAATAATAGTCAAATAATAAATAAACAAATAAATTTATCTAATAGTCCGATTTTAAAGTTGTTCCCTCTATCTTCAGTTAACTCCTCCCATTCCCTCCCCCCCACCTAGTTGACACTCTGTCCCTCTCTCTTTTTCTTTCCTCGTTTATAAATTTCTGTACCTAGATTAGTCTATATTGAAATTGTCCTGAAGAAGGTTGAGTCCAACCGAAACTAGTTGACAAATGTATAGCAATTAAGTGGTTTAAAACATAGTGTGTAATTTTTTCTTAAATTTCTTAAAATTATTATATTTGATATAAATCAATCCTTTTCGAACACTGTATAACTATTAATAGTGGAAGTCATTAAAGGTTCTGTCAATCATTTTACGTTTAATTGTATGTTTTATGATTTCAACATCATAAAGAAATAATTCTAATAACCAAACGATACTGTATTCTAAATATGATTGCCGCAATTTCAAATTATCACAAATAATAAATTAATTTGATATGTATTGATATTGATATTAATTGTTCAGTAAAGATATATTAATATAATTGGCATTGCCTTATATTTAAGAACACATTCTTATTGAGAAGTTGCAATTTTTTTCAGAACAAAGGAGATCCGTGGTTCGAATCCCGGTAGCAGCATAATATTTTTCTGTGGATTTGATTTTTCTGTATGTCCTTCAAATTGATTAATTAATTTGGTCTTAAATTTCACAAAAGTTAACTCTTAAAAAATTTCAATTTCACAATAAGAATGTGTTCTTATGTATGTTGTTACATATATATATATATATTTATACATATATATATATATATATATATATGTTATCATGTATGTTGTTACATATATGTATATCAGATGTGTCCAAAAATAAAAAATGAATTTAACGGTTAATTCCGGCTCCCGTAATTTGTAATAAGTAATTTGTGCCTACCGTACGAGAAAAAGTGGATTGGTCAAAAAACAGATAATATATGTCAATTAATTCAAAAATGAGACTTAGATAATGTCGATATATTCACGGAAATGTACAAGGCCACTATAGCGTAATTGGATAACGCGCCTGCCCCGGATAGGAGGAAATCAGTGGTTCAAATCTTCTTGGATTTGATTTTTTTATATGTCTTTTTAATTTATTAATTAATATGACATTGGCTTAGTTTCATTCATTACCCAAAAATATATGGATATGGCTTTTCATATCTAAAAAAAAATTTAAAGGTGAACCTCATATTTCTACATTCTTAAGGTTCAAATCCGTTGCTATGATGAGTCAAGTTTCAGAGACATGTTGAGATAAATCTCAGTACCTTGAAAATGCTTTGATATTTTGATATTTTTTGATTTGATTTTATATATTTTGATATATTGATATTTTGATTTGGAGAGAATCACCCCTGCACACGATGTTAAATTTGATAGCAAGACTGGACCAAAAACCGTAGTAGTTAAAAACTATTTATTCTGAAAATTTAGGCAAACTGACTAAATTAATAAATAATAATTAAAATACCTGACCTTAAAACGCAACATTTTTTTGATAAATATTTCAAGTTGTAATCATTATTAACTTAGTGAATAATGCTAATAACTAATAATTAAGTCGTCAGTTAATATAACAAAACAATTAAGCATAATAGAACGCTTCACATAATTAAATTTGTTAACATTATAATTAATCATAAACGAAAAAACATAATTATAGTGAGCCTGCAGGTACAAAATTATACGAGACAATAAATAAAACGATTTCAAAGGATAATAAACAGTGTCTAGAAGATTGAACTTCAGGACTAAAGGAGAGGTTGTTTGGATAAAGACAAAAATTACAAAAATCTGAATGCACAGCCTTATTAACAATCTTTATGAACTTAACAATCATGTTAAGGTCGTATTGTTCGACACAAATGAATCGTAGAGGTGACTGACTCCCTTATTAATTGCTTTGTGCGAAGGGATGTTTTAAGATAAATTTATTCTCATGACGCACGACCTTGTTTTAATATTTTAATGTGAACGAAACCTGATAAAAGCCACCTTAAATTTTTAAAGCCTCGAATTCAATAGCACTGCGTTATTGTGATCAAAATATATTTCACCATTAATAATTCTTATTGTTCTTCTTTTACCTCTTCGTCAGGGTCCCTGCACCGCATAAAAGGTTCTAACTTTTCCTTGGACTTCGTTCTCCACGTCAGCCCAATTTAGTTGCAACCTCGCTTCACAGCAGCCCTCCGACTGTTTCCGCCAGCTCCTCCTAGGACGGCCCCTCGGTCTTCTGCCTTCTGCTCTTGCCTGGAATATCCGATTTGGTGGTTAATCTGCCAGCATCCGCAAGATATGTCCCAGCTACCGTAACTGTAATTTATCGATAAACATCAATAAGGGTTCTACTTCGAGATATTATTTTATTTGAGTAGGTACATATTTCTGATCCTGTCCCTTCTCGTAACTCCTACGATTCCTCAAAGAAATCCCATTCAACGGCCTGTAGCTTTGAGCAGTTTCTTTCAATCAAGGTCCAGTGCTCGTGGCCGTATACTAGAGTTTGCCTGAAAACTGATATACTGTCAACTTTGCTCGCTGGCTGAGCTCCGCTTTTCTAAGTTCGGGATAGTACAGAAATCGTGCTACCTGGCTTGCGGCTTCTTTCCTCCTATCCAATTCAATTTCTTGCTTTCCATCCTGAGACGTTATTATACCGGGGTATTTGAAACTGTTCACCTGTTTGAGATGTCTGTTCTGGCACGTAATGTTACATTGATATTTGCTTCTGACGATCACCATGATTTAGGATTTATCAGCGCTCAGCTTCATCCTTGCGCGATTTTTTTCCTTGTCAAATGGCTATTTGTAACTCCTCTGGTAATTTTTCAGCAAGGCGCAGTCATCTGAAAATAGTCTCCCCACCTCTACTTCCCCGATGCTCACCCCATTTTGAGCAATGCTGTTTAGGCTGATCTTGTCCATAAATACCGTTATCAAGATATAGGTGACATTGGATACCCTTGTCTAAGTCCTGTTTTGATGGTAAATCAGCTCGACTTTCGACCTGTATTCTGACACATCTATCTATAACATGGCTTGGATTGATCCTAATAGATTTCCGTCTATACCATATTCCTGTAACTGACGTGGAACTGTATCATCGGCTTAGCAAACTCCCATGACTTTTCGATAGCTTTCTGCAGGGTAATAATAACTGGTCTGCTGTCCCTCTTCCGCTTCTGAAGCTACATTGCTCTTCCTGTGGTGGAACCTCTGTGGACTGTGGACCCGTGGCGTTTAGACTCAAACTCCAACTTCTTTGTATTGTATTGTCTGTCCTTCTCGTTTAGGAAGTGAGTCCGTATACCTTCGCTCCCTTACTATCCCCCTTTCCAGCCCTTTATCTGTGTTTTTTTTAGTTTTCTTGTTTTTTCTTTCGATTGGCTCTTCATTTTACTCAAATAGTTATTTTCTTCCATTGTAACCGTATATAGGTACATGTCTTCTTTAACGTAATATTTGATAATACTATGTATATCATCTAATAAATGTTTATTTCTGTGTGGGAGAAGTACAGTCAGCGGACTTTTCCAGGCCTCTCCGGGTCACGTCGCCCTTTATACGACGTGACACGGAGACTGCTTTTAAGAAAAAATTTACTGCTCTTCCTGCATTTTTTCTTCTATGACGCTAAGACATTTTTTCTCGAGGATTCTAGCGAATACCTTTCCTTGTTGACTTAGCAGGATAATCCCTGTATAGTTTTCACATTCCTTTTTATCTCCTTTCTTGTACAGCGGAACTATGATGCCCTTTTGCAAGTCCATGGGCGTACTGCCATTAATAATAATGGGATATATTATTTTAGTTGAGGTATTTCGATACAAGCATGTGTACTTATTTTCATGGGCTGTGTCGTGCCCAAAAATTGTGAACTTACATTGTTTATTTTAAAAAAAAATTATGTATTTTGTTGTTTAAGGTTTGGACCAGGCGGAGCTAAAGTGACCTACGTGCCAAGTATATCAGACAACTACTACAGAACTGCCCACAAAAAACAAGAAGACTATAAGGTAAACATAAAAAAAAATACGTATCGAAGGATGAAAGTTGATGTCATGTTACCTTTGTATTTTTTTAGTAAAAAAATGCCTTTGAGAATCTATCTACTTGAGAATCTAGAAACTTGAGAATTTTTCTAAATTAAAGGTAATAAATACAGCCCCCTCGTTAAAATTGTTAAATCCTTCAAACCATTATTATCATTATATATTGGAATTCAAGAAAATATGGGTCATATTTTTTAAAATAGCATAACTGAACGTTTATAAAAATAAAACAATAGTGTATTTTTCATATTCAGACTGCAATCATTATCTGACTCGTAGACATAACAATACTTTGAGAATGTTCAAATTTTTCAAGAACACAATACTGTATTTTATCTCATAGGAAAAGTTAAGCAATCGGCTATCGCCAATTACTCTTCAGTAAAAATCTTTTGAAAATAGGCAAGCACTATGATCTGGTATATACAGAGTTATTCGGAAAACTTTAATAACCTCGCAAGACTATATTCCTGCCTTGATTATGAGTCAAAAATATTTAAGCAGTCATGACCTAATATCAAAAATTATGGAGTTATGCAATATCAAAGTTTGCATTTTTTTTAAATTTTCTGTTTTTTTATAAAACGTTGAGATAACATTACAATTATATCGGTAACAAAAAATTCATTCGTATCAATACAAGTTAAATAAAATGATTAAAATTCTGCAGAAATTCCAAATGGAATGCCTTCCAATTGGAATTCGAAGGTTTTTATTGTTTTTTTGGATTTGAATTAAAGGGAATAAATTTTTCATACTCGATGGTATTGATAGTCCAACGGCTTACAAAAAATGAGTCAGAAATATTTTTAAAAAATGCAAACTGATGTCGCATATCTCCATAACGATTGATATTATGAGGTCATGGTTGCTTGAACATTTTCGAATTTTATCAGGGTTTTTATTATTGTATTAAACTTTTATTGAAAGGGATGAATTTTTCGTAATCTATATAAGCTACAGGAATGATACTTCAAAGTTTTTTAAAAAATATGTCAGAAATATTGGAAAAAATGCAAACTTTGATATTGCATAAATCCATAACTATTGATATTGGGTCATGGTTGCTTGATTGTTTCCGACTCATAATCAAGTCAGGAATCTGCCTGTAAAGTATTGCGGAGTAGCTCTGTTACATAAATAAACGACGATCCTTATAAAAATATCTACATATATTTTTGTAAAATATTTTAACCTAGAACCTTAAGAAAAACGAGGCCTTAGGGGTAGATCACATTTTCTTCTCATTAATACTCATGTAAACTTTAGCTTATTTTTTTAAATCTTATAAGATTTAAAAAAAAATCTTTTTGATGGATGATTTTATCCTTACAAAAGCAACGCAATTTCACCCACATGTGTACCTTAAATCTAGGAATCATATTTAAATTAATATTTTATTACGTTAAGGCTTATTGTTTGAAAATAATTTTTGAAGTATGTACTCCTTTGTTATACAAATTACTTTCTAAGAGATCAACAATGAAATCTTCAATTTATATAGGTATATTTTTAGATATAAACTGTCGAAGCTTAGCCCTGGAAAACTCGTCTTACCAAAGACAATGTATGTACCAAAGAAAATGTAAAAAATATTTAGTCTGTTGTTAAAAACAACCGATCCATTCTATAAAATGATAATATTTTATTGAATAAATAAACAATAACAACAACAAAATCTCTTGAATAGTAACATCTGGCCTTGTTATATTTATATTTACATTTAGAGCCACCAATCCGAATATTCGAAACTCGAATATATTCGCCTTTTTTATTCGTTATTCGTATAATAAAAGTATTCGTAAAGTATTCGCTCTTATCTATAAGATTTTTAATATTTTTCTAAACGAAGCAAAGGTTTACGGACCCTAGAAGTCAGTATGCAAGCATTCATTCATTCACTCAGGTATACGAATTCGAACATCAAAGATGTAAACGCCTTTGTCGGAAATCTTCTGCATATCTTTATCGCTTTATGACAACAAGTTTTATTACATTGTTTTGTCAACTTGTATTTAGTTTTCATAAATATATAAGCCAACAAACAAGAAGTTATATACAAAATAATAAAATAAAAAACTTGCACGTGGGGTGTGAGATAAACGTATCAATTCAACATTATTTTTCAATATATTTTTTGTTGTTTTTTTATAACATATATTTAAGAAAATTAAATTCTCTACAATTATTGTGTTTTTATTTTACATATATAAAATGTATTTATTTATCTGTATTTATCATCCAAAGTAAATTATTCCTTTCTATATATATAGTATAGTGTATAAAATATTACGAATATATTCGAATATTCGAATATATTATCATTAATTATTCGATATTCGAATTTGGAATCACGAATATTTGGAGGCTCTAATTATATATCAGGTCAATCTGACTGTTTTCAGCGAGCAACGTCATTACCATCATGATATATGACGCTTTTAATACCTATAAAATTTATTCTAAAAACAAAATTCTATAATTTCCGGAGTGCAAAAAATTTCAGAAAAATTGTTTCGATATCTAACGGGACACAAAATAATGAATGACTATCTGCGTAGAATTTAAAAAACACACGTTGAAAATTTGCTTCAATAAATAATTAGAGTTTTTTAGTTTTTTTTGCAAGCATGCGAAATATGAAATTGATCTAGACAAGACTTTCGTAAGAAGCCGGATAGTAGGTACTTAATTGTATTTTAATATTCAATAATGAAATTTAATTAAGGGGCGAAATTTTCTTTGAGAACATTGTTTTCTAAAAATAATTAACGTGCTGAAATTGACTGCAGATGCCTCTTGAAAGTTAATAAGTTTTGATGAAGTATGGCAATAAATTCTCTGTATTTAATATATAATATCAAATCCTTATACGAGTAGTCTGGGTGCTAACAATTTATTCTGACATGTTCTTATTAAAATAGAGACTGGGATTCAAACTCGTGCAAGGTGAACAGGATTGTGATTTTGATTAAAAATTTTGAATGTAAGTACCTTCATAGTCTATCACAATAATTATATTTAATAAAGATTATATATGGTATATACCTATAGTTTATATGTAGGGTATAAAAGCAAAGGCAGCATTGTCCAAAAAATTTTAAAAAAATTGAATGCAGTCACCGAGGATTACTAATTTAAAATGTACTGAATTCTATATGTTACTAGCTGCTCATAGCCGGCGTTTCACGGGTTAAGGATTAAGTTAAAAATAAATTTGTGGGGGGAAAAAAAGGTTTGATTCGAACTGCATAGATTTGCATCGAAAATATGCCAGGGGGAAAGGAAATAGTAAAAGAGAGGGAGGAAATGTCACCTATGTTACCCACCGGGTTCTAAAGAATAAATTTGCAAATTTTGAGTCCGATCGGTAGAACGGTACAGATTTGTATCAAAAATATATCAGAGAATAGGGGGGGAATGTTGCCTTTGTTACCCGCTGAGTCACAAATAATAAGTTTCCAAATTTTGAGTCCGTTAGGTCTAAGGGTACAGATTTGCATCGAAAATATGTCAGGGGGAGGGGAAGGGGTACGAGAATAGGGGGAAATGCTACCTATGTTACTCGCCGGGTCCTAAAGCATAAGTATACAAAATTTGAATCGAATCGGATAAACGTGTGGATTTGTATAGAGAATAGACAGACAGATAGACAGACATTGAGTTTTATAGGTATGGATATATCTATCCCTTCCAAAATTATGTTATTTAAAAATTTATAGACTATTTTATTTCCTATCAAATATCGAATTCAGTACACTATTAATTACTAACCCTCTGTAAGTAGTTTGAAATGTCTGAGATAACTATGTGCGAGCATGGCAGCATATGTATGACATGGACAATTTGCTAGTGATAATTTCCGGACGCGAACATTGCACGGGTTAAGGATTAAGTAAAAAATAAGTTTGTGAGGGAAAGCAAAGGGTCCGCTGTTCTCTAAAGAACAATATTTCCATCTAATGTTAACATAAGTTATTGTAACATAACTGTAATACTTAGATATATGGTACCGCAGACTTTTTTGTAGATATTAATGTCCTCTATAAAACTGTAGTACATTACTTTGCTCTATTGGCAATAATTTCCGCAGCGTACGCAATATAAGGTTTTTTTTTCGTAATTTTTTCACACGTTGGGTTACATTATCGAAGTTTTCATACGGATCCCTAAAATTTTTAAAAATATTCTATAACCTATGTTCATTAGGGATAATGCAGGATTCTGAATGTGAAAGAATTTTTCAAATCGGTTCAGTAGTTTCGGAACCTATTCAATTCAAACACACAATCAAATCTTTCCTCTTTATAATATTAAGTATAGACAATTAAATGTTGATATGGTCGATTATAAACCGTGACCAATTGTGCATTCATTTTTTTTATTATATCTTATATCTTTATTTTTTTTATGTTTTGTATATCTTTATTTCCTGAGTGATGATTTTTTTAAAAATACATTTATTATATCTTTTATATCTGTATTATGTATTTATTATATCTTTATTTTTTATTAACTTAGTGATTAATCAAGTACTCATATGGTTATGCACGGTACTTGAAGGCTTCTCATCTGATGTCCCGACTCAAGCAAAACGTCATCATCAATCTACAGTAATGGCGGTACAAGACTTTATATTATAATGAAGCCTTTCTTGACTTGCGGATAAAACGGCCAACAACAGCCGAATCACGAAAATGATTTAAAAATGACATTTAAAAAACAATCTACTCCCGATTGTGATAAATATTGTACTATTCATTATATAGTCTTGTATTGGAATCACAATTTGATGAATTAGAAATCTTGTAAATATGAAAAGTGTTAATTAATAGTAAATGGAATATTATAAATAACCAGGTCCTTTTTACAAATAGTTATCTTTATATTTATTTTCATGTTAAGTAGGTACTTTATTATTTTTCATTTTCCGTGTATAGCTTTTTAGTATTTATATTGTCTATACTTTAATTTAATTTAATTTTGTTAGTATACATTTGTATCCTGACAAAGGGGCCAAGGGCTCTGAAACATGTTGATACTTTCAATAAGAAAGTGGTGAAAACAAAGTTTATTTCTATTAATTATGTTGTATAATTTCTTTAAATTGAATGTTTTTTTACTAATTTGATCCATTTATGATAAAGTAAAGAATGAAGAAATTAAAAAATAATATAAAGCAGATCTTAAAGTAGCATATTTAATTAAAAAAATGTCGCTCTGGCGGTTTGGGCATGATTGCGCGAATTATTGAGGAAAATATGATAGATAAATGACGCGAGTATTGACCAAGCCGGAAAGAGGAGACTGCCGCGAAAGACATTGCATGATCAGGTTAACCAGATACTGGAAGATGGTTCTGTTGGGTGTCCCAACGTTTGTCAAGCTTTCGAAGATGTATGAAAGTGTATAAGGCGAGAGTTGTGTATCAGGACATAAAAGTGTGGTCCTCCATCTTCTCTACCTACCCTTCTACTAAATAAACTACCCCATGACTTTGCAGAGGGTCCCTGATTTACTGAGAAATTGGAAATAAAACCCTTAGCAAGAGAAAAATAATTTAAAACAGTGCTTAGTACCAAAATTATTCAACAAACTACCGGATAGAATAAAAAATGTAACGTTACAAAATAAATAGAAAAAAAAAACTAAAGAAATACTACAGTGAATTGTGAAGTTTAGGTATACCTAAAAGCTTAAAAATTTTGAATTCGGAATTCGGAAGTTGTATATATTTACGTCTTACAACCCGTTTCATATGTATGTTATATTATCTTTAGTGCGACCGGCATCCAAAACTTTTTCAATCACCTCAATCAACCACAGATGTCACTAATGCAATATCTTTTTTGATTAGAATTTTTTAAAGCAATATCCTTTATACGTGTAGTGTGATTCTTCCGAATTACTAGCATTACACCAGAATACGCCTAAAAGATCATTTCAATTTTTCAAAAATCCTTTTTGACCAGTTTTTTACATTCACAATATTTCGAGTCTGTTCAAATTTTTCAGAACACAGTACTAGATTTTTGTCCCAGGGACATCATTAATCAATATATATTATAGACGTTTCATAGAGATGAAATTATATTTTTTAAAGGAAAGTAGGTATGGAAGTCTTTGGGTGTTCGTAGGGCTTAAGACCTATCGTACGGCTAACTTGAAATAAATAAATAAAAAATAAAAAATCACTTTACACAATGTAATATTCACCACTTTCGTACCTACTTTCCCATAAAAAAATATAATTTCGTCTCTATGAGACATCCATAATACACCATCATCTTTATATTGAGTTACTGTTACAGGTGTCGTATTATTACGCTCTTTCTTCTAACTCGTGGCGTCTGCTTGCTTGCTTGCTTGACGAAAAAACTTTGGATCGATTTATTTTTAACCCTTTTCCCGTGATCCAACTTTGCAAGCAGACTCGTGGCGACGATCAAAGAGATCCATCAAATTTTTGTTAAAAAAAAATTAATAATTATAGTATAATTTTGGATTTTTAGAAATTTTAATGGTTTTTTCATACAACTTAGTAAGTTGTATGGAGATTCCGTCGCATATGGTAGACACTAAACCTGATTATAGTATAATTTTGGATTTTTGGAATTTTTTTATTACTCCCTTTTGTAGCGTCGCCCGACCGAAGCCCATCGCTTAGGTTTAGCGCCAAACCAGTTTTCACTAGTAAATGAGAAAGAGAGTATCATAAAAACTTGGTTTTTATGGGTTAGTTCTTTTCAAATAAAATCAAGCGTACCCAGTATTAATTGAATTTAATTTTATAAATATTCGTCTTAATGTTGTGTGTTTAATAAATGGTAGTCGCGAGTGAAGGTTTTATAGCTTTAACATTCCGTCAGTAGATGTGTCGAGCGGTATTTATTATTTATAGAAAATATGATAAATCTCTGAAACCGTACGGGACACCGTTTAATCTACCAGTCTAGCATTACATCTAAACATTAATTGTGTTACGTCTTGTAGCTTGGCCGTCGCTATGATTAATGCGCATGAGTCACATTTCACTATAATTTATAGTCCAAGTACAAAGCTTCGTCATATTACTTAGAGAATCTCTTTTATATATTTTTTCTGTCAAGATGTCTACTTAGACGGATTCCATATCTATTTATATTATTTAAAATTAAATAAGTTCTAGATTATTCTCTTCTATATTATATATTATTTGGTTTTTACATATTTACTGTGTCGCTCAAATAATTTCAATACAACTGTATTTTTCTCAGTACCTGTAATGTTTTTCTAATAATGTTTGTTAGTTTAGTGGATAAGAATTTCTAATTAAAAAAGGTATATAAAAGACTCACAGAGACAAAGACATTTATATGAGAAACGTGTGTGGAAGTCTTATATTAGGTCCTTACATATGAAATTGGCGTTTAGTATGGGAGGAACATAAAGCCGATTTTTTTTATTATAATATTTTTATTTAATCAAAGTTTGTACCATTGCTATCTATGCACTTTTGCCATCTCATAGGTAGTTCATCGATCCCTTTACTAAAAAAACCATTCGGACGGGAATCAATAAAATCTTTGAAGGCGGTTTGGACTGCCCCATCGGAGTTGAATTTTTTCCTTTGCAAGAAGTTATCCAAATTTCGAAAAAAATGGTAATCTGTTGGGGCAAGGTCCGGAGAGTACGGTGGATGTCTTAGACATTCCAATTGAAGCTCCTCTAATTTGGTAGCCGTCTGTTGTGCAGTGTGTGGTCTAGCGTTATCATGAAGCAGCAGTGGCCTAGAGCGATTAACCAGCCTCGGTTGTTTAGCAGCTAGCTTTTCCATCATGGTTTGCAGTTGCTGACAATAGACATTTGCCGTAATCGTCTGGCCAGATTTAAGAAAGCTGTAGTGAACGACACCAGCACTAGTCCACCAAACGCTCACAAGTAACTCGCGTTTGTTGATTTGCTTCACTCAATTCGTGAGGTACCCATCTTTCAAGCTTTTTCACCTTACCAATTTGCTTCAAGTGGATTAAAACAGTTTTATCACTAACACCGCAGCCTGCAGCTAACTCTGGATGTGGTTTGCGATGGATCCGCTTCCAATAGCCTTCAATTCTTCATTATCAACTTTGGTCTCCGGCCGTCCACGGGCTTGTTCTGCAGGTCGAAATTTCCAGAACGAAAACTTGGAAACCAAAAACGCACTGTGTTTTCTTTTGCGGCACCGTCGCCATACACATCATTAATCCTTCGAGCCGTTTCTGCAGCACTGGTGCCACGGTGGAACTCGTACTCGTAAATAACGCGATATTTCAAGTTTTTCATTTTGTAAACTGAGTGACGCAAAGAAAAAAACAATTGAGGAAAAAACAAATGAATTATAATTTTCAAAACACAAATACATGAGTAAATAGCTGTATAAATTTGGATTTGGAATTCCTAACCAAAGAGAAGATATTTGAGATCAAATTTGCCAGTACGGCAAAACGCCAATTTCATATGTAAGGACCTAATATATAATGGCCTAGTTGCGTTTTGTGTGCATATTCCCCCAGGGAACCCGAATGGGTTCTCATTTATTGTAGAATTGACTTTGTGATTGAGTTTGGTCTCTTTTGACTGCTTTTTCTATATTATTGTTTACTTGACTGATTATTCTATATATTGTATTATTAATTAAGATTTTGATATATAAGATAGTAGTATTGATATATAAGATAGTAGTATACCTTATTATTGTTATTTATTTAGATTACACTACGTATTGATTGTAAGTGATTATCCCTCACTACACACAAGAATCATAATTCTTTTTGGTGAGGTAGGTATATACATATAAAAAAAATTGAACTGTAAACATTTTCTAGATATTTATCTTTGTAATAAAATATTTTATATAATATAAATTAAATAAATTTAAATAATATATATATTTACAAAATATAAAATCATTGCATGTTTATAATTTATAAAATATGATTATAACAACGGTTCTTAACTATGCAACGACGTTTGACGGATGCACTCAATACAATTTGTCGATGTACAATTTTCAAATCTACCTAGAATGATAAATAACACGATTCTGGAAATTTAGGCAAATAACAGTGCTTCATATAGTTGGCTTCAATGCTTTTTTATTTTTATTTTGAGCTGTTCCATGATTTTTTATTTATCTTGATATCAGTGATTCATTTAGATGTGTTCTTGTTTTTAATTATTTAGATTGGTTTTGTAATGTTCATTTAATATTTTTACCTTTTCAATATATTTTTTTAATGTAAATTATACCTATCAGTATAACTAAATATGCGTTGAATTTATGCAAGAAAATGAAAAATAAACATGCCGAAAAGCTGTTCAAGGCTTGGCATGATCTATAATATAAGAACATATGTATAAATTTAATAAATAAATTTAAAAAAGATTGAGTAGGCAAGATAGATACTTTTATTGCAACGTGAAAAAACCATCGGATTTTTTCAGTATACCTGTTGAAGGCGAGCAGGTAAGACCAGATGAAATGACGAAGTTATCCCTATTGAAAATTTTGACAATGTTAATTTCGTAGAGCCTCGCCACAAATCACCAAAACATGAACTAACGTAAATATGAACTAATTAATGTTTATTATAGGTGTGTTACAGAGACGAAACTGTATTTTTATTATGAGAAAATAGGTATAGAAGTCTTTTGGGTGAACATAGGGCTTACGACCTATCATATGGCTTGTTTAAGTGATCACTTTACACGTCAACGTTCGCCATTGCCACCAATGATAGAATGGCGAACGTTACATTGTGTAAAGTGATCACTTAAGCCAGCCGTACGATAGGTCGTAAGCTCTATTTACACCCAAAAGACTTCTATACCTACTTTCCCATACTAAAAATACAGTTTCGTCTCTGTGAGACATCTATAATACATATTAATTGATTAATGATGTCTCTGTGACAAAAAGCCAGCACTGTTCTGAAAGTTTTTAACAAAATCAAAATATTCTAAACATGAACTAACTATAAAACATAAACTAACATAAATTTCTGGTTGCAGAGCTGGTTCCAATACGTTTGATACTTTAAAAAAAATACTTTGAGCTTGTAAATTTTGAAACAATTAAGAAAATATCTTAATAATTAATTGTCTATAATTACACTATCCTCTTAGGAAACCAAAACACATGAGCTAAGAGGTAAGGTGAGCCGAGCTTAGCAAAACATATTAAAAACATAACAAGTGAAGTCTAGAATAACGTAAAGTTATTATATTTTGTTTCTGAGTAATCACAAAGCAAGTATTAAGACCGTAGTTTACGTTTCGTTGGAAAGGTTATTTTTGTACTGAACAGCAAATAATACTCATAATATCTTGGACGGAAGGATATACTATACTTAGTTTTACAAGGTTCTGTTTGTTAAAGATTCACGTTTCGCCTTTTATCCCTTCAAATATTGACAATGATACGAGTGTTTATTAAATACGAGAATTTATCCTATTTCATTTCTCTCAATCGCGTTTCACGGAGGGTATTTTTAAAATGCCTTGAACCATAAAATTATATATAATAATAATAAGACAGAGACAAATATAGTTATATGGTAGACGTGTATGTAAGTCTTATATACCATGGCCCAGGGCTCACAGCTTGTATAAGCTGGCTTAAGTAATCACTCTACACAATGCAATGTTCCCCAATTCCATCGTAAGAATATCCTTACATTATGAAATTTTTGAAAGCTGTATACATTTTACAAATCTGAAAAAAAAATTACCTTGAATATGCCAGTAGAACTAATTATAGTTTAATTTACTAAATTTATATACATTCTTTCTTACCCATGAATTAAAGTGTCCTTATTATTTTTACATTTCCCTTTTAAATATGTTTTAATTCTACCTATATTGTAAATTTATTATTTGGTTTTATTTAATCTTCTTATCTTACGCACTTATTTGATTTATTGGTTTAATTATCTTTATTTTACTTTATGATTAATTTTTTAAAGGTTTCTATTTTATACTGTTTGCTTTTGTACTATCATTGTTAATATATTATAATGTTCATTTTTCTTAAATGTGTTAAATTTATATTATTTTTTTTTATTAATTACTTTAAAACGTATTTTATGTTAGTTATATAAAAATTCTTATAATTTTATTGCACTGTAAAAGCCCACTAGGGTGTTGATTAATAAATAAATAAAATTAAATAATAAATAAACCGATATACTTAGCGTACGATTATTTCGACAAAATGCGCCGTTTGCTTATTGTGAATTCATAATTTTTATTTTTTTAGGAAAAAATGAAAATGATTTACATACTGATTAAAAAAATTGTCAAATTTTTTCGATGCGCTATAATATTGGGTCCTTACATATGAAATTGACGTTTAGTATGGGAGGAACATAAAGCTGATTTTTTTTTATTATAATATATTTATTTAATCAAAGTATGTACCATTGCTATCTATGCACTTTTGCCTTCTCATAGGTAGTTCATCGATCCCTTTACTAAAAAAACCATTCGGACGGGAATCAATAAAATCTTTGAAGGCGGTTTGGACTGCCCCATCGGAGTTGAATTTTTTCCTTTGCAAGAAGTTATCCAAATTTCGAAAAAAATGGTAATCTGTTGGGGCAAGGTCCGGAGAGTACGGTGGATGTCTTAGACATTCCAATTGAAGCTCCTCTAATTTGGTAGCCGTCTGTTGTGCAGTGTGTGGTCTAGCGTTATCATGAAGCAGCAGTGGCCTAGAGCGATTAACCAGCCTCGGTTGTTTAGCAGCTAGCTTTTCCATCATGGTTTACAGTTGCTGACAATAGACATCTGCCGTAATCGTCTGGCCAGATTTAAGAAAGCTGTAGTGAACGACAACAGCACTAGTCCACCAAACGCTCACAAGTAACTTTTTTGGAGTCAATTTTCGCTTGGGGCATGGTTTGGCTGGTTCGGCAGGGTTCAGCCATTGCGATGAGCGCTTCCGATTATCGTACAGGATCCACTTTTCATCACAGGTAATGATTCGATTAAAAATCCCTTCATTATTGTGCCGGTTGAGTAATGCAACGCTGCAGTCAACGTGCGTTTGTTGATTTGCTTCACTCAATTCGTGAGGTACCCACCTTTCAAGCTTTTTCACATTACCAATTTGCTTCAAGTGGATTAAAACAGTTTTATCACTAACACCGCAGCCTGCAGCTAACTCGGATGTGGTTTGCGATGGATCCGCTTCCACAATAGCCTTCAATTCTTCATTATCACCTTTGGTCTCCGGCCGTCCACGGGGCTTGTTCTGCAGGTCGAAATTTCCAGAACGAAAACGTTGGAACCAAAAACGCACTGTGTTTTGTTTTGCGGCACCGTCGCCATACACATCATTAATCCTTCGAGCCGTTTCTGTAGCACTGGTGCCACGGAGGAACTCGTATTCGTAAATAACGCGATATTTCAAGTTTTTCATTTTGTAAACTGAGTGACGCAAAGAAAAAAACAATTGAGGAAAAAACAAATGAATTATAATTTTCAAAACACAAATACATGAGTAAATAGCTGTATAAATTTGGATTTGGAATTCCTAACCGAAGAGAAGATATTTGAGATCAAATTTGCCAGTACAGCAAAACGCCAATTTCATATGTAAGGACCTAATATATAGACTTGATTATTTAACTAAAAAATATAAAAATTTTCATTTCACTCAAATCAATGTATTTATGCTTTAGGCAATGAAAGTAAAATGATTTTTTCATATGCAAAATTTTTATATGTATCCTCTTAAACGGTTCTAAAATACAGCACAAAATATACTATACTATACTGAAGTATTTCAATGAGGGGAAATGAGAACATCAAACGGTAAAATATCACAGAGAAATATAAAGAAAAATAATTCGGAGCTGAAAATAGATTCTTGGCTGAAAAATCGATGAGACTGGTTCGGGTGCAGCTGCATTAGATTATTTCGCGCCACAGCATCCAATGTACAGATCCAACTTCCGATATGAGATGGCGCGCGAAATGGGACACAAAATAAAAATATGTTTTGATGTTTTACGAGAACAAAAATCTGAAATAAATTTCAGAAAATGACATTGAATCATTTACCGGATAAAGAGGCCCTATTTGAATCTAAAACATTAGACGAGCGTGCGCGAGAAGAACGAAAGTGAACAGACTAGTACAGGTACCAGTATTTTAGCACAAATGAGTGTGGTGTTCATTTGCATCACTTTTAATGGCTAGGACATCATTATGCATATATCCTGTCTACCCAGGACTCTTTTCCGGGTGCCCGACATCTGATTGTGCGACAAACCATCTGCCCGATAGTCGATTGCCTGACAAGATTTTTATTTATTTAAATTATAAGATATATGTTCTTTGTGGTGACATTATTCATATAATAAATAAATACGAACTTTTTATTGAAAAATATCAACAAGTTTTAAAGCCCATGGCCCTTTCGTCAGGATACTATCACAGTATACTAAGAACAGTAATACGTCTTCATACAAACTGGCCGCTACCCATTAGAATGTGTGCGTGCGTGCGCGGCGCCGTGTACGCACGCACTGTGACGCACACATTGACATATGGGGGCACAAGGCGGCGGCAGTAAGGGCCGTGCCTTCGGTGCCATTCGCGCTCGCAGCCGTCGCTTTAGAAAAAAAATGCGCTTCCTGAAAAAATGCCTTTTTTATGTTTGTGGTGTGATGATTATCACAAAGACTGTGAGTTTTGATGTACGTTGATGTTAATTAGCGTTCTTGCAATTTAAGTGCAGAAACTAGGTATACTAATTACAGAAATTTTCGGGTTTCGTGTCTACCTTATGCGTCGGAATCTCAAACGCTACGAGTTAAAAGAAAGTGACAACCCTAGCGTCAACGCAAGAGTAGGCTAATAACTCGCCGATAGGCCGGAGATGACCTACTGTTCTGGGTATACTGTGATACTATTCTATACAAACAAATTTAAAATCAAAAATCAATCAAAGTATAGACAATCAAAATTTGAAATATTATATATGGGGAATAAATAATAATGAAGTAGGTACCTACTTACATTACTTTAAAAGATAAATTTTTGTAACAAGGAATTGGTTATTTAAGATATTCAATTTTTCTTTTTCTTATTTCCAAGATTTATAATTTATCAAACTGTAATTCTGTATAATTTGTAAATCCTTAAAAATATCAAATAAGTGATCCGGAAAATTTGGAATAATTATTGCTATTTAAACACTTAAGTACCTACTTAGATGTGTGTTTGATAATATGCAAACACACATCTATGTTAATACTATCTATAATATGTTAATCAAAACGCGCATAATTTCTTCAACTGTAAATATTGTCATCTATCAACATCAAATTGATACATTTAATACAGAATTTTGAAGTATAATTTTTCACTTATGGGCTACTTGAAAATAATTCATATCATAAGAAAGAGTCAGTCGGATATAAAGCTATGCATCGGTGCCCCTCGACATTGCATCAGTCTATATTTCATAACTCCAGTTCTGCTTCCTAATTTAAACAGTTTCACTCGCTCCCGGAGCTTAACTCTGGGAGAAATAAACGTCAACAAACCCACGCTTTGCAACAAGTGGAATGTTCCAGGTGTTCCACAACATCCCGGCGTCCTCGCTGCTGCTCTCCAACTACGACCCGTTCTACAGCCCGCTGCTGTCCCGCCTGGACTCCGTGTTCCAGCGCCTGGGGCTGGGCGGCGCCCACAGCGCGCCCGGCGCCGCGGAGAGCTGCCGGGAGAAGCTGGTCTGCCTGATGTACGCGTCGCCGGCCAAGTACGCGCCCTACAGCAACCTGGTTTCAGCGCAGCTGAGCAGGTATGCCCATTTCAATTTTTGTACCATTTTCATCGAATTCTTTATTGCTTATGAAAAAATGTATCGCTGTGTGTACTGTATCGATATGCCTAATATACTTTAGCTTTAGCTATCGAAACCTCCCTTTAGCAACCTGGTTTCTGCGCAGCTGAGCAGGCATGCCCGTTTTCATTTTTGTACCATTTTCATCGTGCTGTTTATTGCTTATGAAAAAATGTATCACTCTGTGTATTTTATCGATATGCCTAATATAGTTTAGCTTTAGCTATCGAAACCTTCCTTTAGCAACCTGGTTTCTGCGCAGCTGAACAGGTATTTCCATTTTCATTTTTGAACCATTTTTATCGAGTTGTTTATTGCTTATGAAAAAATGTTTCACTGTTGTATTGTATTGATATGCTTAATATACTTTAGCCTTAGTTATCGAAATCTCCCTTATTTAAATTTTGTGACCCTTGGTTAAGCATCATAAAAATCCTCAATAGGTACAACTTTTACCCTATATCTACTCTATTTTCGTTGGCAGCTCCGGGAGATCTCAAAGAAGTCAAGTATTATTTCTTATATTCATAAAAAAATTCAATAACGATACCATGTCTATGAGTCTTGATGCCTCAATGGATATTTTTAGCACTTTTTAGATGAAAATTTTTGTGAATTGAAATTGTTATGTATTATATTCATATAATTAATGGGAAAAATTGAAAAAGGCGAAAATACTAACTGAAACACTGTAAAAATCAAGCCAGTCTTAATATCATTTTTCAAAAAATTAAAATCACTTATACTATTGATGAACTTTGAACATTGTAGAGATTATTCATGATGATCTTTAAATTAGAAGAAAACATTAACGTCTTTACCTCTACGTGAGTTTAATAATATATTTATATTTTACTACTTGAACTTAAGTAGTCAAACTTAAGTAGTCGCCTAATTTAAAATAACTTGTTTATTCCTAGAATTTAAAATTTAGATATATGAATGTAAATATTTTAAAATTATAGTGTATAAAATTCCCAGCATTTGTAATGCTCTTAATAATACATGCGTAGGTGTACAGTACACATCATTAGTCATCGAATGTTCGACTACTGTGAAATAAGAATATTATTAAAAAAGAAACTCGGTTCACTTGCTGCCTCGCGTCAGCCATTTAATGGGAAAAGAAAATAGAATTTTCTTTTCCAGAAAAAGCATTATCATTTATAAATTTTACTTTTCAACGTTAAATAATGTTTTTTATTAGATTAGACTTCGACTTAAATCTGTGTGACATTTTATGTAAGACAAAGGTTAACAACATTTAAATATATAATATTTTTTTTATTTTCATTTTCATTTTGTATGTTATTTTATTTATAAGACACTTCTTGATAAATTTAATTTTAGACAAAATTTTGATCAACGTATTTTGAAACAGTAATAATGTATTTGCCACTGCTGGTGATGAAAGATAAAGACTTGAATGGGCAAATTAGTTAGTATTTACTCAATAAAGTGGTGTCAAGGGAAGTGTTACTTTATTTAACAAAAATATATTGGATTTGATTCTTGACAGGTGTAGATTAGAAAAATAAATGTATCATATTGCGGGATTGGTTATGAAGTATCATTATTAAATTAATATAAAAAACGTTCCTTGAAGTTTATTTTATTAGGGCTCTTGTTCTCAAATTCCCAAAAATTGTTTTTTTATAATAAAATGGCAACTATTTCAAAAATTATTGTAAAATATTCTCTCTGCTATACTTTTTCTCTTAAACGTATTTCGTAACATGTTCCGAAAAAAATTCTCATCATCATTTTTAAAGGTTATTAAAATAAAATATGATTATAAAAAAGTAACCCATAAAAACCAAGTTTTTACAATACTCCCTCTCTCATATTAGGGTTTCGTGTTTACCATATGCGTCGGAATCTCCATACAACTTACTGATTTGTATGAAATACCCATTAAAAATTACAAAATCCAAAATTATACTATAATTATTTTTACTAACGAAAATTTGATAGATCTTCTTGATCGTCGCCAAGAGTCTACTTGCAAAGTTTCAGCTCGATTGGATCACGGAAAAAAGGTTAAAAATCGATCGAAAATTTTTTCGTCAAGCAAGCAGACGCCACGAGTGGAAAAAATAAAGGGAGTAAAAATTTTAAAATATCATATACTAAAATAAAATATAAAAGTGGTTGAGTATAACAATCCATAGAAAAAACGCTTCAATCTGACCTTTACTAGTGGTACGTGATATTATTACTTCTTTATTCTAATTTTCCGGAGCTGTACTGCGAACAACGTCACAAGGAACGACGCTATTATATTTCCGGCTCTCCCACATCATTCACACAGGGCATAAAAACCTAGAAATGTAAAAAAAATATATATTTATAAAAATAATTTCATTTAAGTTGTCATATTTACTGAATTAAAAAAAATATCCGATTATAAATAATTAGTAAAAATCATTCAGATAATAATGGACGTATCAACATGAAGCGAACAATTTGAAATACAGAATACTTTTCATTTATCACACTCTGTAAGTATTTATTTGATAACTGTCATCTTTGTCATAGTAGAACTTTTTATGAAGCATTACGTAATAGCAAAATCCACAGAGATCGTTGAATTTTATAACGAAAATTCAGGTTCTACCATGAAAACACATACAATTTTTTCTGTTTTCCCAAATTCAAAAGGATCGATCAAAAGTATGCGATATAAAGCCATGTTGACCAATTTTATGAAACTTAATTTGAATAATGTAACATTGCATATAAATAGTGAAATAGTCGCTTTATTGGTCTCTGTGTTCCCTGCTGGAATTATTATTATTATTATTATAAATGGCTAAACCCATTGGTTACAAAGACCATGGTTTTTGACGCCGTTAGACTTGTTTTTGTTTTGCTCATTAACAATTCACAAGTTCTAAGCTAATATGAAAGACACTTTTACTAAAATGCGATACTTAAAATTTTATTAGAATACCAATATATATATACACATATATATATATATAATATATATAGATATATATTTATATTTTTTTTTTAAATAGAGATGCGAACACGGAATACATGTCACATCAATATTCTTACTATTTTCAAACTAAGCTAAATGCTTGTGCTATTATTATACTATATTTTGTGCTATATTGTTTACTGTTTAAGAGGATAAACAACCTTGTGGCATTTAAATTTTGCATATAAAAAATCATTTTACTTTCATTGGTTAAAGCATAAATACATTGGTTTGAGTGAAATGATAATTTTTATATTTTTTATTTAAATGATCAAGTCTGTAATATAGCGCATTGTAAAAATTAGATAATTTCTTCATATATATATATATATATTTACAGAATTTAATGGAAATGCAAAAACAATTATTAACATAAGAAATAACAGTTGTGGAATTTAAAGGGAATGCAAAAACAATTATAAACAATGATAACATTCGAATACAAAATGAATGGTATATATTAACTATCAAAAATAACAAAAAATCTGTTGGACTGGGAAAAATCAAAAATATATTGAAATAAATGCTCGAATGAACTAAAGAATAAAAAACAAAGGCTTTGTAACTAAAATCTACAATGAAAAAGGGGAAAAAATTTAGTCTTCATTAGGCGTTCCACAAGGCTCAGTTTTGAGACTCATGTTTATTATTTTTTACATTAATGATAAAATCGTAAACAAACTATACTTTGACACACAAAATATAAATATAGCTTAAAATAAATAATTTGAAATGAAATATCAACAAAAATAAATAAGAACATACCAGATGCATTTAAACAGAATGTTGCAAATATATATAATACAATAATAATTCCTCATATCAACTACTGCAGCAGTGTATTATTTCTAACTAATGAAGAATAATTAAAAGGAAAATTAACAATACTCCAAAATAAAGCATTGATATTATATTAACAAGAAATCAATACACAAGAGTCAAGTTTTTGTTGAAACCTCCCATAGAACTTACGACATTTGCCCGCGAGACGTGCGATTTATAGACGAAATACGATAGTCGTAAACAATGTCGTGTGGGATTCGTGGTCGAGACTTAAATTAAATAAACATTACCATCTACGGTTACGTTCATCACGGGGATGTTGAAGAATCCCTCGGGAGATGGAATTGGACACCGCGGATATGAAAACATTTTAGACCCCCGCTATTAAGCCATGTATTCACTAGGGGACAAATTGTCCCTCAACAGCGCGCGCGGCACAGAGTCTACGTGACGTTGCAACGTCGTACACTGTTCCGCGACGGCGCGCACAACATAGCGCGGCATTTCTACGTGCCGTGGCAACGTTGCCATGCGCACGGTACCCGAGCGAGCTCACTGCAACATTACGCGGAGCGTCAGTACCACGTGGTATGTTTACAAGTGAATACGCATGCGCTGTGTCTGTCAAGATGACAGTGTGGGGAAACGAAATTGTTCTTGAACTCATCGAGCTGTATCGATCGACGATCGCATAGAATGTCCGTCCTTCTTTCTCTTTGCAGTAAATAATTTCGCATTCTCCTCTTTTTTCTCCTCTAACGTTTCGATAAACTCATTAACATAAACAGATACGCAGTTGACATCATAACCTCATAGGGCGACATTTCCGTGACGTGTGGAAAACAATAATTATTTGCAAAAAGGACCTTGTTTTTAATAATATTCAATTTACTATTTTAATTTGAAATTGCGACCCAAAAAACATTTCGAATTGCGCGGAACCCCGTTTTCACCAAATGAGATACTGCAGCTGTCATCATAACATCATCGGGTGACATTTCCGCGACAAGATATGCGAGTCCCGGTGTGTACACATCAAATGACCACGTATTGTCCCCGAAACATGAGCGTAGATGTTGATGCGACATGCCGAGCGGAATGTTTCGCGATTTGTCCCCTAGTGAATACATGGCTTTACGGATTCGGCCGTGTCACCAGCAGGCGGCCGTGACGTCACGCAAACCGCGCTCTCCATACAGCGGCTTGTTTATTTTTCTGCTCATTTCGTCGTATTATTATTCTCAATGATTTGTAAGGGTCGCGCATCCATCTGTTTGTGAGTATTGGGTACACAATTATACAACCACCCCATTTGCGGTCCAGTTGCGTCGTATACTTTGGGTGCTGTTTGTATGGTTTTATTTTTAGATTATGAATATCTTCATTCAGCCCCCAGATTATTAGTCTGATCGACTTATATGCTCCATCGAGGTCATCAAGACACAGTGCATTATTCTATTATAGTGGAAATGTCAGAACTAATGCATTAGCAAACTCTGTAATTCCCAGATTACGCTCATTAGGGAATGAACATGCAGAGGCGGCTGACATTTTTGCTGATAGTATAACTGTTTATAGGACAAAGCTGATACAATTACATCTCAACGAAATGGAAATGGACAATAATTTTTTCTATTTTACCTTTAACTATTATTATTTGTACCTTTAACTTTATTATTTTATCTGTCTTATGTTTTTCTGTAATATTATAATTATTATTATTACCTTTTAACTATTATTATTGTAACTTTTAACTGTATTATTATTTTAACTGTCTTATGTCAATTTTGAAAAAAAATATTCTGTATATTTGTAAAGCCCATAAGGGCGTTAAATAAATAAATAAAAATAAATAAAATAAAAAAATAATAAAAAAAAATTAAAAAATTACTTTATGTCCTTCACCCTTATCCAAGTCTCTAATACAACCATTTTTTTTCTCTACCTCACTCCAGATTTGTCATTTTGTGGTCATTCATGTGGTCATTTTGTTCTTTTGATTTGATGATGGCATCCTAAATATATGCAAATTATCAGTGTGCATCCCAAAATAATGTCAGTAGTAATTAACGTTTAAAGCATCGATCGTGCGCGTCATCAATGTTAAAAACCAATCAGTATCTATCGAAAAAATGTATTATCACCACCGGCACAAGAATTTGGGATAAGGAAATCTTCAATTCGGAAACTGTGAAAAACTAATCTCACCATGTCAACCAACTTTTATAGTACTGAGAATTAATTGAAATCATAATTTCACATCAATCAAAGTCTATGAACGTTCATTCGAAGTGTCATTAAGTACTGATAGTAGTATCAGTTTACAATATTTTAAAGTATGTTCAAATTACATACAAAACCATTACTAAAAAGGAGTGTAAAATTGTGTTTCAAATTTGGGTAATTTTCAGGCGAATTCTAGTATATAGGCTTTTATCTATATTGTGATTGCACTTAAAACGCATCGGGTAGTTCGTTATTTTTCCGTTGCCAGCTTTAAAAAATAACCCAATCGTATGTTTTTTTTAAAGAAACGATATGTAGAGATTTTTTTAAAATATACATTACATTACATACAGGTACATTATTTAACATTCTAGTCGCTGCAAGAATTGTATAGAGTAAATAATATTTTCTATTCAAAATTAAGTTCCGTCTACTAGACTAAACTTTAAAACGGATTTGTTCTGTTCTTATTGTCATTCTGGAAACTTTTCCATCTACCCTCGTAGATTCTGCGCTTCGTTAGACTGATGCAATGAATACTCGTTTTTAAGTTTATTTTTTAAATGAATACACCCACTGTGTTTTTTCATTCCTTCGTGTTTATATCTGCAATACTTTTTATATTGTCTGTTATAACGCCACAGTGGTTTTTACCATTTTGTACATGTTGAGTGACATCATTTTTTACACGAGTTTTTATTATTGAATAAAAAGTAAGCAATAAAATACTTAATATTGTCTTAAAATTATTTATACAATTAACATACACTTTCTATTAAACATGTTGATTTTTCAACAAATAATATAATTAAGTATTTCTATTATTCAATTAAGTACTTAACTTTTCAATTATATTAATGAAATACTCGTTTGAAAGTGTATCGGACGTGGAAAAAATATAAAAAGGAAAAGAATAGATGCACTTATCAATACTATTTACACGGGACCCGGCTTCAGGAGGTAAATTAAATTAATTTAGTTTAATTTATTACCAAAGAATGTCACTGAACACGAGTTAAATTGTAGTAGGATTGTTGGTAATTTTAAAAACAGTACTACAATTTAAATCTAATTATTAAATTTAAATATTTTCCGAATATTTCACACACTTATTTTTAAACTGTTCCTTGATTCGCACTAATTATCGCTGTCTCTATTTCTTAGATCACTTTTGGTAAACTCGGTTCAATGTTCGCACGTAGAAACTTCTCGCCCCGGTTTTTTCTTTTCTTCACTTGCGCTGGTTTCACTGGTGGTCGCACTGTGTATATTGTCACTTATATCGCGTGTTGTAATATTACAAGTCACTGATCACACTGTTTTACGCTACGGACGTTGTACTATTGTTGTCACAAAATGAATTCCCGATTCCGCATCGCGTGACTCCTTTTATAGCTGAATTCTCTAGAATGGTTTATTCTAGAGGTAACGAGAAGCCTGTAGAAAGTCCCAAATGATTCTAAGTAGTATTTTACTATGAGATGGAATATTGTAGAATTCTCTAGAGAGATCACGCGGTCACGGATGAGTGACCCTGCTTCACCAGCTTCTCCAGATCTCTGCGGGTAAAATAATTGAGAATTCAACTTCACAGATCCTGAGCAAAGTCGAATCTTTAGTTATATCGAAATGGAAGCGAGATATATTATAAATGTCTCGTAGAGACGAAGATATTTACGTGGAAAAATATGAATTAAAATCTTTTAGGTCTATAGATGAAAGTATGTATAAAAAAATGTTTGAAAATTTTCTGGGTGTTTACAGAGCTTTTGAATTATCATTGGCTTACTTATCACTTTACACAGTGTAAGGTTCACCGATTCCACCTATAGTAGTTGATCACATCTTTAAAATTTTTGGACGTTGTGTACGTTTATTTAATGTGCCACGTGTCATGTTTTACTTTAACTAATGCTATCGCCATTTAAATAAATCAATCATTTAATTACTTATTTGGTAGGTCGCAATCTTTTTCTTCTAGAAGTAGGTATTAAAGATTTTTAAGCCTTCCATATCTACTTTCAAAAGCTTCGACATCTATAATATATGTTAATTAATGATGATCCCAGCGGGGAAAAAAACAGTAATGGGTTCTTAATAATTTAAACACACTCAAAAATATTGCAAAAATATGAGCGTTAGTTCGTGTGCTGTCCAGGGAGTATTTGCCTTCAGAACAGTTCAAAAACGCCACATTTATCATTTTATTTGCTCTGAATGTCCATTTTTCTTCCTTGTAAAAAGTACGTGCAAAAAGTAACATAATTTACTGAATGTATTTTTAAGTTTATGGTTGTGGAACTTTCAATTTGCATACAGTTCTGAAAATGCATGCTATGCCATTAATTTCCTTTGTCGTGTTATAGAAAGTGTACATTCACGTATTACATAAATTTTACTCTTCTCATTATTTAAAATTTGTTTGATTTACAAGCAATTCAAATCTGGATATTTTTATTCCTTCGATATAAAATATGTATTTAAATCTTCTGTAAATTTATTTATGCAGAAAGTTCTAGATAATTTCCATAAAGCGTTTTATTGCTTTAGAATAATTGTAAATATGAACATTGATTGAATGTTGTAATAATTTGTTTTTCATTCTTCTCGTAGTTTATTTATTATTATTGGAGAGTAAACCTAAGTATTTTATCAGAAACTGAAAAAATACAATCGTAATATCAAATTTTTCTTTGAATAGAAAATTTTACAGTAAATATACAACGTTCTAATTGATTTCAATAATAAATTTTTGTGTTATCGTCGCTGTATTTATAATAATTCCTATATCCTGTTTAGTACATTCTGATATGAACGAATCAATTTGTAATTTTTTTGTATAAATAATGAAGATATACTAAAAAAACATTGCTGTTCATCTGGAAAATTTGCCTAGTTATTATTTAAAATATTTTTTATAAATCTAGTCCGTGCAATTATTTTTTAAAACAGTTTTATTCGTTTATCTCAAAATGTACTAAAACGTTACATAGGATTAATTATACATACAGCGACGTTATGCCGAATAAGTTTAGTGACAAAAAATGGAAGTAATAACATCCCTTCCCATTAGGTCGAATCCGATAAGGACATACACTTCGGAGGATTTCAAATGAGTTGACCAATTTTAGCCATGCGACAATTTATATGTATTATGTTATGTTAGCTTAGCTTACAATTTATATGTGCTAATCAATAAATATATATATATATATATAAAGAAACCCATGTTTCCCTACCCGCCAAGTTTTCTCAACAACCAGCCACAACCACCCACCGGTGCTTATGGTGGTGGATAGCCCTTGGGGTCACATCTAAAATATGCGAATTTGGTGGGGGTGGCTGCGCGTGGGTGGGAGTGAATGACGAAAATTTGCTTTCTAGCACATTGTTTTGTTATGGGAAGGCCGCAAATGCTTCAGATTCAAATGCTTTCAAAATAGGCGCGCCGACCGTGTCGATGAGTCTAGAAGGTTCTGGATAAACCTGCTCTAGAAAGTTCTGGAAGGAGAAGGTTCTAGAAAATTCATGAAATTTTTATAAGGTTCTAAACTGAGTGGCGGAATGTGTCGGTGTGTCTAGAAGGTTTCTGTACATTCTATAAATTTCTTGAAAGTTCCGGTAGCTATATGATGATCCAAACAGTGAACTAAAAATCTACGCGTGTTCAAAAGAAAATGTCGAAAATATGCCCGTGTATCAATGTCTCACTATCGATTTTCATTGTTTCCAGAGAGCTGAACGAGCTGCGGAAACCCACCTCCGACAACCCGGAAATCCTTCGGTTCTTCCGGTACATGAAGGCTGCTAAGGACGGCCAGGAGGGCGGCAGCTGCGCGCGCACCTACCCCAACTGCCCCGCGCTGACGGCGGAAACAGGAAGCGCGGCCATGGTAACCACGTACAACGATATCAACAAGCTGGTGGCCGCGAGGAAGCTGTAGACATCGTATGGGGGAATCGTTATACCCCGATCTGTCGTGTTATCTTATTTATAGTTCTGTTTCGCAGTCGGTCCATCTCGTAAGTTTTTGATCTCCTGTTATTTGAGACTGTTTGATTAGACCTCCCCATTTAACTCGATTCTGGATAGCTTGCATAGTAAAAATCAATTGACGTCTAAAACTATACACGTTTTTGTATGATTGCCTAAATAAATAAGTCTTTATTTGTTTTCCAAACTGTGGTTAGCTGTCTCTTTGCTTTAATTAGTTTGGTAGTTTAAACCATAACTTTAGTCCAGCCATCGGGAAAAGAAATAGACTTCAAAATTTGATACTACAAATTAGTCTTTAAAACCTCAAGATTCACCAAATTATCTACACCATTTTTGAACGCAGTACATAAAAATGAATACTAATATCTACATAAATTCTCATAAAACCTTGGAAAACCTTCTATAATGAAAATATTTGTCTCACTCTAAAAATCATAAATATTCTTCATTTCTGAAATATTCACGCATAAAGGTGGACTTCTAAGGAAATTAATTTCATTGTTGTAAAATGGTTTCTTTGAAATACGTATCTTATTTAAACGGTTTTGATGTCAACGTTTACTAAAAAATATTTGATAAAATATTTGCAATTAAAATTATTTATTATTATTGGCTTTTCGAAGTGACGTGAAAAGGAATGTTTTAATAACCCAATAGTGTCTGACCTAGCTTTAAATGCCTTGTTTTTAAGATTGTTTAAATATTCTTTAATTGTTTGATTGTTTAAATCTATATTTATGATAATGGTATTCACAATTAAAATAAATAACGATTTAATCAAGTAAGAAAACTATGATATAAATTTCAAACGTTTTGCAGCCCCTCCAAAATTGAAAAATCTAAACAGAAATTTAAAAATTCAACATAAAATGAGGACGGATATAAAATTATTTCTGAATTATTTAACTTTTTTGAATTTTTATAATTTTTTCTCTGCAGTTGGTAAAACTGTCGACTTCTATAATTAAATGCAAGAAATCAGCCTGTTAATAGTTTTCCTTCTACAAAAATGTTAAACAAAGATGCCCTCGACAATTTTATCAATTTATCAGTCATCGTCGAAAATTGGATACCATTGTATTTTAAACTAATCAAAACTTGAATTTTTTTCCATAAAGATAAGCTTTTAATCGAAATACCATAGGGGTAAATCTTGAATATATTAATTTAGTATGCGCAGTCCGAAAATCCATGAGCTCTATGAATTACTGTGATTCTAAAATATATTTGGAATCGAAAATGTTCTTGGAATCCAGATATTAATTACATTTTGCCTTGGTCAACAATGTTTTGAAATAAATACAACAAAACTGTATTTTTTTGTCTCAGTATATTAACATTTGCTTAGACCTTATCTTGTTTTGTGACAATAGTTAACAGATTCATTAATATCTTTAGAGAAAGAGAAATTGATTCTAAGGCAATGTTGCCCATTATTTGAAATAACGACACTGGATACTTTTGAAAAGGGCCACCGGAAAAGGCATTTTAGGAAACAATGTGGCATTTCCCGAAATAGAGAAATCGTCGATCAAGCTACCTTACTCAATCAATAGCCCTGAAAAGTTTTTTTTCTTTTCAATAATGGTGCTATATTATTTTGAAGATACTTTGAAGTAAAAAACCATTCGTAATGTATTTACACCCCAAAGAGTTCTTGATGAAAGGGAGGAAAATGCGATTGGAAAACTTAATTTGAAACACATTTTTTTGTATTTGAATCAAAATCAATTAACGCCTTTTTTGGATACTTTATTTATTTATTAAATGAATAAATGGTTTATTTTAATTACAAAATATAATTAACGAAATTTTAGAAAAATATATTGTCTTCGTGCATTATATATATATTGTATACACGCAACATTATAAATTGAAAGTACACAAAAAATCTATTTCTAGAGTTCAAAATTTTTTTTGTTTGTTTACACTTAACGTTGTAAATACAGTTAAATATCTACACATCACATAAGCAGCTGTGAAAGAGCGTTTATAACACCCAAAAAGATACCAGAATTTTTTAATATTACGATTTTAAAAACTGGATTTATGTATTAACATTTTTTATAAACAAAAAGTTTTTCTTTTCATTGGAAAAATCATTTTCACTACACCGTCAATTAATTTTTAGCTCCGACATATTTAGGACGTATAAAAGCGCTTGGGCTACTGATAAATTATACATATCTTTATTGCCAGTTGACATAATAGTGTAAACGTGTCACGAAAACATTTATTATTTAGGAATTATTTCCTGACCACAGGTCATATCACTCACCAGACGATACAGATGAACAAATAACATAAATTACGTTTAAGTTATTTGTTAGTTTATTATGATTTCAACCATTTTTGGTTTAATAATTGTAAGATATTTTATACTCAAATAATTTTATATTTATTTAAAAAAATATTGTATAAATATTCATTATTTAAGAACTCCTGTTATTTTAAATTAATTTTAATTAAAAATTTAAGGCGAACTATGTTTTGTACACAACAACAACAATAATTTAACTGTAAATTTATTTTAGCTAATGAAATAAATTTTATTTTTTTATATTAAAACGTCTTAAGTCTGTATTTAAAATGTATATTCTAGAATATTTTTCCATTTTTCGAGTTAAGTGAAAACGCTTCAATTTCAATTCAGATTCTCTGGAAAACAATTGTTAATATTTGAAAAGATTTTTTAATATGTAATAAAATCGTAATTCATATTTCATTAAATGTTGAAAACGATTAGACTTGAAAATGCTAAGGCAATAAGTCTCTAAAATAATATCTTTCTTATTATTTTGGATATTATATTTAATAAATTTTTACTCAAAAAAGTACAGTCAGAAACGACACTATATCTCGATAACTGTGAACTCGTGGGAAAGTTAAAACATAAAATAAATGGTATGTTTTAAATAAAAATGTATTATTTGATGATTTTTTTAGCGGTGCGTGTCGACGGGCCTTCAAGAAACGCCAAGAGAAGTAATAAAGGGTGGTCTTTTTCGGTTGGTTCGTAATCTCTCCGTATAAAATACAAATTCAACACTTAACGACACCCATTAATTATGTTCCAATCTTAGCGACACTTCTGTCACACTCTCGGCGGGGTTCGTGAACGCATCGTGGACACGCACCGTATTGCAATTATATTTATTTATATGTATTTAGTTAAGGTATTGTGCATGTTTACAGTAAGAAGATATTTAGGTATTTGTTAATACTGTTAATATATTTATGTTGGATGATTTATATAGCGCTGTTTACGTGAGAACTCACCTTAAAACTACTTACTGGTTTAATAGCTTATTTTACATTATTAATTCACTAGATGACACGCAAAAAAATGGAATCGATGATTATAGCTGTCATCATGATAGGTTGTCATAGATATGAAATAATATTAACTTCGTTGTCTCTACCTGAGTTTAATAGTTTTTATATTTTCAGTACTTAAGTTTCAAGAGAAACAGAATCTTTCATTGACAGGTGAAGTATCAAAATGACTAAGTACTTTTTAAATAAAGAAAATTCACATAGATTCTGTTGAAAAAATAATAATTAAGTTAAAATTTAAATAATAGTTTGGTACTGAAAAAATGAGTCGAAGTTAGTTAAAAAAATATAAAAAATGATTTAACTGGAATAGAGATAATAAAATTAATATTATTTGTTATCTGTAATAATCTATCATCATGAATAATAAAAATCTCTATAATATAAACGCCAAATCCATAAATTTTATAATTGTCATTGGGGGTGCCAAGAAAAAAAAAATTCAGAGTGTATTCTTGGAGTGGATTTTTTAGCTTCTATTAGATACATTGACCTGATTCTATTACTTTTTGTGTGTTAGTCTAAATACGAGTAGGTGCACCTTACCTTGTTTTTTGAACTATGGTCATAGGCCTACAAATAGTGGATAAGCGATAATAACAAATCAGCAGTGAAGATGTTAGGGATATACCCTGTACTGGATACAAAGTTGCTGATAATAAATACTTCCATAGCAGATATTTTTTGGGCTCGGTAATTGAGGGAATTATATTTAAGTTTATTTATTTTTAGAAAGTAAGATAATTTTATCATTCGTAGAAAAATATTTTTATAAATATTTTAATTAATGTACGTATTTATTGGCTAATTTTAAGAAAGCGGTGGGAAGTGGCAAGGGTAAATAAATAAAATAAATACACCACAAATATTTATTGGTAGATAATAAAAATTTTATGTTTTGTGTTATTTTGGATTTTGTATTAAGTATTACCATTATAAAAAAAATATGCATGGCATTAAGGAATATGATAACATTTAAATATTAATCTAGTTTCTTAAAAATTGTTAAATTCCTGCTCAATTTAAATATGTAATGCATGTTACATAAATGATAGATTTTAGTAATTTATTATTTGTTTTACTCATAGTATGTACGTGAGCATGACATGAAATTAATTATTTATTTTGATGGTTTGATATTTTTTTTATTGTTGTTATTTATTGAAATAATAAAAATTATTTAAGTAAAATAGTATTTTTAATAAAAATTTTACGTCTTAATTTGTTGCTTTTCCATCGGGAATTCAGAACTTTGCTGTTGTTAAATACATTTGACACATATAGAAGTAATAAAAATAGTCGAATTGCCTATATGGTCAATAAAATAGTTGACTTGCCTATATAATTAATAAAATAGTTGACTTGCCTATAGTCAATACAAATAGTCAGTGATAAAAATAATTGACTAACCACTGCACCAACCAAACAAAGGTCCTAGGTTCATTTATCATTTGCAGTATTTTTTGTCTCGTCTCAACTTTTTAGTAACATAATACCTATAATATAAATAGAAGAAGGTTCGCTAAGGACTCCCAAAAGAAGTGGCGTTAGTTACAGTATAACAAAAACTAGTATGCCCAACTAAAGTACTTAGTATGGAGGATCTAGTGATCAAAAAAACTAAACAAGAACAAAAAAGCGACCCTTGTAGCCCGTGGGTGAGGTCTCAATTAATCTATGTGATTTATTTACTCCAGCCTGGGAATTTTCGTGATGTGTTTCATTTCAGTAATTGGGCTTCATGGCCGGTTGAAGCATTAAAAAAAATTCATGCATACACCAATCAACCTCGAGACTTATTTCAAAAGACCAAGGAATTTTAAGACGAATATTTGGGCCACTGAAGATTGCAATGGAACAGCCATCAATGAAATTCAAAAATTATCTTATTAGTATACAGATAGGAGAATATTAATGTATGGAAGTGAAGCCTGGAATTGGCAAAAGAGGAATGAAAGTAGACTGAATGCACTAGAAATGCGGTCACTAAGACGCTTGTGTGAAAATCTTTGGTCGATAGAGTAAGGAATGAACAAATTAGACGTGAATGCAATGCTGGCTGAAGTGTGGTAGATAGAATAAAGAAAGGAGTGCTGAGATGGTTTGGTCATTTGGAACGTATGAACGAGGAAAGGATGGTTAAGAAAACATATGAGGCGAACATTGAAGGCAACAGGAATAGAGGGCGTCCGCGAAAGACCTGGCATGACCATATACAACAACAACAAAAACCGCAACAACCGTAGAACTTGTATGAGAAGATGTATGAAAGTGGCCGAAGCAAAAGTTGTGTGCCAGGATAGAAGAGTGTGGCGTTCAATCCTCTCTGACTATCCCTGCGGGGAAACGGGGTGATGGTTAGTTAGTTAGTTAGTTAAGTGGGCACATGGGTGAAACTACTAAATATCGGGTGTTCTGGGTCTGCCTTGGTCGAAAATGCAATTCAGAAAATAAAAAAAATTATTGTTACTGTTGTAGCCGGGCCTCGTGATCGAGGATCCCCTCGCCATTTTGACTTAGTTGTCGTTGCTGCGCCTCTCATGAGCTTTGTGATGGAAAAATTGCCCTAATATAGAGGCGCACTCTCTCCCGCATACTTCACATGGGAAGCGGTGATCGGAAGTCTGTGATCACCCATGTCCCGTCCATCTCAATCTCACTTCCACGATCATGTCCTCAATTGGCCGACATTTAGAGCGACGTAGAACTGTAATGTTAGATATATGGTCGCTCCAGCGGATCTGTAGAATGCGTCAAAGGAATCGTCGGCGGAACATTTCCAGACTCCTAACGTGTCTTCTGTAGGGTACCCAAACCTCCATTCCTTAAGCCTAAAGGCCTGAATTCTAAGGACAAGAGGATCTTTTTTGGCATCTCTTCTACCACTAAATCAATTAGGTGAAGTATTTTTTCATTCCGATCCATAATAAATGACATGCTTAATGCGAAGAGTACTCAAAAGTAACTGGGAAAAATTTAGTTTTGCTCGGTAAAAAAGTATAGGTACATGAAATTGTGCAGAAAAAAGGCAGACATTAGTTTTATATAGTATCTGATAGTAAAATCTTTATTTTCATCGATATGGAATTTAAGCTTTAATTTATATATGATAGATTTAAATATGGATAATATTATAAAACTACACGTAAAATTAAGGCATATTTACTCCCTTTATATTAACTCATGGCATCTGCTTGTCTTCTTGTATCCATTTTAAACCCCTTTCCTGTGATCCAATCGAGCTGAAACTTTGCAAGCAGACTCGTGGCGACGATCAAGAAGATCTATCAAATTTTCGTTAAAAAAAATTAATGAATTATTGGATTTTTCAAATTTTGAATGGTTTTTTCATACAACTTATTAAGTATAAACCGAAACGAAACCATATTATAGTATAATTTTGGACTTTTGGAAAATTTTTATTACTCCCTTTCGTAGCGTCGCCCGACCGAAGCCCAACGCGTAGGTTGAGCGAAAAAAGAATGTTTCAACTGGTAAATGAGAAAGGGAATATAATAAAAACTTGGTTTTTATGGGTTACTTTTTTTAGATTTATAATAGTTAATTATTTAATCACAGTGAAAATGTATCTATGTTTTAAGAACCAATTAGAGCAAAAATTGAAATGGTTTAAATAATAAATTATTGCATAAGCGATAATAAAAACTTACACCATTGAAAATCAAAATGACTTAAACAAATTAGTAAGCGAGTATTATTTCATGATGTACTCGTAATAATACTAAATAGTGTAATACCTGTCAAATAAAAACATTAATTTATATACGCTACTTAATATTCTATTTATTTATTATTATTAACCATGTGCATATTGAAAGATATCTTACACATAAATATGTTCTAACAATATAAATATAGAATAAAGACATTAATTATTAATCAATTTATTACTGAAATTAAAATTACACTTCCTATATTTTCGAAGCTTTATTTTAACTTGAATTATTTTTCCATTGAAGATCTTAATTGCACTGTATATCAAAGTTTTTTGAGATTTAAACTTCTTCATGAATGGCAGATTCATTGTTGGTATATTTTTCTCTTATACCTTGTTGACACTTCTTTTGTTGAATTTTCTATTAAATTCTGTTGATATGTTTTCAGCGAGGAAGTTGAAGATAAATACCACGATGTTGTATCATACCTGCAATCTGTTTGAAATTGTATTCATTTTACATTATAATTATCTTAGTACAACTATTTATTATGAATATTGTTCTTATCGGTTAATTTTGCTTTACAACTTTTACATTTTTTTTTCCCTAACCAAAAATACAATGCTTCATCTGTAGTTAATATGAGGAATATGAATGATACGTACTGGTGAATCTGCTAATTTTTCTTAAAGTTAATTTTTTAAACGATCTTTTTAGTAATATAATGTCAAGTATTTTGCTATAAGTTTAGTCTTAAATTATTTATGACACCCAGATATTTCATTTCAGTCACCTTTTTCAGTATTTTTTAAAAATTTATTTTCAATATTCATATATATAGTTGATTTGAGAATTCTACAGTATGCACACGTAATATGCGTAGACTTCAGTATTTTCGAAAATTTATCTCGAAAAGGTTCATTAAGTGTATTCAATATTTCTGCCTTTTTAGAAAATATTATTTATGACACGTTATTTTTTTTCTCAAACTTACACAATAAAATTTTCCGGTAATAAATAAAAAATATTTATTTAAATGAATTATTAAAATTATTTCTTTTAAGAATCTGAAAAGCTGCCAAATGCTAGGTGCCGTCTTATTTTCCAATTGTGCCACTTACAAATCCAGCCTAAAATTTATCATAATGGCAAGTATGTATTGTGAAATTACCCAAGGATATTTTCTTTTTGGAAAATATGCAAAACTTTTTAAACATTTGCGATTCTGAAATGAATTTTTCCTTTTTTTTTTAAATCAAGGCACTTTAGTAATTCCGATGAAAAATATGCCTTTCGCAAAAGTCTGATAAGTTACTTTTTCGCCAATTTAACACAAGATCGTACAAAGATGTTGGTAGATACAACTATTCTACATTATAAAAGGTAACATTTCAAATTTTTACACCTTTTCATATGCTTCGTTCCCCTTTATCATCTCTTTACTATCATCATGAGCAAATATATAAATATTTTTTAAATTTTATCTCTCTATAAAAATAACTCGTTTAAATTTATCTTTACACTCATATTTACTCTGATCAATAATCTCCAGCAGGTTGACAAACTATTCCTCCAAATCAAGAAATACATTTTAAAACTGATATTTTTACCAACTAAATTCTCGGTGAATTTTACATTTTTGTAAGCAGATGGGCTAAAAGGTAATTTTACATATTATTTAAAAATCATATCTCATTTTGCATTTATTATTTTATAATAATCTTTAAATAATGTTTGACGGATTATGTATAATAGCTTTTTTTAACAAACATAAAAAAGGATATATCGTTAAAAACGTCCCTTTTCTTCTTCACAGAAGTGAAAAAAATAAAACTTATTTTGTGTTTTTTATCAAAAATCATTTATTTTATTATTTTCAGTTTCTTAGTGGTGTATTTAATACAGATACAGAATAATGAAATTATTTAAAGGAATGTCTAAACTTAAAAATAAATAGACAATTAAATGAATAAAAATAACTTGGTTAAACACTACTATTAATGTATATTATAGACATCACAGAGACGAAACTGAATTTATTATGGGAAAGTAGGTATAGAAGTCATTTGGGTGTACATAGGACTTATGACCTATCTTTATGGTTGGCTTAAGTGATCACTTTACACAATGTAACATTCGCCATTTCCACCCATGATAGAATATACCATGCTTATTAATTTTTTGGAAGTTGTATATATGTTCAAATTGCGTGGAAAGCTTTCACATATGAGTTGTGAGCGCCTTTCCATGCGGCCTGTACAAAGCCATTTTCATTCCCCTAAATCCCCACAGATGTCGCTAATGAGAAAATCTACAATTAATTTTACGGAATTTTGAGAGCAATATACTTTAATCCAGCACTGTTCTGAAAGATTTGAACAAACTCAAAATATTCTGAAACACTACTATATTTGTTGTTTCTATTATTATTATTTTTTTTTTAAATAGAGTTGCGAACACGGTATACGTGTCACATCAATATTCTTACTACTTTTAAACTAAGCTAAACGCTTGTGCTATGAAAATAGGACTATCTTGCTATTCTGGGCTGCGATTCGAACCCGCGACCTTTGGATCACGAGGCGAGTGTCCTAACCACAAGACCAACAAGCTACTCATATTTGAAAGAGGAATGAAATCGTTGGAATCGGAAGAGGAAAGAAAAGGAGCAAAACCCATATCTTAGAACCCCACTACCCATTGGATGCATTTGCATAACTTGAAGAAAGGTATGCGGTTCCAGAAAAAAGCTCCTTAGCCACGCTTGGATACATAATTAATAACATGGAAGACGTAAAACTTCTGCGCAGTTAGGCGAATGAATCTGTAATAAAAAAGAAAATAAATACTGAAAAAAAAAATGTCATCCTCGCAACGAGAGAACGAAGAAGAAGAAGCGGCGTATATTTTTTCATATCAAAAATATCAAATTAATTGAATATTTCGTCGGTCCTTGTTATGATTGGTGTTTTGAGGATAGCAATTTTCTGAGTTGCAATAGATGCACTTCATGTGCATTCATAGTCGCCCTTGCAATTTCGCCTTGTTAAAATATGATCGACTGACAAATTGCGAAGTACCTACACCATTATTCTGTGTATAGTTTTCTGGGATATTCTGCCGTGTGAAAACTCTGGCCGACGTATCGGATCCTATTCCACCATCATCACTGCTTTAGAATTAGTATAATTTATATTTGACAGATTTTTTAACATAATATCATATATATAATTATAATTATCACATCAGCCCTGATGATGGACCCTGCAATGGGATCTGAAACATCGGCCAGAGAGATCACATATACATGGCAGAATATCCCAGAAAACTATAAACAGAAAGTTCTGAACGGCCTGAGAACATTTTTGTTACCTACACTGTTTTTGGGAGTTTTAGACTAAGGAAGATTTTAATATTTCAAAAAGATATGGTTTTTTTAATAATTTTGTTTGAAATATCATTTCTAAGTTATAATATTCGAGATTATCGTCTATTGTTATTCCTAAGCATTTAATTTGGTCAATGTGTTCAATGCAATTCAGATGAGGAGGCTTTGCTTTTTTATGCTGGAGGCAAGACAATTAGTTTCTTAATATCTTAAGAGTTAACAGTTCTTAGGATTATCAATCTTTGCTTTTTTAAATACTGATGTATCAGCTCACAACCAAAATACAGTGTCATCGGTGAAAATCTGTCAACGAGGATGTTGCAACTGTCATTTATATATATAAAGAACACTATTGTATCGAATACATTATGATACAAGGGCTTACGATAAGCGGTTATCTCGCGATGTTTTTAATTTTAACTTATAAGTTTTTCCGAGATATCATTTTTAAATAGCTTTAGTTCTTTTAAACATTTTTTTACTATGTCTAATAATTTTATACGTGATATCATCTCTTAAACCTAGGCGAGGTCAAAAATGATGGATATACATTTTTGGCTACTTTCCCATAAGAATACAATTTACCAGCTTTATCGGTAGTATTCCTACTTTGTAAGTTTTATTACTTCAAATATCGATCCATTGCACGTACAAAATCGTATTTAATGTTTTTCGTTATTTCAGTATCTCGTGTGCATTTGATATATTTACACGTATTTGTACAATATAATATAAAATAGTATATAAAAATACACCTCACTTATATGGGTAATACACGAATTAAATTTATGTAAAATATTCGAACAATGCAAATAAACCCATTTATTGTTTCTAGAGTACTTAACGTGGAGCGGTCCGATGTAAAATACAGTAGTTTTAAATTTTGTACTATTTTAATGAAATGCGGAGAACATTTATTTACCCCGAAATTTATTTAAATGATTCTACATAATACAATTAAGCCAGCTCTACAACCCGAACAAACTTTTTGGGTCAGTAATCTTTTTATTTTCATAGTTTTTACTTATGCAGATAATAAATTCTCGTTTATACCACATTGTAGCTACTAATTAACTTTGTAGTACTATATAGTTTATATAAAGACAGAAAATATTAAAAAACCTATTAGCTTAAATATAAAATTTAAAATCAAATTTTCATCGCGAAATTATTTTATTCCTTGAGGCTGGATATTCACTGCAAATGCATATTTCGGCGTTTTTTTTTTTTTAATGTGGGTTTTTCTTTTTCATCTATATCAGAATGAAGTATATTCTAGACTGCAATTTTTTTAGGGCAATAACTTAGATAGAACCTTTGTTCTATATAAAAGTAATAAACTGAACATTATTTACAATAATAATAAATTTCTTGTCTCCAATAAATAATCGAGCAAAGTACTTACCTAAGTGGTGACACAAATACGAGCGAGAATTGGATGGAATATTCTAGTGAATGTGTGATTCGTATTACCCAGCGATAATAAAGAATTAAAATAAACAAGTGATGTATTGCGAAAAAGTGTAATTTGAAAAAAAGCGTTAAGTTTAATTCATTTTGAAATTAACATTGTAAATTGAATAGTTAATTAATCATTAATTATAAAACCGCTAATTAATTTCCAGCTTTATTTCATTCCTCCCGCAGCCACGACACGTGACTATATTATGTGCCCTGTGCATATTATTTTTTCAGGTATTCTCGAGTGATTAGGATATGTAAATATAAAATATCATCGTCATCAGTTTACATCTCTCTCCTGCTAGATATTGGAATAACCCAAGTATAATTAAACCCTTTTATTCATATCGTGATGTTAATAATAGTCACAATCTGAAAATAAAATCCGATGTATATTTATATGACACATCTTCATGTATCATAATATGAAAATTTTCCTAAAACGTTATTGCGTCTACCCAAATACAAATAATTTTGAAATATTACATGAAAAAAATATTTTTTTAACCACGATTTGGTATATTTAAATGTACTCAAAAGTAAAAAATAATTTTTTGCCGAAATTTTTTTATCTCACACTCCAAATAAAAGGTGGGCGCTCACGATATTGATACACATTATATTGTTGACGAAGGAAAGCGCTTTTTGTTTTTTAAATCAAGTTCAAATATAAGCGAAGTTTTAATTTTTTTTTTTCATGTAATATAATTTTCTACTTTTAAGTCTTAATATTACCCAGCGTACAAAATCACTACGGTAGGAAACTCGCCATTTTTAATGAGCTCTTTACTAATTTCCCATAAAAACTTTGATTAATTAATTATGATGGATTAATTGATATTAAATCGGATAATTTATTCATATATTGCCATCGATAGTACGCCTGTGTGCAAAATTTCAGCTCGGTTGGGCATTGGAAAGCGGGTGAAATATTGATCATAAAATTCCTTCCAGACAGAAAAACAGGTGAAGCTTATGCAGGGTTATTTGGAAAACATTAATAAACTCACACGACTATATTCCTCCCTTGATTATGAGTTGAAAATGTTTAAGCTATTATGACCTAATATCAATAGTTAAGGAGATATGCGACATCAAAGTTTGCATTTTTTTTTCAATATTTCCGAATTATTTTTTGTAAAACGTTGGACTATCATCATAGTAACTCATATTGAATATTAAAAATTCATTCCCTTTAACACAAGTCAAATAAAAAAATAAAAACCTACGAATTTTTCAGGATTTTTATCATTTTATTTAACGTGTATTGAAACTAATGAATTTTTCGTAATCAATATGAGTTACTGTAATGATAGTCCAACGTTTTACAAAAAAGAAGTCAGAAATATTGAAAAAAAATGCAAACTTTGATGTCGCATATCTCCTCAACTATTTATATAGTAGGTCATTATAGCTTGAACATTTTCGACTCATAATCAAGGGAGGAACATAGTCCTGCGAGGTTATTAATGTTTTCCAAATAACCCTGTATAAGCATGGTGATAAAAACTTGTTATTAGTTGGGTAAAAATGACATCTGTGGTTGCCATGTTACCGTTGCCGATGTATTTGTACTTTTTCACCTATTTCTATAAAAACACTATGATTGGGGCGATATCTAAGCAAAAAATTAAAAAATGTTTTATTGGTTAAAAGAAAATTAATTTTTTTTTGATATATGAGATAATACTGTTTGCATTTATAATAAGTCTAGCTTACAGTACGGTACGAAGACAGCTCAAATTGATTTGAAAGTAATACGTTGTCAACTGTTCGAAGAATATTTTTTCTTCTTCTGTATGAAGGCTTGAACTTTGTGGTGACATTATTATTAAAATAAAACACAAATTACTTTGTTTTCACCACTATATTAGATTAAAAAATCTACATGTTTCGAGAACAATGTTCTCTTCATCAGGATTGTTGTGTACTAATCTTGTTTGTAAACTTTTAAGATTAGTACACAATAATCCTGATGAAGAGAACATTGTTCTCGAAACATGTAGATTTTTTAATCTAATATAGTGGTGAAAACAAAGTAATTTGTGTTTTATTTTAATAATACGTTGTCATTGTTTTGATCAACGATTTGGTGATATTGTTTAAAGAAAAACAAGTACTTTTATACTCCACGAACAGATTTATGAGAAATAGTTAAGCCTAGTTAGGAAAAAGTATTTTGTTTAATGTAAATTTGAAATATATATTACCGCCAGAAGCGAGAATCGAAATGAAAATCAGTTTCCAAATCATAGTGGATTATTTTTAGCATGGCTTATTTTCACACAAAATCATTATATGTTTTTTATTAATCTGGCGATGAAAGTACTTCCCACGTTTTAAACTATTTGTTATACAGGGTTATTTGTAAAACATTAATAACCTCGCAGGGCTATATTCCTGCATTGATTATGAGTCGAAAATGTTCAAGCAATCATGACCTAATATCAATAAGTTAAGGAGATATGCGACATCAAAGTTTGCATTTTTTTTTCAATATTTTTGAATTATTTTTTGTAAAACGTTGGACTATCATTACAGTAACTCATATCGATTACGAAAAATTCATTCGTTTCAATACAAGTTAAATAAAATGATAAAAACCCTGAAAAAATTCTAATTGGAATGTTTTCCAATTGGAATTCGGAGGTTTTTATTTTTTTATTTGACTTGAATTAAAGAGAATGAATTTTTCATATTTGATATCAGTTACTGTAATGATGCTCCAACGTTTTACAAAAAATAAGTCAGAAATATTGGAAAAAAAATTCAAACTTTGATGTCGCATATCTCCTTAACTATTGATATTAGGTCAGAATGGCTTGAACATTTTCGACTCATAATCAATGCAGGAATATAGCCCTGCGAGGTTATTAATGTTTTACAAATAACCCTGTATATAATATGTTATCAATTCATTAACAAATAATTAGACCTGATAATCTTTGGCTAACTGCTCCATGTTATCCAGCTAACTGGCTTAGATTCCAATGATACAAATAAATTTAAAAAATTATTTTGTTCAATGAAAAAAATTGTGCGGTCAAAAAAAAAATAACCAGAACTTTTGCAGAAACGCGGGATCATTAAATGAATTTTCCCCAGGTTAACCCGGCAAGCGCAAATTATTACTAATATTTATAATATTGGGGCATAGTAATAAGAAGAGAGCGCATAGTAATCACTTTGAAAATAAGATATGGAAAGAGGCAGTGCACGAATTAAAATAATTAATTTTTGAAACATTTATTGACATTAATGTGGACCAAAATTTCTATCCTAGTTTTGGACACATAGAAATAATATTGTCACGGGTCATGGCTGCAGGAGGAATTAATGAAAACGATGGAATTTAGTAACGGATTTATTAATTACTGATTAATTAATTAAACAAACATACAAAGTTCCTTAACAATATTTAACTTAATGCTATTATTTAATAAATTAAACTGTTTCGCAAATTTATCTCTCGTAAATAGACAACTTATAATCGCTATAACACTTTATTCACTAATCACTAGAATAATCCGTCCAATTTCAGCACGTATTACAATTCGCTCCGGTTTATTTCGCTACGTAAGAACTTTTTTCAGAATAATCGCTCAAATATCGCACAAAGGTAAGTACCTTCTTTACTTAATTAACTGTCGCTTAGTTCACATGCCTGATGGAAATACTGTTTTCGCTTTGTGATTCGCCGCTATAGCCGCGTCGTTGGAAACGTCAAAATGTTTATACCCGATAACGTTGAATTTTCAAACCTTCGAGACTTTTATAGTGTTTTCTCGCAATTTCTCGTAATTTTCAGATGTTCCTGGAACTTTGGAGATATCTCTCGAAAGTTTTAGATTACGCTAGGCCGTTCTGGAAACTTCGGTAGTATTGTGAACATTTCAAAACAACTGTCACTTGACATGAGTGCGTGATCTTTTTAGCCTCGTTACAATATGAAAACGTTGCTGGAAGATGAATCCAAGAATATAGTGTTAAACATGTAAATACTAAGTGAAATTATCTTTAACTTCAGTTAAAACCTTTGAATTGGTTTAACAAATAGTATGTTCAGATCCTTAAGTAAATTGTATTTTTATTTTTTTAATATAGATACAGAGATACCTCTTTTAATATTATTGTTCATTACCGTGTGTATTGTACATAGATATCGATGAAAAAATTGATATGTTATAATAAAATAGGAAAAAAGTAATTTTCGATAAAAACCTCAAAAAAAATCAACTCATGTATTTAGTCCCATTGTGCTTAATTTGGCAGTGTATAAAATATTATAGTATGTAAAATAATATATATATATATATATGAAGAATCAAAGTTATTTGATTATTTACAATATTGTACCACGATTATTTATCGAATCGAAGTGGATGATGAAGCTAAGTACTTTGGAAGAAAAAAACAAAAAGATTTTGTAATCTTCGTTTTACATAAGCATAACAACATTGTTTTTTCTGAGTCGACGCTTCGGGCAAAATCAATCTTGTTTGAGAAATTCCAAAAAAACCCCAATAGGCTTTGTCATGGAAATTGTATCAAAGAGTTTTTATTGGAAAATTGCTGTATTTTTTCTATTTCAAACAAAAGACTAATAAGACATGAAAAGATGTTTGATAAAAATACAAAATTCTGGATACACTTATGTTGTCAATTCATTTGCCAAATTCGTTTCAAAAAAACCTAAAAAAAAGCCAATAAAAGGTTACAATAATTTCGGTAGGTTGGTTTGAGGCTATGGCAAAAGTTTTGTATCATATCATTTATATATATTTTATTGTTGTAGGTCTTACTGCCAATATCGATGATAGCATGAATGATATTGTCTTTTCGTCAGTCAAAATGCAATTGTATTTTTACAAAACAAATATTAACTTTTGAACACGAGTCCATATCCAGGATATAGAGTCGCTACAATAATGCATGATTATTTTTTTGAGATTAGTTAGGTTCAGTAGAATAATATAAAATGTAGAATAATTTATAAATTTATATAGATATTTCGAGAATTTATTAGCGCAAATGGTAACATCAATCTCATGCATTTATGATAAATTATATATCAGTATAAATTAATATTATAACATAACAGGTTACATCAGATCAGTGTGACGAACAGTGAAAATAGTGGTGATCAGAGGTGAAAGTGGGATTAATAAAAACGTGTATTTATCATCCTGATGGCAAATCAAAATAGTGAAATCAGTTTCTATTACAAAAAAATATAATGATCGACAACGTGCTCATTGTATGTTGCTTCATTGCAAAATTAAAAGCTTATAAACCTTATCTCTTCTGCAATAAGTTTTTTTGGAATTATTTGATATCCTTCGCAAAGAGAGAGAGGTTGTTAATATAAATAATACACGCTAGACGTCTCCCTCATAATATATTATGCCTCATAATATTTTTCCTTTCCTTCACCTGAGACTACTTAATTAGCACAGGCGCCCATTTTTTCTTGTAAGAAAATAATTAGCAAACTTAATGATTTCGTTGTCTGTCCATCTGTCTGTACGTCCATCTATGTGTCTGGCCGTTATGTCGTGTAACGTCCGTAAGTTCGTTAGAATTCACGGCTAAAAAAACTTATATCGAATATGAGAAATTCATTCCCTTTAATAGAATTAAATAACGTAATTAAAACCTTAAAACTATAATTGGAAAACATTCGAACTGGAATTTCTGCAGGGTTTTTATCATATTATTTAACTTGTATCGAAGCGAACGAATTTTTCCAAATCGAAAAAAGTTACTCTAATGATAGTTCAATGTTTTGTAAAAAATAATTCAAAAATCAATATATATGTATAAAAAGAAACCCGTGTTTCCCTTTCCGCCAAGTTTTCTCCACAACCAGCCACAACCATCCACTGGTGGTTATGGTGGTGGATAGCCCTTGGTGTCACATCGAAAATATGCGAGTTTGGTGGGGGTGGCTGTGCGTGGGTGGGAGTGGGTGACGAAAATGTGCTTTCTAGCACAATGTTTTGTTATGGGAAGGCCGCAAATGCTTCAGATTTGTTTCAAAATAGGCGCGCCGACTGTGTCGGTGAGTCTAGAAGGTATCGGAAAAACCTGCTCTGGAAGGAGAAAGTTCTAGAAAATTCCCTAGAGTTCTATAAGGTTCTAAACTGAATGGCGGAATGTGTCGGTGTGTCTAGAAGGTTCCTGTACATTTGATAAATTTGAAGGAGGATTTTCTAGAAGGTTCGCGAAAGTGCTATGACGATCCAAACAGTGTACTAAAAATCTACGCGTGCGAAGCCGCGCGGGCACAGCTAGTATAATATAATATATAATATAAAAAAACACAAACATCGATATTACATAACTCCAAAATTACTTATATTAGTTCATGGTTGCTTGAATATTTTCGACTCATAATAATAACCTCGTTTATATAATAATATATCAAGTGCATCGTTACAATAAAAGTGTTTTTTTTTTATTTATATATTTCGAGTATAATATATTGTTTATTTAAAGATCATTACTCAAATATTATATACAAAGCAACAATTATAAAAATTAAAGTGTGCCAAGAACCTACCCATCTTCAAATACATATTTGAAAATAGGACATACCTACCTAGTCGGCAGAGGCGTATATTTAAAAAAACTAACCCATAAAAACCAAATTTTTAAAATACCCCCTTTCTCATTGAATCTGGTTTCGTGCTTACTGCACGCATGGTGGCCATTACTCATTTGCATTGATTCCAATTTGAAAATAACATTAACATTTCAAAAAATCCAAAATTATACTATAATTATTAAATTGTAAGATCATTTCTATCGTTGCCACGAGTCTGCCTGCAAAGTTTCAGTTCGATTGGATCACGGAAAAAGGGTTAAAAATCTATGCAAAGTTTTTCTTGCAGACAACAAAGTTAAACCTAGCAGACGCTACGAGTTAAAAGAAAGGGAGTAATATATCGATTTAACATATATATCTCATGATATTTTGATCGTCATTATTATCATGGCATCATCTTCGTAGTCCAAATGGCATGACACTGGTTTCTCACACCGAGAGAAAAACATATTGTGGAAAAAAAGCTGCACTCATTATATCTAAAAATTATTGGTTGAAAAGAAAAATTAAAAAGTTTAATTTTTTTTACAATTGAATTTTTGAGAACAGATGATACAAATTGATAAGATTGGTTTTATTATCAACCCGATGAACGAAATAATAGATTTCAAAACCGGTTGGTTAAATATATAAATACAAGTGATTATCCCAAATGATAATAATTTGGAATTAAGTCCATGCGAAATGTAAATGTACTACGCAATAGCTGATCCCATTCTTTGTTCAAAATATGATTTCAAAAATGTTATTAAATTTAACGATTTTTTTTAAATAATATACTACTGGGTAACTAGTTTTTTTTTTTAATATTTCAGTTTCATGGAAAATAAAACTAATTAGTGTATCAATTACTATATGGTACAATATATATCATTGGTCACTAATCAAAATATATAATTCTCTTTGTAACAATGTCCGTCAATAACGCTACCAGATGGTACAAATAATAATGTATATAAAATGAGGTAAGAAAAAAGTACAATTCTCTACGTAACAATGTATTTCACTAACGCTAATACAAATATTTATGAGGTAATAATTAGATATAAGAAGCAAAAAAGCATAATTATCTATTTAATAATGTCCATCAATGTTATCAAGACGTTACGCTACTCTAGATAGCGCTGTTAGCCTTAACTGGCGACCGACATACTATAAAAATAAGTCATTTTTGACGGGTACGCCTTTATACCGAGTTCATTACATGTTATATTTAATAATATTTTTTTATTGCGTAAAAGAAAAATGAATAACTTGGGCAATTGTTCTTAAGCGTCCACTCGGCATAATAGCTCCGAGGTCCTTTGTTCCCCAGGTGGCTGGGTTTAATGCCCGCATTAAATCCGAGTCCGCTTTCTCCGGACGAGTAGCTTCGGAGAGAGGCCTCGTGACTCATATAGGATGTTAAAAATTGTGGACCGTCTACGCTATACGGCGGTATATTGATAAGTATTATTTGTTTTACAATATTGTATGACTATTAGATTATTTAAAAAATAATTTAATAAACTAACTTGCTTACCTCTAAAGGTAGAACAGCAACTGAAAATTTACTTACTGTAATTTCATAATAATGTCTATAAATAAAAATATACACCTATATAAATAAATTAAATAAATTAAGGAAAATAAAAAATAATCTTCAACAAAACTTTAACTCTTTTTACAATAAACAATATTCTACACATATTTACACTTGGAATTATGACTCACTCATCCTCTCACTAACATTGCACTTGATACTTTGTAGATACATAATTATTACCTTATGAAAACAAATATTATTGACGAATTCAAAAAAATATTATAATTGTTCTATAACCACTGGGGTTCTATAGCCACTCTGGGACAGGCGTAGCCTATTAGAGTGGCATAATCCACAAATCTAACAAAAAAAAAAGTGTAATCTTATCTTATATTTTTATTGTTAAATTATTATTATATACCTATTTATTGTAAACAAGGATGTTTTTTTAAATAAATAAATAAAAAACCCATAAAACTGGTTATGAAATTAAGTACTTCAGGGTGGAGATATTTAGCTGCAGCGATCTGTACAACGAAGTCAAAGAGCAGACAAACAAGGCAGCGGTCATCTGCGGATGCTTAAGAAACACTACATGTTTGAAATGTTAGAATGAAACGGAGACAAAAATTATAAAGATGGAGAAAATAAGGTGTCCCGCTACCTTGAAGCGGTGCGGTGTGATGAAGAAACCACTTATGAATGAACATCGCGGCATTGGTTTGAATGGTTATAATAAAACGAAAATAAAAATTATAAAGATGAATATAATAGGATAAACTGCTACTATTTGAAAAGACAAATTAGAAACTTCAGTGAATGAAAGTACATGACAAAGAACTAGATTTATTGAATGAAAGCGATCCAAATTATATTATTGCAACTATTTCCTTGGGATAAATAAGTTTATTTCTTCTAAAGGTACCTTATATATAATATATTTTTACGTTAAAATCTGCCAATATTTTCCGAACAACTTAATATGTAAATATAATTTTAGAATGAAGAATTTTCGCATTTATTAACATTAAAATACTTCTTATACGACAGATTATAAAATTGTACAGAGATAAACATTCTTTCCTTAAGAGAAGGGATTGGATCACAGGAGAAGAAAGTTTTCCCTCGCATATATTTACGGCACGTAATTCAAATATTTTTTCATGAATACTTAAATCCCCTAGGAAATAAACGGATTTTTTATAAATATATTTTTTTTAATTTATAAAAAGTAAAAACGTCATGTTATAAAGCGCGTCTTTTTAACACTGATATTATTTTAATTAAACAGAGGATTAAGTAAGAGATTTTCATAATCGTTCCAGAAGTTACAAGCTCGTTCTAATTTGTTTAAACAAGTCAAACGTATTAAATCCAGCCGAGACACCATACTGTTTGGCAAGAAATTTACGTTAATTCATGTATTTATATTTTGGAATTTTGCATTGATTACTAAATATATTATATTATTAACTAACTAACTTACTGTCACCATTTCTTCGCATAGCAGAGAGAATTCAGCGCCACGCACTTTCGTATATCCTAAAATACAATTCCTGTCTTATTTATACGCAGTAGGTACCGACTTTCAGTATTTGATTTACCTAGTTATGCTTGATTTCTAATAAAAAATAAAAACAAAATGAATAAATAAATTTTGACACCAGGACTTACCTGCTGGTATCAAAAAAATTTCAACCTGGAGGCGAATGAGCAGGACTGATATGGAAGCTATTGCTCATAACGGTCTTGAGTAAGCGGTGGGTATCATTCACAGTTATGCTAAGCGTATTTTGTTTTTAATTGAACTTCAATTAAAATTACTTAATTTAAAATATGTTTTACTTTACTTTGTAATGCACACACAATATGAGCTGTTAAATTACAACTTTAGTTTCGAGAGGAGCAGTCCCTCTCATCATCAGGTATCACTTAATCATCAAAACTTAAAATCACTTAAATTAAATCCATGTCATTCGAGTCGAGTTTTGTGCATGTATGTAAGACATCTGTCACTACCACTGTCATGATACGTATACTGCCCCCATAAACATAAAGGCAGCATTTGATAAAATCACATTTTGAGATCAAATCCTTTGTTTATTTACGAACTTTTCATAATAAAAAAAAACACCAATTTTAATTAAAAACTTTCAATTAATGGTAATGAATTTTAAAACTAATTTCTTTACCACTTAATATTTTCACAAAATATCATGAATTAAATAAAATATACTGAAATTAAATAAAAAAATGTTGCTTAGAATTAATACATTTTTTGTGAAAATTTAAAAAACAAATGACGTTTTTCGCGCTAAAATAAATTGCATATTGCTTTTTGCTTTATGTCAAATGGTTCACAAATTCTTATATGGCATTATTTCATATTTAGTTCATTTTGTGATTTTTGCAAATAGTTTGCCTTTATGCTTATGAAGGTAGTATAGCGTAGACGGTTATTTTTCGTTCCGTAACCTGATGTTTAGCACTTGAGTTGACGTAATTGTCTACTGGGGTTATTCCTCGGCTGGTCACCAAGTCACCGGCGGCTGGCGAAAGACTTCATTGAACTCACCGTTGCATTACTATTATTACGGAGATCCGTAATTGAATTTAGCCAAGCGGTTGAAGGCGCGGCATAGGTGTTTCGGATATATATATATAAAATTATTTTAAAGAGAATTTTTTTCATGAAGTATTATGAGAAAAATTTAGATCCTTTTATCAAACTTTTTTTGGAAAACTAACAGATTATTATAATTTTTTATTTATTTACGGGAAACTTACAGTATAAATAAACAGATTACACATGAATATTAAATAATATTGAGACCATTTTACAAGTTTCCATAGAATTAACATGTTATGTATTAACACATATCAATATCAAACAAACCATGGGAGTCAAAAAATCAGAGGAAAAACGGGAATCAGAAATGGAGAGGAAAGGACAGGTCTACTTAGTAAAAAAGGTAAGAGATAAGAAGAAAAAGAAGAACAAAAAAAATCGAGTATAAACGTATCTGGTCAATACATACGCATAAAAGTTGAATTTAAAAAAGAGACAAAAGGTTTTTTGACTGTGGTGAATTATCCATGAGGTTTAAATTCATTCAGATTGATAAATTGAAGTAATCCTAGATACCGAATAAAGTGATTAAATCGACGAGCGATATATAAAAGAGTTTTGCCGGGAGTTGGTATTACAATATGATCAGAGAGAGAATATACAAGTCTTACAAAAAAAAATTACACCGCCAAAAAAAACTCTTTGAATCACTCAGTTTTCTTAAAATTCATCATCTTTACTATTGAACGGCAATTATTTTTAATCTCATTGAAATTTCATTGCAACATTCGCCAACTCGTCAAAATTTGAAAAAAGTAAGAAATAAGTTTTCGGCCAAAAAATCTCTGCCTCACTCTCCAAATAAAAAAATGGGCTATGTGGAGGAAAGCGCCCACGTTTTTTTTTTTGGAGGGAGGCAAAAAAAATTTGGCCGAAAATTTATTACTTACTTTTTAGTAAATATATTTAAATGTAAGTTTTTTTTTTTAATTTTTTCATATAAAAAAAATATTTGCTTTTTAGTCTTAATTCCACCCAGCGTACAAAATCACTTTGATGGGAAACTAGCGTCATCTTTTGCTGAGCTCATTTGCCGCGAGTTCTCCTTATACACGTTACCCGTCCTAAAATATTATAACCTAAAACAGGAGGCGCCGCAGTACACGTCACCCACGTGCTACATAATATATATTTTTTTGATATTTGAGTTTTTGCGATTTCCACCGCCTCAAACTTATGAGCAACAGCCTTTGTTCTGAAGCAAGGGGTAGGAAACCCGCATAAGCACAGCTGTCACTCGGCACATGTAGACGAGATCGTCCAACAAATGAAACATTACCCAACCCTGCGTTCTAATTTTAGCCATCCTCGTGTCGATACTAGCGAAGGGAAAAACTACATTTCAAAATGAAGACTACAACACACACACGTTCACCAGTTTGAAGACTACAAAGTGTACACTACAATTGTAGTAAAAACTACTTGAAGTGAAGTAATTGTAGTACTACGAAATGATGTGAAGTAAATGAAGTGAAGTAATGAAGTAATTGTAGTATTAATGAAGTGAAGTGTAATGAAATGAAGTAATGTGGTACTAATAGTTGAGTGAGTTAATATTTTTTTCCCAAATAAAAATTTGGCGAGCTAAGAAATGACGTATTTTCTCAAAAAAAAAAAAAGGTCGCCAGCCAGATTTCTTCATTCGATTCCAAAAAATTTTCAAACCATGGGGGGGGTGGGTTGTTACAGATTCCAGAGATTTCTTCATATATCTACATCAACTTTCCAAATACGTAAAAAATGCACTATTTAAAGTATGTTTCTCATACTTTCGATAACTTTGAAGTGTGTGTACTTTGTAGTGTTCGCTTTGAAATGAAGTGTACTATTTGAAGTTTATACTTTTAATAACTTTGGTGTTTGTAGTGTGCACTACACATCAAAATGTGCGAAGTGTGCACTTCAATCAAGTTTAGTACTACATTGTAGTAGTAAGTACAGAGCGGACCCATAACTAGTCGATACGCGAGGAATTACGCTTTTTTTACCAGAAATTTTAATATTCTCCAAATTCATAAAGTGAACATACAAGAAATTTTCTCTGAATTAAAATACACCCTGAAAAATGAACAATTAATATCAAATAATATACTTTGAAATTGAAATGGCGCAAATGTAATTATTTATTTTACGTTTCTAGTCGCTAGAAATTTCAAATTAAGTTTTCGAGTCTATATTGATTTACATTTAAAGAAGAAAGAAGAAATTTTAAAAAAAGTATCTGATTTTTGAGCATTTTTTCTTTAATTTTTTTCTATACGTGTACAAAATAAAGAGATTATAATCTTCATTACACGTTTCCTCCCTTCAGACTTTATTTTTTTATGTAAGTTTTTTTCGGATGTCAGATATAAGAATTGATAGTACTTCTGATAAATTTTACAAGTCGAAAGTGATGACATTCAAAAAAGATGAAATAGTGACTAAGTGTGATGCAATGGAAAACATTCAAAGCTAAGAATAAGTGAAGGAATTTATGTATTTTGGAAGTAAACTTGTGCTATTACATTATTTTTTTGTATTTCTTGGGCATTCTCTGTGTAACGATATTTTTTGAAGAGTTCATTATTTAAATTAAATTAAATTAAAACCTATAGCTTTTTTCAAAATAACTTCTATACTTTCATTATCAATTTACCTTTTTACTGTATTAATAAATAACTTGTATACACTGTGTACCTATATATTATAACAAGGAATAAGAACTGTGGCTCCCTCATCAGACTCAAGAGCTTCTCTTCACTGATGAGGTCTACATGACTACCAAGTATTTAAAAAAAAAGTTTAATCTGATATGTTATATATAAGAACTGTATTTGTACCACAAATTAAATTTAAAAAAAATTAATAATAATGTATGGTATAAATGGTACATTAATGTACATTTATTACACATTTCAATACAAATACGCTACACACGTCCTTCCGACAATATCCGTGTGATTTACAGATATAGTTTTTTTTTTTTTTTAAAGCTTATTTAATTTTTTTGTTTATATTGTGTATAATTGACATTTATTACTTGACTCTATTTTTTGTAAAAGCCCTTAAGAGCGTTAATAAAATATATATGATAAATAATAATAAAAAAATTGTTCCCTAGGGAGGCAATGCTGAGAGAGCTATCTAGAGGAGGATAACTGCGAAAAAAGGGTAAATGATGCCTTCAATGCTATTTTGGGTACCGGAATGAGTCCCATGAAGCAAAACTAGCGGTTCGTAATGAAATTCTGGTGCCAACACAAACGTATGGAATTGAAATCTGTAACTGGAAAAAAAAAAGAATTTAGGTAGGCTGAATGCCATGATTTAGGTGCATGTGCCAAAAATCTATATTCAATAGATTGAAAAACATACCTTTAAAATACAGACCTTAATATAATTAATTTTAAAATTTTATTTTGTGTGTAGAAATTATTTGACTATGATATTTTTGCGTTTTAAAAAGTAATGCAAACAGTTTTAAAACATAAAACAAATTAAATTAATATGAAACAATACACAAAAAAATTTTAGCAAAATATGATAATTGTTGATTTCTTTTATTTTGCAAGATTAAAATAATCAACCAAAAGTCATTAAAAATCGTAAAAAAAACACTTTTTAAAACTATAAATTATTTGATTAAAATAAAAAGGCACAGTTTGTGCAAAATTATGAACAAAGAAATAACGGAGTCAGCTGAGATAAATATAAAGGAAATGTTGTTAATCTGTAACCTTTGGGGAGATAACTTTCATACCACAGTGCTCAGGTATTCTTACAAATGGGAAAAAGCCACGGAAAAAAGGGAGATTAATGGAGAAATATGGAATCGAAATGGAGAACTAAGCTGAATTATCTGAGCCAAGAAGCGTGAGAGGAGAGGCTTAGTTCAAAGTGAAAAAGTGAAGAATAATTTAGTTCTACGGGTGTGTGCGGGCTTTGGTTGCGGTCTAGGTATAAGAATTATATTACATATAAATAAGATAGACGAGAGAATGATATATAAATTCTCAAGAAGATATATTATTCTTGAGTCACAGAGATATTTTGATAATACAAAGATAATAAAGATAGAAATAATCAAGATATATTATAGACGTAACATAAGACGAAGCTATTTTTATATGGGAAAGTAGGTATGGATGTCTTTTTTTTGGGTCTTCATTGGGCTTAAGACCTATCGTACGGCTGGCTTAGCGATCACTTTACGCAATGTAACGTTCACAATTCCACCCACGATAGACTACCACATCTATCAAATTTTTGGAAGTTGTATGTGTTTAATTTTCACACCTTGTTCCACACATGAGAAGTTTTTTTACTAACCTCACCTGGTGGTCGAAATTTGTTTCATTGATATTGAAACTGTTGATATTATTTTGAATTATTAACATAACATTAGAATACGCCTAAAAATTATTTCAATTTATAACTCATTTTTAGAAAAGTTTTTATATATTCAGAGTATTTTAAGCTTTTGAAGATTTAACGTTATTATTACGGTCGTTAGACATATTTAACTGTAAATGGTTACGGATATTTTATACGAACCGTATGTTTTTCCGAGAAACGGTTCTCGACGTTTTGTTGAAGTCGTATTCAACGTCATCAGGAGAACGACCTGTACCCGCGGAGGTATAGGGCGGATTGATGGCGTAAATTATATGCATGTTGTGAGGGAGCCCGCTGATCTGACTGTCACTCTTCCCCACCGGTCGCCAGCGTTAGAGATGAGACTAGGGTTTTCTTGGATCCGACTCACTAGATTGTGCATAGAAGGAGCTAATACGGAAAAATTATATGACTGGTTTAGATGGATTTTACAAATTTTAACTGAAAACAGATTGAGTATATTAAAAAAATTATTACAATAAGTTTATTAATATTTAAAGCATTAACTTTGTGGTTAGACATAATAACAGAATGTTAGTAAACTTAGTAAAAACCACTACCAGATTTACGGTCTACCGGTTTCGAGATGTACCCGTCTCTTCGTTAGGACCAACACTACACCACTATATTCACAACACTATACACCCCAACCATATATTATTAAACTATCACCAATATTGATCATATGCGTGTTAATCTTGTCAGAGACAAGCATGCGCTGAATAAAGCCTACTGAACAATTCACACTCTCTCTCGTTAGATTCCTGAATTGTTCAGTAGGCTATAATCAATGCATGCTTGTCTCTGACGAGATAAACACGCATGTGATCACTAGTGATGGGTCCGCTCTGTACTCACTACTACAATGTAGTACTACACTACATTGAAGTGCACACTTCGCACATTTTGATGTGTAGTGCACACTACAAACTACAAACACCAAAGTTATTGAAAGTATAAACTTCAAATAGTACACTTCATTTCAAAGCGAACACTACAAAGTACATACACTTCAAAGTTATCGAAAGTATGAGAAACACATTTTAAATAGTGTATTTTTTACGTGAAATTTTTGGAAAGTTGATGTAGATATATGAAGAAATTTCTGGAATCTGTAACAACCCCCCCCCCCCCATGGTTTGAAAAATTTTGGGAGCTATGAAGAAATTTTTGGGAAGTTGATGTAGGTAAAAAGAAATCTCTGGAATCTGTAACAACCAACAGGAACTGTTTTTTGGAATCGAACGAAGAAATCTGGCTGGCGACCTTTTTTTTTAATATCGTCGTTTATTTAAATATTTTTGTCGTTTTTTTGAAATTTTTTTGACCTTTTTTTTGAAAAAATTTCACTACTACTTCATTTCATTACTTCACTTTATTAATATTACAATTACTTCACTTCATTTACTTCACTTCAATTACTTCACTTCAATTACTTCACTTCATTTACTTCACTTCATTCCGTAGTACTACAATTACTTCACTTCAAGTGGTTTTTACTACAATTGTAGTGTACACTTTGTAGTCTTCAAACTGGTGAACGTGTGTGTTGTAGTCTTCATTTTGAAATGAAGTTTTTCCCTTCGCTAGTGATCACTATTGGTGATAGTTTAACAATGGTGCGGTTGGGGTGTATAGTGTTGTGAATATAGTAGTGTAGTGTTGGTCCTGACGAAGAGACGGATACGTCTCGAAACCGGTAGACCGTAAATCTGGTAGTGGTTTTTACTAAGTTTACTAACATTTTGTTACAATAAGTTTATTCAAATTTTTCAAGAATGCATTCTTTATGACTGATTTCTTAAAAGTAATCTCTAAAGCAGTAAGTATAAAATTATTACTAATAAATTGGCTGTCATTGTCAAATTTATTTGGTGTTTAGTGAAGATTGAAAATAAACATATAGTTAGATTGTAGGTATATATATTTTGTAATATATTGTAATAATAAAAATAAATTACGAATATATACATGTAACTCAGGCAAAACTTGTACACTGGGACTGCTCTATTTTTATTTTAAAGCAAAAAGATCGTCAAAAGTTTGTTATTGAACCCAACTGATGATCTTAGATTGAAAAAATAATACAAATTACAAATATTTTGTGAATATTTTGAAGAAGACATGATTACTTAATATACTTTTTTAAGTTAGAAATTACATATTGTTTTCCTACTGATACCGATACTTGTTTTCTCTCTTTTATATGATTTTATTTTTTTCTCTTTTCTTTTATATAATAATTTAATGTATGTACCTACTTCTATATGGAATGTGTGGGATTGCACGAACCTCCCCACATTCTGGAATAAAGTTATATTTATTTATTTATTTATAATAAAACGTAAATTATTCCCTCTTTTCTCTATCCTATTCCTATCCTTTGTATTAGGTAATAGCTGATCCTAAATTAACATTAGGTGAATTTTGTATCAGACAGTGCTATTTGAATTAATATCTATTACTTATTTCAATAAATAAACTAACCTAAATAAAATTTATCACAGGAAGGGTCCAACCAACATTAGCAGTGCTGTGAATCACGTGGGTTTTATAGCCAAAAGATGCGAAGCTAGGTACTCAAATAGGAGAATTAGGGTAATATAATAATACCTGGAATTTGGGGTTGCTGGAGATAACAGGCCACCAACCATCATTAATGAAGGTATTGAGATTCCCAGCATCCTTAATGTTAATAGTTATAGCGCGAGATCTGATCATTTTGCCATGTATACGAATTATTTTACGTAAATATATAGAAACGCTACTTTTTGTGGAAAGTTCATGACAGAACTCTTCAAAATGGTCCAAAACAATAAAAATATTGTTAGCTTATCCTATTCACTATGTTATTTTTATAAAATACCGGAGCACGTCAAGAATATCACCCAATCTACAAGAAGAGGAAGAGAAATAAGGAAATTCCTATTAAATAACTTGACTATGGATATCTAGAGAAGTCACATGCCTCATACTTATTGGTCTCAATGCCTTTTTGTTTTAGCTTTTCCATGATTTTTTTATGCATCTTGATGCCAATGATTCATATTGATGTTCATGTTTTTTATTATCTTGATCGGTTACTTCTACTATCTTTTACTATCTTTTACTTTTTTATATATTATCTGATACTTAGTCTCACTACAAAGTTTATTTTTAAGTTTTTATATGTTTATATAATATTATTATTTTATATAGGTGTATATTTTATCCTTTGTAAATTATTCCGATAACTAAATATGCTATGTACTTATGCAAGAAATGGAAAAGAAACGTGCCGACAAGCTCTACAAGGCTTGGCACGATCTATAATAATAGAAAATATGTTTAAATTTAATAAAGAAAAATTAAAAATAAAATAAAAATTTCAAAATGGCCAATGTTCAAAATCTAACGTGTCGAATGCGAACGAATATTATCAAGGAAATAATTACCTACTTGTTATTTTATGACACTTGTTAATATTTAAAATGTACACTTTTTTTTAACTGTGCCTAAGTCAACACAGATTTATCTAGTAAAACTAGTTTAGTCCAGCCCAAATTGTGTATCACTTCTTAATAAGTTTAAATATATAAATAAACAAATTATAAAAAAAAGTATTCCGGAGAAATTGTGAAATACCGACTAGGCGAAATAAAACAGTTTTTATTACGTAGTTGGACATATTTATGTTTTAAATAAAACGATATTTTATACGAACCGTATATTTCTCTGAAAAGCAAATCTCGAAGTTTCGCTGAAGTTTTATCAAGCGTCGTCACGAGAGCGTCCTATCACCGCGGCCTCGGCTTCCACCCCCGCGATGATAGGATGCTCTACTGATGATGCCAGATAAGACTTCAGCGAAACGTCGAGATTTGCCTCTCAGTGAAATGTACGGTTCGTATTAAATGTCCGTTTTATTCAACACGTAGAAATAAATCTGATTCTTACGGTTGTCGTTGAAAGAAATTTATTAAGTTTTCTTCACACTATTTCAAAAGATATTTTAATAATTGACCCATAAAGAAGAATAAGTGACAAAATTTATGTAGGTGTACCAGCGAATCATTTAACACTGAAAACGATAGCTTAATGGACTAATAGTGTTGTATGAGCGTTATACCGGCTTCTCTTGCGGGGGTTCCGTGTTTGATTCTCGGCGAGGTCATAATATCGACGTGATTTTTTTAGATTTTTTAGGATGGTGTGTTGAGTTACAGTATTGGGCCCTATATCATAGCTTGTCATTTCTTTGAAAATTACATAAAATAACGAAGAAATCAAAGAAAATAATAAAAACTTTAATACAACCCATAAAAACCAAGTTTTTGTTATACTCCCTTTCTCATTTGTATTGTTTCCAATTTGATATTCTATCAACATATTCCTCTTGCTTTTAGTTCATGTGGAAAATCTATTCCGTGTATATTATTATCCTTAAACCTTATAGAATATTAAAAAAGTAATAATTGGTATAGGGGGGCACGGCGTCGGCAAAGTCAAACTAGTTGTGTGGTTTCCAATTTGAAAAAAACCGTTAAAATTTCGAAAAATCCAAAATTATACTATAATTGAATTTTTTAAACGAAAATTTGTTTGATCGATGCGTACGTGGGCAGTCAAGTCAGAAACTGGATTTGACTGCCTACGTACGCATTTTACTTAGCTCAGCGTGACATTGACAATGGAGTTGAATAGTAGCGAAATAAAACATTTTTCAAATATTCTTTTTTGGGCAGCTATTGCGTATAAAAATAATAACAATGCAAAAATAATAAAGGTCGTATTTCACCACCAATACTATGTACTTTCAATAGCTTAAATCGATGGAATTTTAACGAAAGCCTCAACTACCTATGGCCTCTCAATCACTTTGCTGGCTTCGTTTTTTAGCTCCGGCTGGGCGTGCTTCAACTTTGAGATTTATAATTTACCAATTAATTTTTATAAATTTCTTGTTTTATGTCTGTCCAAAAATAGGTCTTCCTTTTTACTATCCCATAAACTTTTGTTGCTTTCATTATTTGAGCGAAATATTTATTTATTTTGGCCTGTAAAAATAGTCAAATGAATGCGAATATATCGTTACTATCAATATCATACCAATCACCAAGTATATTTCAAAATAGTATATATCAAAGGAGGAGGAAAAAATAGATGAAAACTCGATATTTCCCCTGTGGTTCAGGATTCAGCTTCCTCGACAAAATCTTCTGTTTTCGAATATGATTCTTGATCATCTGACACTTCTTACATAATTTCTGTATCACTGTCTCTCATTTTTGGAGGCCAAAATTAGTTTTACAACCGTGAACTAAAGAATGCGCTGTTAGACTGAGAGAATAATATAATCAAAGACAGATTATCATTCTGTTGTTTTTGTATCGCTGGCAATGTAGGTAGAATTACAAAAGCCCCACGAACATGATCCTATAAACAAATCGGAACTAATTTCCTCAATTCTAATGAACGATAACCAGACAAAACGTTTTGTGCGTTAAAAATTAACTTGTTATTACGTGTGGGTCAAACTTGACCCGAAGGCCGTTAGAGTAAAAAAGTTCATGCGCACAATAACATAAGTTTTAAAAAAAAGATTAATTTTAAAATAAGCTTAAGACAGCGATTAAATAAAAGTCATAAAATATAAATATTTAAAAACCGTTAATTTTCGAGAAAATTGCTCATTCATCCCAAAATGGGTCAAAATTGACCCGAAGACCTTACATAGGTTAAAAGATTCAACATCTCTAACCGACATCAGGGCTCATGGAGTCTTATGCTTGAGTATTTGCCTTAATAATTCCGCAGTACTGAGCCGAAAGCAAGCAAGTACCCAAATTATTAATTGTTATTATTTTTTATAAACATCCAAATTATTACACATCCAAAAAACCTGACTGCAGATTTTGCATCACAGACATTGATTCCTGGATTGGGTGTTGTCTTCTAGGTGTCGACGCCCATAGGAGTTCTGTTTTTGATGGATTTAAGTTGAGTCTATTTTGTGCCATTAACTCGCCTATTTCCTCGACGCATTTTGCAATTTTTATTTTTAGCTCATTTTCATATTTTCTGTCTCATCCGGTTTGTAGAAAAAGTAATTTTGCGTATCGTCTGCATGTACTTTTTGGAATTTCATGTACCAGAATGGCTTTCATATTTGCTCCGGTCTATTTCTATGTGTATCTCAAGTAGCGAAGGGAAAAACTACATTTCAAAATGAAGACTACAACACACACGTTCACCAGTTTGAAGACTACAAAGTGTACATTACAATTTTAGTAAATACTACTTGAAGTGAAGTAATTGTAATACTACGAAATGAAGTGAAGTAATGAAGTAATTGTAGTATTAATGAAGTGAAGTAATGAAATGAAGTAATTGTAGTATTAATGAAGTGAAGTAATGAAATGAAGTAATTGTAGTATTAATGAAGTGAAGTAATGAAATGAAGTAATTGTAGTATTAACGAAGTGAAGTGTAATGAAATGAAGTGATGTAGTACTGATGACGATATTTTCTCCAAAGTAACATTTGGCGACCAAAAAAAAAAAGGTCGCCAGATTTCTTCGTTTGATTCCAAAAAAATTTCAAACCATGGGGGGGGGGGGTGGTTGTTACAGTTTCCAGAGATTTCTTCGTATATCTACTTCAACTTCCCAAAAATTTCACGTAAAAAATGAATGAAGTGTATGTACTTTGTAGTATTCGCTTTGAAATGAAGTGTACTATTTGAAATTTATAATTTCAATAACTTTGGTGTTTGTAGTTTGTAGTGTGCACTACACTTCAAAACGTGCGAAGTGTGCACTTCAATGTAATGTAGTACTACATTGTAGTAGTGAGTACAGAGCGGACCCATCACTAATCTCAAGTGTACCCTATCCACCATCTAAGGTTAAGTCTTAATTTTGTAGGCTTGTGACATTAGGCTTTGTGCATATTACAGCACTCATCTGCTGCATCTCATCATCTTCAATCCATTTTTCTATCAACTGCTGGATGGATGGATATTACCTTCAGTGACTTCGATATTATGTATCTGACACGTATTTCCGCAAAATTTTATGATGTCAGTCTAGCACATTTTAGGGCGGCTCTTGGATATCACCGGATGACTGCATTTGTCCAAAGATTGTCCTTCCTTCGAGCGATATGACCTGTTCATTTAATTTCTTTGGTGAATGTGAATAATGAAATATATCAACGACTCTTGTGTACCTACTTACTTATACAAACCTTTGTTTTCCTATCTACTCATGTACTCTTCATCAAACAACCTTTATCACATCTCTGAGTATATATCGCACCCATTGCATTTTATTAGCTTTCATCTTCTTCAAGATATCTGAGTTCCTAGTTCTGTAACGTCTTTCAGTTAAATCACCATAAATTTTTGTCCATCGAAAGATTTTTCGCAAGACTTTATTTTCGATGATCTTGTACCTGGTTTCCCACGCTCAAGTTAGAGTGAGACCGCATTTGATAATTTTATAGTTAATTCAATGTTTATTTGCAATTCAATGTTTATTCAATGTTTACAGATGTTTACAATGTTTACAGTGTTTACAAAATTAAATAAGCTTTTTTCTTTGTGCTGAGGGTCTTGTCAGCAAGTAAACACGACAATAATTTGACGCCCTGCCTGCTACACTAGTAATTTACTGTATTATAGCAGATAGTGCTCTTCCAGTAGTATATCTTCAAGAATATTTATTATTTATTCTTCTGTAAAATAGTGTAACCGATTTTATTATCACTGATTAGAGTCAAATTATTTTTAGATCCTGTTTTCAATTTCCTTAGTGGAAAAAATATTCCCTGTATTAAAATTTCATTCCTTAAATAATTAATGGTCATATCAACTGACTGCCTGAGTCGACTGAAAGAAATAAAAATATTTTCATTTTACCTACAAAAGGAAAACTCAACAATTATTTACAAGGGTAGTCTTCGATTTGAAATTCGGTTCACACTCCATACGTATAGAAGTGCGTGAATAGATTTGAGCTTCATTGTCATGCTATTGGGAATAAAAATATGTGTTATGACGCTTAAATGTTTTTTGTATTGCATATAATTCGTAAGATACATTTTTTAATGGCGTAACATAACTTTGGGCGCCTGGAGATCTGTTAGTTTTTATAATCTTTTCTCCCATTATTAATGGAATAGTAAATTTTGTAATTAATCCTTTCAGGTAAATTATTTGTTTAATTTAATATAGCTAAACTAAATAATTTTTTTTTTTTAATATTTAATTGAACCCTGTATTACAAAAGAAAAGACCTATAGAATTATTATAAAATAATGAAAAATGAATATTCGTGTACGGATAACGTTTTTAACGTAATATTATAATAATTTTTGTCGAATCACATTAAAAATATATTTTAGTAAAAATGCAGTTTTATTATATTATCGCAGTTTTGAAATCAAATTATATTGTACTAGCTGTGCTCGCGGTTTCGCGCAGATTTTTAGTAACTTTAGTAAGATTTTATCAATTTGGGTATTTTTCTTAAAATAAAGATACTTACACGTTCTTGCTGATTTTTTAATAAAACTTTTTGAGTCCTCTTCTCTATAGAAAGTATTTAAATATTTCTCACCCTAAGGTAGCTTTCGTAAAAAACGCATCGCTCGACCATTTTTTCGTCGACTTTAGTTGTAAAATAGGTCACCACGAAAAGTCCTTTTATTTTAATGAAATAATGTATGACTTTTATTCATCTTTTAAGTCCATTTAAAATATTTGTGAAATAATTTTTGAAAACGAATGAGTGGTTTTGGACAAGAGTACATATATATATATACATATGTTTGTTTCAAAGACTTTTAGAATATAAGAACATGGTGATATTTCAAATAATGCAAACATATATTCTTATGAACTTGTACATGAATTTAAACTTTTAAATACAGACAGCTCTTGATCATATTCGTAAAAAACCCTAAAAATTTAATGACTATAAAATAAATGAATGATTTGGTGGCTCAATATCCCATCAAATAGAACCCGGCCCCCAAGATCTAGTGGCCATGATACTGGCTTCTCATGCCGGAGGTTTCAAGTTCGGTTCCCGGTAAGGTTTAAAATACGCAAATGATTTTCTCAAGCCTACGTCACGTGTTTTGTAGCGTTTAAAAAAAAAGATTTTAGACCCAGATTCACCTATTTTTTTGATAGACAGGTTTTATGTGATTATATCATTTGAAATAATTTTTTTATGAAAAATAATAATTTTTTATAATTATTTTTATTTATTTAATATTCACGGAAGACCAACAGCACAACAAAGAAGCATTGACAACATTAATATAATATATAATAGATGGCCAATTATAGGTCTCCACTTTTAGACTTTATCTACCTATATTTGAAAACGTGTATGTGTGTTGTTTTTTTTAATTATTACTAAACTAATGTAAAACAAATTATTATTATTTCCTTTAATTTATGTTTATAGAATATGTTATTTTAATTAAATAAATTTATATATTTTATGGACATGTCAAACCACAATAGATGCAGTGCTTTCTCTTTTCCTATATGAATAGCAAATCGTAAAAGCACACAGATAAAATAGTAATATCGCACCGAATAAAAAGAAGCAACATTTCAATTACAAATTCTAAGGATTGTTATTGAAATGAATCGCGACATTTTGACAAGTGAGCGAAATTTCCCATTCATGAGAGAAAGTAATAGTGAATGTTGCGCTACAGCCTCATAATACACCTAAGTATTACTCTAAATACATACAATATCAAGAAAGTGTGTGTGTGTGTGTGTGTGTGTGTTGCGTCGCTGTGACACAGTCAAGTTTACAACACGTGGAAGTTATGCTCGTATCCGGAATCAATACGGTCAGCATGATTCACTTATTAATTTTGGGATGTTTATGCTTTTTTCATTTTATAGTGCAAAGGGAAAAAATATTTAGTTAACAGAGCATACAGAATATATCAGTACAAACAATGCGAATGTGTAATAAATACTAGTAGGCAATGAATGTTTGGAACAAGTAGGTGAGTTTGTGTACTTGGGAAGTATGTTCGATAGAAGAGGGAATGTTGAGAAAGATATAGAGAGGAGAGTGACTGCCGGGAATAGGGTGAACGGTGCTTTGAATGCAATAATTTCTAATATAAATATATCTACCGAGGCAAAACTGGCGGTACATAATGGAGTTCTGGTACCGACACTAATGTATGGAAGTGAAGCCTGGAGCTGGCAGAAGAGGAACGAAAGTAGATTGAATGCAGTGGAGATGAGGTCCCTTAGACGTATGTGTACTAAATCCATGTATGATAGAGTAAAGAATGAAGATATTAGGAATGAATGTAAAGCTGATCGTAGCATAATACAGAGAATAAAAATAGGGCCACTCAGGTGGTTTGGGCACGTTGAGCGAATGAATGATGAATTGAAGAATGGTAAGAAAGATATATGATGCAAGTGTTGACGGCGCCAGAAAGAGAGGGCGACCACGGAAGACGTGGCATGACCAGATTAACCAGATACTGGAAGATGGTCCTGTTAGAAGCCAGAACAACCGTCGAGCTTGCATGCGAAGATGTATGAATGTAGACGAAGCGAAAGTTGTATGTCAGGAC
>JADDOH010002158.1:0-60048 GCA_016648135.1 Agrypnia vestita
TATAACTTTTCTTCCTTTCTTATAGCACTTTGGTTACTATGTTTTATTAAATAATCTCTCTATTTGGATTTTATTTTTATTGTTCTCCTCTGTTTTGCTTTGACTTTAATATTTTCTGTTATGCCATGGATCTCTATAATTGGTCTACCAACTATTCAATACAATGAGATTCCTAAAAAAAATACAAAAAAAACAATAAGATACAAATCTCAATGTTGCTGATGTTTTACCAACACCCACCCATTCACCTCCGCTACTCCAGAGCATTTGAACAGATGAATGAACAGCGTATGAGCGATTTCAATGTTAAGAAAACAGAAAAACTTTTTATTTGCATAATATTTGGTATTGTATATTATTGCAGGTATCGGTGGCCCAGCCGGCTCCTGATTGCGGGGATCCACCGCATACGGTAGGTACGCAATAATATTATTAAGGATTTTCTGATAGTAAAAATAAAATTGCATTTGATAGTTAAGGGCAAGGTCAAGGCAGGGTGTCGGCAGGAAGCAGATCTCATGGTTCCGTAATATGAGATTGTACAGGGATAAGAACGGTGGAAGAGCTGTTTCGAACCGCTAGAGATTGGAAGATCTACTCTCAAGTGACAAGAAAATTATTTTTGTTAATAAACGTAAGTACTTGATTTGTGCGATATAATCTCGGCGTGAGCGCATCATTTACTGTATTATTCGATAAGGCAGTTACTTTGTGGTGCAACATGATTATTTTAATTAACACTTAAATTTGTACTTCAGATATCTCGAGTTTTTTAGAACAAAGTTTAGTTAAGTATATGTTAATATAAAAAAGTGCATTATTTATGCTTTTACTTTCAGGATCCTAATACGTGCTGCCCACATGCACCCAAATATGTGAGCGATAAAATCGCGGACGAATGTATCACTGGTCCATCTAGTGTAAGCAACTTCCGATGTAATATTATTCTAAAAAAATTATAATATCGTATTTTTAAATAATAGACATGATGACAGATTTTAAATAATATTCTATATTGTAGGTATATGTCTACTATTACCAAAAATAACATTATTTCAGTAATTAACTAAGGTTTTACGTCAATTATTGCATTTTCATCTACATATTTTTAATTTTGCGCAAAAACGCCCGCAGGTGTCATTTCGTCTACGTGATGTCAAGCCTCAGTAAACTTGTATTGTGTCTATGGCACCGTTTCAAAGACACGGTGATGGGTACTGAGGCGTGACGTCATTCGCTCTGACCGGTGTTTCAGTTAAAATGGTGGATTGCGCAATTTTATACTTTTATTTTATTGAAAATCTTATTAATCTCAATGTGTATATTAAAACTGGATCATTTTTAGAAAATTTTCAAAATATTTTCTTCTCTAAAATCACTTATTATTTAATTCTTTAATACTGTTATCATGCCTATTAAATGTGTTTTATTACCTATATGATTTAATATACAAGGTTTGTTAAAAAAAGGTGACTTTTCAAATTTCGCGACATACGTACATTCGATTTACGAAAGTTTTTTTTTGTTATGTTGGTACACATGTCCCCAAAATATGTTAATATTTTCAACCATATTGTATTTTTAGTTTGTTTTTGACAGATACAAAGGTTAGAATTGTTTTGGTGTGCTTGTGCTATCGGAAAAATGGATCAAAGAATTTGTATTCAATTTGGTGCGAAAAATTAATTGAAGTTGCTCCAGGGCACTTAAAATATTGACCGAGGCATTTGGCGAATCTACTTTGAGCAAAAAAAAATTGTATGCATGTGTGGTACACGCTCTTCACAGAAGGCCGAGAAGATGTTAATGACAATGCCCATTCTGATCGCTCCAGCACGTCAACAACCGATGAAAACGTTGAAGCAAAAAAGAAAATTGTTGTGGAGAATCGTCGAATCACTATTAGAGAAGTTACTGAGGATATCGGTATATCAGTTGGCTTGTGTCATGCAATTTTTTCGGATGTTTTGGGAATGAAACCTGTGGCAGCGAAATTGCTAAATTTTGACCAAAAGAACCGTCGCACGAGTATCGCTCAGGAGCGTTGAGTGACGTCAATGACGATCCAGATTTGCTCAAAAGGGTCATAATTGCCCCTTGAGACTTTTTCTTATTCCCAAAACTGAAAAGATCCATGAAAGGATGGAGTTTTGAGCAGATAAAGATAGCGTCGCTGGAAGAGCTCAAGGCCATACCAAAAAGCGCTTATCAGAAGTGCTTCAAGGATTGGAAAAAAGCGCTGGCACAAGTGTATTGTATCTGAGGGGGATTAATTTGAAGGGGACAAAATAGATATTGATGAAACCAGCGCTGACGGCTGTGTTAATCTGATTTCTAAGGCTTAGATCTTTCTCTACGTTGATTCCCAGGAGCTTTACCTGTGACGAGAATTTAATTATGATGCCTGTCATCGGAGGAAATCATCGGCGTGTCAGCCAAAAGATGTACTCTCCTTGATATTGCTGTCCACATTATTTCAGTTTTTTCAGGATTCAGCGTCAATCTATTCGAAGACATCCACCTTCCAATATCCTCAATACATATTGCCATTTTGACCTTCAGGGCATTAGCTTCACTTGGGTGACAATGTTGGTAGACTTGTAATCATCCGCATAACAATGTACTTTGAGTCCATGAGCTTCGATGATGTTCTCAATTTCTCTGGTGTACATTATGAACATCAGCGGTCCTAAAACTGAGCCCTGCGGAACACCTGAACTTAGGCAAAGAGATCAGGATATATCTTCTTGGAATCGGATATTATCGGAATTATCTAGAAACCTATAAGTTAATGTAACAACCATGCCTGCGACTGAAAGGAACAATTTTTTTAATAAAGAATAATAAGGTGTTATCATATAAAATGTAATCTTGAACTTCTTAAGCAGTAATTCTTAAGTAGTAATTTACATCATGTAAATTATGCTTAAGATGTTCAAGATCCTCAATGGTACGACCCCGCGACGATAGTGATGTATCAGATCGAACAACCATATTTTTTAAACGTATAACCATATAATACCAATTTTAATTTTCAGTGCGAAAGCTCCAACTGCGTTCTGAAGAAAGCTAACTTCATGTCGGCGGACAATAAACTTGACAAGGCTGCATTACAAAACTACCCCGTGCCAGCTGAGTGGACCAGTATTATGAAGGACATTTTCCAGAAATGCTTCTCCGAAATGGCCGGCGCGTCCTGTGAATCCTTGAAATTAATCGATTGTATGACGCTCAATATGTTGAATGTGAGTACCTGCAATATTTAAAAGCGTTATATGATCTTCTCTGTACTGCTTAATATGTTTAAGAAACTTCAAATCAAGGCCATAAATTAAAATAATATTTAATGTAATAATCTCATGAGTGTAAATAAAATAACAACGAAATAGAGGCACTTTTAAAGTAATTCAGTTAATCACTTACAGAAAAGGGGGAATTTCGATAATTAAGCGCAACATAGAATTTTATGAACCGGTGAATTTTTAATTATAATTGCCTAGGAAAAAATATATAGGGCTTCACCGAAAACATCTAATTATCCATAGGGGAAGGGGTAACTTACAAATATGTATATAACAGTGATACATATTGCCATGGGACTGCGGATAGAACGCCACTGCGTGCCCGGGTCCCAAGCACCACCGACATTACTACAATTGGTAGAGCATGAATCTCAATACAGGTCACCTCGTCCGTGGTCCAATGTCCGATGCCGTCTCATGCTGGTATGTATTTATGGTCATCGTTAGCGTATTATGTTCGTGAGTGTGTGTAAATATTTACCAGGATCTCGGGAAATCAAAATCAGTAAAAACTGTGGCTACTGGGAAATACAATTTAATTAAAATTACTATATACAGGGAGCGGTCTCAGCCGCATCAGGTATCCAGATAAATTATATTACATAAATTAAATATGACTCGGGACGGACACAGCCATCCCGACGTCAATAATAAAACAATAGGGGGAGGAATTTACCGCCGAGAGGCACACTATGTCAAGAGAAAATAATCAATACTAGAGAAATTCATCATCGTTTTCCGTCCACATGGTCGACGGCTACAACATTATAATTAAAATAAAACCGAGCTCAAGGCTCCTAAAGTTCCAATATGACGAATACCCAAAAGAAACAGGTGGACACTGAGAGTTACTCTTCACTTCAATAAAGTTCTAGATTTCGAAGCACAACAAATACGGTTTCCTTGGACGTCGAAGCGAAGATGGCCGGGATGCCCATCCTTCTTGATCGAACCCCTCGCAGAAACCGGGAGTTAAACTATCGTGAATAAGATGTTACGGATACCCACTTGAAGCCTCTGGTCGTGCACGCCAACCATTATACATAATTCTCCGACGGCGTCCGCCTTCGCCCGGGGAAATCAGTCTCGCCATTGACCACGGGACCCGCGGCAAAGGTACGGATCCGTCGGCCAGCCGCCATTAGAGACAGCTCCTCACCGCCACAGCCCAGCTGCAAGCGGATCCTCCTCAATCTCGATGATTAAGCGGATTATCCATGCCTAATCCCATCCCGAGGCTCATTGTTGCTCTGTGTGTCGGATGTCCGACCGATCCCTGGTCGAACGCTCCGAGCACGGAAGCGGAACGGGTCCTGTGTAAGATCCGTCATTACAAATATGCACATAATATTACACAGGGGAGATAAAAATAGGTTGCTGAGTAAAAACGTACCAGAAACGACTCGTTTAGCGACGAATCTGGACCCGTTCAGATTTTAACAGTAACGCGCCGTCAGCTTGTCGGCACCATCCATCATAGCGCCGGCGGCCATGTTGTGAAAAAACCGGCTGGGCAACCTCACGGCTTTACGCCGCCAACCTAACCGAAAAATTCTCCGGTCGGGTAGGCCCCACAACATCGCAATATATAACATAACATATAATTATATAATACAACAGTGAATATACCACGGTAATACACACCGTTACTGTTTTAGTTGCCTGTATATGTAGAGATTATAGAAGTTTATAGAACTCCATGTTAATTTTTAATGAAATTTAAAATAAATATTTTGTATTTTTAAGTTCTGCTGATTTAGCATTATTTTAAATGTGAAAACTATTTCGATTTGTTAGGCTATTACCAAACAGTGAATATACCGTGGTATTTTTTATGTATACGTGGTATATTCACTGTTTGATAATAGCCTAACAAATCGAAAAAGTTTTCACATTTAAAATAATGCTAAATCAGCAGAACTGAAAAATAATATTTATTTTAAATTTCATTAAAAATAAACACGGAGTTCTATAAACTTCTATAATCTTTACATTTACAGGCAATTAAAACAGTATCGGTGTAAATTACCACACGCACCCTCCAAACTAAACAAATAAATAAAAATGTATATTATTATATTTTAGATGTTTATAGCGTTAACTTTGTGGTTGGTCATAATTATTATTTTTTTAAAACAACTTTGTATTAACCACTAAACTAGTAACTCTACATCTACCGCTTTGTATCCAAACCGGTTAGTTATTAACCGGTTTCGATATAAATCGGTATATACCACCTTAACCACTTAAATAGTTAAGTGGTTAATACAAAGTTGTTTAATTAAAATTAATAATATATTAATATTCTTAGAATGAGGGGATTATAAGTTTACTACAGCTTTTGAACACATCCGTAAACGAAATCAACGACTAAGTATTATAATATCCTACTTACATAATTTAAGAGCATGTTTGTTTTGTTAACGATTTTATTTATCTGTCCAGAACTGTCCCGCTAACGACTGGAATAACACTCAAGGATGCATTGCCGTAAAAGCATTTACCAACAAGTGTCGTCCCCCACAATTGTAAAAAGTATTTTTAAACCGTATATGGAATTCCATTGACTCCTGAAATGAATAAATATTACATATTCTGTTTTGTTAATTGTTTTATTAATTATTATTAATGTTGAAATATTTTTATTTTATTAATGTAGGCATAACTGTTTTATTAATAGGTATAGACATATTTTGAGCGTCAGCATTAGAAAAATAAAATATTAGGTCCTTACATATGAAATTGGCGTTTAGTATGGGAGGAACATAAAGCCGATTTTTTTTTATTATAATATATTTATTTAATCAAAGTATGTACCATTGCTATCTATGCACTTTTGCCATCTCATAGGTAGTTCATCGATCTCTTTACTAAAAAAAACCATTCGGACGGGAATCAATAAAATCTTTGAAGGCGGTTTGGACTGCCCCATCGGAGTTGAATTTTTTCCTTTGCAAGAAGTTATCCAAATTTCGAAAAAAATGGTAATCTGTTGGGGCAAGGTCCGGAGAGTACGGTGGATGTCTTAGACATTCCAATTGAAGCTCCTCTAATTTGGTAGCCGTCTGTTGTGCAGTGTGTGGTCTAGCGTTATCATGAAGCAGCAGTGGCCTAGAGCGATTAACCAGCCTCGGTCGTTTAGCAGCTAGCTTTTCCATCATGGTTTGCAGTTGCTGACAATAGACATCTGCCGTAATCGTCTGGCCAGATTTAGAAAGCTGTAGTGAACGACACCAGCACTAGTCCACCAAACGCTCATAAGTAACTTTTTTGGAGTCAATTTTCGCTTGGGGCATGGTTTGGCTGGTTCGGCAGGGTTCAGCCATTGCGATGAGCGCTTCCGATTATCGTACAGGATCCACTTTTCATCACAGGTAATGATTCAATTTAAAATCCCTTCATTATTGTGCCGGTTGAGTAATGCAACGCAGCAGTCAACGCGCGTTTGTTGATTTGCTTCACTCAATTCGTGAGGTACCCACCTTTCAAGCTTTTTCACCTTACCAATTTGCTTCAAGTGGATTAAAACAGTTTTATCACTAACACCGCAGCCTGCAGCTAACTCGGATGTGGTTTGCGATGGATCCGCTTCCACAATAGCTTTCAATTCTTCATTATCAACTTTGGTCTCCGGCCGTCCACGGGGCTTGTTCTGCAGGTCGAAATTTCCAGAACGAAAACGTTGGACCAAAACCAAAAACGCACTGTGTTTTCTTTTGCGGCACCGTCGCCATACACATCATTAATCCTTCGAGCAGTTTCTGCAGCACTGGTGCCACGGTGGAACTCGTACTCGTAAATAACGCGATATTTCAAGTTTTTCATTTTGTAAACTGAGTGACGCAAAGAAAAAAACAATTGAGGAAAAAACAAATGAATTATAATTTTCAAAACACAAATACAAACACAAAACAAAACACAAAAAAAAAAGTGTATAAATTTGGATTTGGAATTCCTAACCAAAGAAAAGATATTTGAGATCAAATTTGCCAGTACGGCAAAACGCCAATTTCATATGTAAGGACCTAATAAATGTATTTGAATAAGGAGCATTTTTTATCAGCAAAATTCTACTTATACTGTATATATTTTTGTTGATTTCTAAGATTATTTTAACGTTAAAACTAATGTATATAGATATACATACGCTAACATCATGTACTTGCATATCAAATACATGAGGGTATATCCATAATATGTTGATTGGATGTTGAGTGAGGAGATTTGGTATTAATATGCATTTATTTGCTTATTTAAAATTCAAATTAAATATTTATTTTTTTATACATTGTTAGAGGTGGTCCCCCCTACCCACCAGCTAGCTAGTCAGTAAGACATGAGTCTCAAGGAAAAAATCGTCCAGGGCCAACAGTAATCCTTCCTAAATCATTAATTTTCTAAAAGGTAGAGCGTGTGGAAATCTGGGACAAAATTTTTCTTCAATAATAAATGTTTCGGTACATTAAGTGATTGTAATAGAGCTAAAACCAGATATAATATGACAAGGGAATAAGTTTAATGATAGATTTCACATTGACATTTTATGGTGTGATGTTATGTATGCAGTTTGGATGATGTACATATGTTTAAATAGCAAATATTAATCTAGATATCGTTCCAAGTTGTAAGTTGTGAAATCTCATTTGAGAATTTTCAACATGATAACAAAATTAATTTAGTAAGGTAAAACATAACAGTACGTAACAATATTTCCAATGAACGTGCCTTATGGGCATGAGTACTATAAAACTATGCTAAAACATTATCCTTAGTAAAAAAATGTACCTATTGCCATCGCGGATGACATCTTACACGATAAACAAAATATAATATGTCAATCATATATAGAGTGGCTTGTTGCTCTTGAGCATAGGACTCTCGCCTCGTAATCCAAAGGTCGCGGGTTCGAATCTCACTCCAGACCAGCAAGTCTGTCCTATTTTCATAGCACAAGCGTTTAGCTTAGTTTGAAATTAGTAAGAATATTGATGTGACACGTGTTCCATGTTCGCATCTCTATTAAAAAAAATTAATAATAATATACATGAGAAATAAAATATAATAAGTTAATCAAATACTAGGTGATAAGTCAATTAAACTTTGACACAACTATGAACTCTGGAGACGTCCGATGAGTACAAATATTATCCCTCCGAACTTTCGGAGGGCCAATTCCACAGTGTAAGATATTGTTTTGAATCCATGATTTTCCCGACCAAGTCATGAGGGGTGCATCGATCCACCCTCCTGACATTGTTGCTCAATAACAATATCACTCCTGCAGCATCTTGTTCCTCAGCTCGCAGTGGATAATATTGGGTTAGAGCGTCACCATTCAGGTCTCCGTGTTGCTCTCGCTCCGGCAAGACATGGTAAGCTATGTCACATCTCTCATTTTATACAATGAAATTATCCAGGGATGGAGATGAGAGAGAAAAAGAAGCTCGAATTGAGAAAGTCGAAGAAACACAGACGAAAGGGCCTTAGAATGAATAATAAAAATAATTATTTCACGACTCACGTATTGGTAATTCCATTAAGAGGATGTAAAATGGCTAAATTCGGGCCCCTTCACATAGCAAAGTATAAAACGCGATTGTACGACGATTCACATTTGGAAAAACGATCAGGCAAATATAATTGTCGCCATGGTAAATCAAGAAAGTATTTGGAATTATTAAAAGAAATTTCGAACATCAATGAAGAACATTCCGGTACTAGCTCTGAAGAAAGAGCATTTGAAAGTAAAAGTGAACATGAATCCGAGACTTCCGAATCCGTCGACAGCGAAATGACAGAAGAGTCGTCAGAAGAAGAAAACATTCCAGGTCTTCGTAGAAAAAGAATGAGCATTTCCTCAAGCACTGACTCAGAGAAAGGGATGGCCGCATCCTCAACTCTCACGCATCCACCTCCAAAAGCAATACAACAGAACTGCTTGCTGTCGATGGAACACAACGGATGCTTGGAATGAATGATGGACTTTGAAGCATGTGGGTCCAGCGGTAGACTGCCCATTCACACAATATTCAAAGGTGTCGCAGGACCTACTGGATATTCCAAAAGAAATGTGATGCCGGGTTATGTGCGAACTGCCTTCGGACTAATAATTGATACGCGCATGTTATAAAATATCAAAGACTGCACGGAAATAGAAGCGCGTCGTGTTCTACAAAAGAATTGGACCATTTTAATTGAACAATTGAGGACTTTTAATCTTATTTCAGTTAAATAAAACATTTAATACGAAAAAACGAAGTACTTATGTGCATCCGTCAATTTGACCGGTGCCGTAGAGATAGGTATATAAAAAATGCCCGTAAATCTAGTGTTAAAGTCTCTTACCGTTTAGGTATCGTTCGTAAAACACGCATCGCTCGACCATTTTTTCATTAACTTTAATTGTAAAATAGGTCACCACGAAAAGCCCTTTTATTTTAATGACATAGGGATAATATATACCTATGTCCACTCTGAAAGTCCATTCTAAATATTGGAAAAAAAAATTTTGAGTGGTTTCGGAGATTACCTCCTACATCCAAACTTACAAACTTTACCTCTTTATATATTAGTATACAAGAAATAAATTATTATGACATACATATTCACTACATTCTAAAAATAGTTTGCTAATGGTAAGCGTTCCAAAGCTTTAAATATTTCGTAAAAAATACAGTTTCAATGATTTTTGCTTATAAAATTATTCCAACCCCTATATTAAATATAAATAATTTTGAATACAACACAGCAGTAATTGAAAAAAAACTAATTTATTAATTTAAAATCTATCTCTAACGTAGCAGTTGGTGAAAACTCACTCTTTAAATATTATTGCGGAAGCTCTCTAAAGTTAAGTATCTACGCCTGGGTATTTGCAATTTCTCAACAATTGATCAAACGTTGGAAATCACATTTTTAAATTATTAATAATGTAATGTGATACGCTATCAGATTTTTCCAATATTTCCCTTCATTTTTAGCCCAAAATTTAATTTTCCTTCCACAATTACAAACGAATATTAAATCCCACTATAATCATTTTTAAACATTGCAGTTTAAGGTGACATTTTCGAGAATTTTAATATACCTATACAAATTTCCGTTAATTAGCTGAATTATGTTTTGGATGTTTTACCAACACACATCCATTCACCTCCGCTACTTTACAGCATCTCAACAGGTGAATATAATAGACAAATGGGTCATCACGGCTGTTACGTGATTTCAGTGTTAAGAAAACGGAATACGGGATCGTAACTGTGGGAGGCAAATGAAACACATAAAATTGTTTTAATTTTTATTAACTTTACAAAATCACTAAACACGAATACAATCGGAGCAATTTTCTTAAATTTACCCTAAATGTTTCTAGAATATTTCATACACTAATTCACTAAATTTATTCTTAAATTTTGCTACGCTATTTATCACTCATGTAAGTTACTTAAATCGCTCAGGTTCACACTAGAAAACTTCTCACTTGTCGGTAGGTACTTTCTTGCTTTAGTATCACTGAAATACAGATTTCTCATTTTATGGTTATAGTCCGCTATCAACTCTGACACACACTGTTACGCAGTAGCTGGTTGATCTCTTTTTATAGGTAATGTCGCTTTCTCGATGTTTCTAAAGTTTAAGAAAATAGCCCTGTCGATTTTAAATTCGTGTAGACAGTTCGACAGATTTCAATGGTGCATAATTCTGTCTGGTACTACCATTTCGTGAAAATATCATAGTCATAATCTTTATATTTATTTATTAACGCCCTACAGGGCTTTTACAAACAGATAGGTAAAGTGCAGGTCTGCATTTCTTCCATTTTGCATTTGAGTGCTCTGAACATCATAGCTTTTGATATTTTGGCACATGTACTGTGACGTTCCCCCGTTGAGGGTGTATTTGCGGTGAAGCTTTTTTTTTTTTGAAAGAAGTTTAAATGGGAAGTTTACAGAGAAGGCTTTAAGAAAAGTTTTAAAAGCGATTTTACTTTAAGTTTATTTATTAAAAGTCTAATATATTATTTGAGATCTGCTTTTGCAAGCTCAAGGCTAAGTTTAAAATTTATTTACGTGATTGAATTAAGTTACGTTTAGTCTAACATATAATTTGGCCAGTAATCGTCTAGTGATAGTAATATAGGACTCCTCGTTGTGACGCGGTTACTCAGTACTTTAATAGCGTAGCAGAAGAAATGCCATTGTATTCATACGAGGTGAAACTAACCTAATATTATTAACGCGCAACATGAGCCAGACTCAAAACGACGATCGATTGAACAGACTAACAAAATCGCCTTTCATGGTGGCGCTTCCGTCATTTCCTCGCATCCGGTAGCGGCGTCGCTAACATAAATATGTCTACGTAGATTTTTCGCCTAGAACGATGCCGCCTGGTTACCGAGGTCTCATATTAGCACCTGTGGACGGATTCCGCGGCTGAGTGCGGGGTCACGATTACGATGGAATATTCAGATAGATAAATACCACTTGCGAAATACAGCCTAGGGCGCTCTGAGTATAACTTGGTATCCGCATAATACAACCGACGGTACATAATGGGAACTTAGCGCTAATATTGCGCAACAAGACGCAATATCTATTTTTTTACATATTTTTTTTTAATGCAATAGTATACTGGATCTGCCGGTCATCCAGATTAGATAACTCACGGTCGATTAATACACGGTTATACTTATTAAACACACACACAATATTCAAAATGCAAATTAACGGCTGGGTTCTCCAGAATACATACATACAATGCTTACAACTGGCGCGATCGGTGGTCTTCGGCCCGATTTATCTGTTCATGGTATATAGTGGAAAGAGTAAACATATATTCATAACAACTAGGCGCAACAGAGGCTCGGGGCAAGCTTTGTCTGACATTATCACAGCCCGAGATTCTAAGGGAATGGAAGATACAGTTTTGTAAGTGAAATTTAAGAAGTGTCTAACCACTTCTGTTCAAACGTGGATTCTAGATGCCCCCCCCCCTTTAGGGGGGAGGGGGATGCGGCCCCAGAGCATCGCCGCATCCGGTGGTTAACTCCTGTTTAGACATAACCTCCCACACTAAGCTGCAGACCAAGATCAAGCCGAGACTCTATTGCTCCTGCTGGAATCCTCCAAAGTCCTCGCTTCCCGGCGACAAACATATCAGGAAGAAATCCCGCGTCTGATATTAAGGTTTGTATATTATCCCGCGGGGCAGTCAAATTGACTGGTGTATAATGATGAGGATCCCACGTTGCGGCTACATGAGCCGGATTATTATGATGTTTACTGCTGATTAAGGGCTGAATGAACTAACTGGGTGACTGGAAAAGACTCTCCCTTGAGCGCGTCAGTCAGAGCCATGTTAGCATCGCCAAATATAGTTGATGTGATTGATCCCACGGTGTAGTCTTATTGACTAGAGATATTAAATGATGGTAAAACAGCATGATTATTACAGTTGATTGTGAAGTTCCTGATATGTTTCTCGCTGGCCGGGAAGGGAGAACCCCGAAGGTCTCTGTATACAGCAAGTTAGAAAAGGTGGTGAATGATGAGTATGATGGTGTTAGTAATGCCATCGCGCTCATGAATGCGGTCCCGATCATAAAAGTTGATTGTTAAACTGCTAACAGATCTCGTTCATTAAAGCGGTCCCGAGCACAGTATTGATTGTCGCACTGCTACCTGCATCTTATAATTTCTCGTTCATGAGGAACGTCCTATCTCGTCCTTGAGTACGGAGTTAATACATTCATAAACATTCATAAACAGAGCCCGAGCTCGTCGCACCAAGGGGACTGAAAAGACGTGAGAGGTTCTTCCCCTTAGATGTTAAAGGGGTAACCGCATCAAGACCTTCAGACCATCCTGTAATTCTTGGCTTTAAAACCCAGTCACAACCGGGTAGATACAGTTAAGATGGCCCTACCTAGTCCCTGACCTAAGGTGTCTCCCCAATCTAATCAGATTCCATAGCCGAGAACGCGCGCTCCGACATTCGACCCTGTCTTGCCACGCGAGTAGATCCAACTTCATCTTTGTCCACAATCGAAATTCAGCCTCCCAAGATCACGGGGCGTGAAAGACGTACGACTCCTCGCCTCCCGACCATGAAGAGACGAACTTCCCCATTCGGTTCTCGTTCATTATCCCATTTATAATCCCCGCGTGCCTAACCTTAAGAGTCTAGCGCCGGTAATAAGATCTCAGTATGCTACGTTGGAAGTTAATATTGCACAACCGGGCGAAATACCTATTTTCCGCGAACCTATTCAATTTGTAAAACGCAATAATATGTATTTATATATGTTAGTAAAACGTTTGAAATGCAGGATGCACGTATAATGACCTCGCTTGTATCCTAAAGATAATTAAGAAATAATTCCGACGTTACGTCCCGACAAGTACCAACTTGTTACCGCGTCCGTTACCGTCGAACTCTGAACCCACGTAATGAAATGAATAGTGACCATGTGACAATGACAAATTATATAGCACGAACATTCCATTTGATACACATAAGAAAATAAAGAATAAATAATATTAAAGGTTCTTATCTTATTTCTGTAGTTGGTCTGCTTCTGAGATGGCATCCTGATCCGAAGTAATATAACGGGTCCTCTCCAAAATTGCCATCGCCTGTGCAGCCTTCACTTTCCTTCCATCGAGAATGCTGCTCGTTAGTACAAAATTTCCGCGATCCTTAGCTGAAGACCGACTGTATCTAAATTAATTATTTCTATACAATATATACAATTCGAAATACGTTTTTATAAGAACTTGATAGGAACAAATCGTGTTTAAAACGATTGCCCAATGATACGCAATACAAACATGTACCTTGTCCAATAACCTCACATCCGTGTTTTAATAAAATAAATATAAAATCCAGATTCATTTTTAAAATATATTATTTGTAGGAAATTTCTCGTACGATCTGAATTAATATCACACTGACAATCGTGATATCAAAACCACATAAATACCCCGATCTCAATTATTCCCAAAATAATACAAATCATATAGAAATCCGTGTATTCAATCGCCAGTATAGATAACATAGCATTCTTTTGCATAAAGATACATCCGCCCTGAAGAATCTCTCGTACATTCCGAACCTCGCGACATTAAATATACACAATTATTCTGAATTTCAAGTCCCACGAAACAAACACCCTTCGTCAGTAAAATATTCCATTTTAAAGCCTTTATATCTTTGGTAATATATGAATATCAAATTTAAATGATTTTTCATATGGACCGCGACGCATTTAAATATTTCATAAGCGTTATGCAATAATTCACCCGCTGGAATTATCACAGCCGCAATATTACGATTTCTTGTATATTAAATCTGATGCGCGCCTAGTAATAATTATCCCTAGGCCCAAAATACGTAACGAAACAATCCACAACATGTATCAATATTTGTTACGATCCAGAAAGTTCTAAATTGAATACACGTAAAAGGCAATAGACGTAAATAATATTGGAAATGCTTATCTGTATCTTCGAGTGTTACCGCCTCTCTGCCTCACTGATGGTATTTCGGTCCTCTCTCCACAAGGGCCTCCGGCCGACGTTGATGCTCAAGGAAAAAGGGCCGTTCCTCGAATTTGTATGGCTTATGTAGTCAAAATTTCTCGCCATTTTTGACTCCAACCGACGTGTAAAGGTAAAGGTCTATCTCCCAGAACGCTTCTCATTGGCCCGATCCGTTACGCGGACAACCGTTTTTTGATTGGCTCGCTTCGTAGATACTAAAGATATTTAACAAGTCCGTCAAGGAAACCAACGACTAAGTATTAATATCCTGCATACTATTATATTATTTAAATGCATATCCTACACACTTTTAAATTATTTAAAAACATGTTTGTTTTGCTAATGATTTTGTTTTTCTGTCCAGAATTGTCCCGAGAACGAGTTGAACAATAGTTCAAGATGAATGGATGGTCGCAAAAGCATTTACCAATACGTGTGACTCCCCTGGTGTATAAAATATGCTTTTGTTACTTAATCGATTTGATGCCTGAAATGAAAAAAATATTACATGTTCTATTTGTTTTCATTCTTTTAATTTAGAATAGACATATGTAGATTATCAATGTTAGAAAAGTTAAATAAATTTATGTAAATTTAAAGCTTACGCCATTAAAAAATACTACCTATTGTGTTTACCTTGTCTTTAATTTAAAGATATCTACGACTTTTTAAACTTTTAAACTAATACATACATATTTGCATATAAAATACAAGATAATATACGAACATATTTATAAAGTGTTGCAGGAGAACATTTGGTTTTATCATGCATTTTTCGCTTAATTACAATCAAGATTAAATACCCAAATATAGGGTTAATATAATAATAATAATAATAATAATACTGTAAAGGTGGTTCAACGTTTTGTAAAAAATAAATCAGAAATATTGAAAAAAATGCAAATGTTGATATTGCATTACTCTATAACTATTGATTGCTTGAATATTTTCGACTGATAATCAAAGCAGGAATTCATCTGTAAAGTATTGTGGACTAGCCCTGTTACATCCTGTGTATATTTCATCATAACTTGTGCTCAAAATTAATAACATTCATCAAAAAACTTATATTTTACACAAAACTTCGGATTACAATGACTGGTTTGCGTGATGATAAAAATCTGTCTGATATCAAATAAACAGGTATTTTTAAGAACATCCAGACATCATGGAGGTACGACTATAGTATATAATATCTATAATCCATACATGTATAACGAAATATTGATGTACTTATTTTTATTTAAAATTATATGCCATTACTACACAACTGTTTTGCGTTGAAAAGTGATATTGCAATGTCAATGTAAACAACAATGGATGCAATGTCTGCTTTCGTCTTGGGTTTTTAATAACACATGCTTATAAATACTTCATACTACATATTCCTCTCACTCAATATATCACATTAATCAAGCCATGTAGATTCACGACTACTTTCCAAGGGTTTCATCCAAAGATGCATAGGTCATACATGTAAATTAATTGTGTAACTTCACAGATCTTCTATTTTTTAGTTTGGGGTAACAATTACCTAATAAGGCAAATTGTCACAGATCTACGTCTCATCTATTTTTTAGTGTTGGAGTAATAATCGCCAAAACAGCGATATTGATATTGTCGTAATACATATCATATTAAAGTACCGGATTCATTTCATCGCTAACTACCGATCATTAACTATGCATTATAACTTGTGCTCAAAATTTTTAACCAAGGTGTTATTCCCCGCACTCTATTATATACCAATCATTAAGTGTCCATTACACTGTATGCTCATTAATTTTGACCAATGAACGAAGATGTTATCTCTGGAGCTAGAATGATCCGCAATTGTTAAAAATTGTGCTTAAATTGTATTTAATGGTGACCATAAATATAAATAGCATAAAGTTTTTTAAAATTACTTTATTAGTTGTACAGTCCAGCTGCCAGGATGTGGAACACACTTTTAGTCGGTTTCGCCTTCATTTTGGTAAACTATAATATTCATCATTCAGTTAACTCCAATCTTGTTTAGTTTTTTAATTGTTTTTGTGAGGAGTGTATTGTAGCCCCTAATTAAAATAAAATAACAACCACAAACAATTTTTTTCCCTGAGTAAATTACTCTAATAACTGTCCTTAAGGTGCAATTCCGAATTCATTTTAATTATTTTGGCTCCTTAGTTGTATGTCTACATGATGTGATTTAATCTTTATGCTTATTACTACGGACACTACGGACTTTGTGCATTCATATTTTGTACTGCAGCATTTCTTGCACATATTTAACTTGCATTTCCGACTTAATGGATGATAAGTATGTTCCAATCATCATTTGTCCCTGCGCTTTGGGGGCGGAGAAGAGGTTTTTGTGGACGTTTCCCCGTCCCGCTCGCTTTCCCACGAGTGTCGGCGGGGCGGTGAGTATGGCCACTTAAGCATTTAAAAAATGCCAAAATGGGCGGCGAAAGTGTAGGGCCGATATGTGAGCTATTGGTCATAGAACGGCCCTGGGTGTATGGTGGGTCCCTGTTCTCTGTAGCGCCTAATTCCAAAACCCTCTAAAACTTATTTCGGATAATATAATGCAGTTTTTTTATCAGCTGTATGCAGAACATATTTTTTCTCGAAAAGGTAAATTAAATGAATTGATATTGCATGTTAAAAATCAGGTTAGTTCCAAAATACCCCGAAGGAGCTTTAAAAACATACGTTTTTTATCCATAACTCAAAAACACATAAAGTAGTATTAGGGGGTTTTGGAATTAGGCGCTACTAGTGTCGGAAGCCTTTCTTAAGGTACATACGGTGATGTTTCTTGCACCACAGTGTTATGTTTACTTTGGGTTGGATTTGAAATTACTACCCGAATGCTGATAATTAAAAATATCTTGCTTTATGATACCAACCCTTCTTTATTATTTTTGTTTTTGTAGCTTCTGGACATACTTTAACAGTGTATGACATTACCCTCTCTTTTAAGGACTAGAACTAATTTCTCTGTTAAAAGGGGTAGGCATTAATACGCCTGTAATTAATAGATTTTAATAATATGATAATTTTAATACATACCTACTTGAATTTTAACAGAGCATACTTTTATGTACAAAAAAATACAGGGTATAAATATTTTGCAGACAGATTCCTCCCTATACAATGAGTCTTATATTTTCAAGCAACAATTTTCCTAATACATATCAATAGTTATGAAGATAAGCGACTTTAAAGTCACCATTTTTTCAATATATCTGATATAGATTTTAATTTTCTGCTATATGTTAGAATATTATTAGTATTATTTATATCGATTATTAAATATTCATTCTCTCTTAAAAAGGTCAAGAAAAAATATTAAAATGATGAAAAATATTCTGATTAAAATTTTTCCAAATTTTAAAGGTTTTAATAGTTTTACTTGATTTGCATTAAAGCGAATGGTTCTTTATACAGTTAGTTAAAACATAAAAAAAAAGTTTTGCAGAAGTCAGATGAATTTTATATCGCTAAAATTTTAGTGCCACGGATTAAATCTGTTTTAACTTGATTGATGTATATTTTAAAGGTTTTTTTGCATTAAATTCGTGCATATGCTACCTTTTCTACAATTTATTGTAAAATATCTTTGAATATTTCTGTTACAGATTTCATACGCCCAAATAATACCACCGGAATGTCAAACTGCACCGAAAATAGTAAGAAGTTATTTGCTGATCTCATTAAAAAAAACTTTGAAGTGTTCTTTGCCCAAATCACTTAAAATTATTAAATTAATATCAATAACAACCAATTAATATTGATTAGATATTGACTCTGTGTGTGTTTTCTATTTTTTTTCTAGATCCAAATTTTCGGAGTTACAAAATAATTTTTATAAATTTTAACGACCGCCATTTTGAAACTAAACGATTGGCTGAGTCGAGATATTTGATGTTTTTTTTTAAAGAAAAGTTTGATTGATATTTTAATAAAACTTTATAGCGGTTATAGGAATACGTCCACAATTGATTACTTCCATAAGATAATTTTTAACGGTCTTGAGGTCTTCTGGTCATGATGAAAAAAGTGATTCTAATAATTCCGTATTGTTGTTCAATATAGTATGTAAAGTAATGTTTCATATACATAAAATTGAATTCGCCATAAAAACATAGAAATATCTTTTCATTGAATGATAATTTTTGGCAGCATTTTTGTTCTGTTCTCTATACTACTAAACATCACAAAAATAATAATGTTGTTTTAATATTATAAAAATACAACAGTAAAAAAATACCCGAAGAATAAATTTTCTCATTAAAAATTATTATTATTATTATTACGAAAGCTTAAAAATGCACTAGATATTAAAAAATGTACTAATTCTCATTAATAATAAATATTATTAAGTTTTTTTTTTATTGTGTACATTAATATATGCAAATCTTTAAATGCTGATATTTTTAGACATTTTTAAATAAATCATATAATGAATGTAATTGTTATTTCAGGATACAGAAAAAGTCTGCTGCCCTTCTCTGCCTCATTTGCTGTCGAAAGATTTAATTAAAGAATGCAATAGTGATGGACAAACCGCCGTAAGTAATACACGTTTATTTTTAAAAATATTTTTAGGTCATGTTAATCTATTATTAAATTATACACAATCTTTTGTAATCTATACTTAAAATAAATCTTTCAAAAATGATGTTGCATGTAGTACGCACATTGCTAATCAGCGAAATCATACGAAATAGTAAGGTGTACAGATTTTATTTTATTATATATATACATCATGTACATTAGTTTATTTGTGCGTTTCTTATGTGTATTGTAATAATGACTAGCGCATGTGAAACGCATAGCGGAAGTGAAATGAAAAACTTAAATAGGCAAATTTTTGGAAGTTGTATACTTCCAAAAATTTGATAAATGTGGTATTCTATCATGGGCTTAAATGGTGAACGTTCTATTGTGATCACTTAAGCTAGCTGTATGTACACCCAAAAAAGACTTCCATACTTACTCTCCCATAAAAAAATATAATTTCGTTTCCGTGAGACATCTAGAATACTTGATTAGTGATGTTCACCTGGGATAAAATATAGTTAGTGTTCTTGAAAAATTTGGACACACTCAAAATATTCTGAATATTATTTTTCAAGTAATTATTGTATTCCATATTGCAATTTTCAATAATTTATACATATCCAAATTTGTATTTTAGTGCGACGCAGCTAAATGTGTGATGACAAAAAGCAAACTCCTTTATACAAACGGCACGGTCAACGACACCACAGTCAAGAACATCACAATGCAAATTCAAAAGCCTGAATGGGTCACAGTCATAGGTGCATTGTTTACCAACTGCACTGAAAAAATCCAAGCCCCTTTCATAATGTGCAAGGCTGAGACGTTATTAGAGTGCTTGACGACATCCTTAGCTTTAGTAAGTATAAAGAAAAAGAAATGTTTTTTTTTTGTTTCTTGGTCTCAATTGACATCTTACACAGGAATGTGTGTTATATTAATATTCTTACTATTTTCAAACTATGTATCAAAACACTTGTGCAATTAAAACTACTAGGTGATTGTTTTAACTACACAGAAAAATCCACGTTTTTAAATCGACATTAGTACCAAAAATATCAATAATTACATTTAAACTCACCCTACATTATTGATTATTAGCGTATATTATATAAAATCACTGACTTTGATATTGATTGTAATTCTAACCCTCTTTCTTTATTTTTCTAGAAATGCCCCCCCAGCATGTGGACCAACAGTACTGACTGTGCAGCGGCTAAATTGTATATGATGAACTGTTAACCATATTAATAAAAAAGAAAAAATTCAATTTGAATAAATAAAAAATAATCCTTGAGTGTTTAATTAAATATCACATAAAAATGTGTGATTCAACCTTGTTAAATGTTTAATAAAATTATTTGAATCTAGTCGTTCTTTCATTACTTGATATTATTATATCCTTAATCCTTAGATTTTGGATTTGGCTTACCAAATCAGGGATTTTGGTGTGCATGTTCCATGGGTCTTTTTTCAACTACAGTAGACTCCCGATTATTTGGAGCGGTAGGAAAAAATTGATGGATGCGGTTAGAAAAGGGGGAAATAATCTTTAAAAATTTAAAAGAATAATTGAAAATTTTCTACTTATGTAAAAGGTAGTAACGTATTTTTATCTATTTTATGATTGCGCATAAAATGCATAAAATGTTTTTTTTTCAAAAAATGAGATGTGTATATTATTTTAAAATACATTTAAAGATGTATTTAATGTCTAGACATATAATATATACATTATTTAACACTCGAGTTACTTTAAATTGAAATACAGCGATATTTATATTTTCTAACGTCAATTTTATTTTTTCTTCAGGCAAGAATATTTTAGACGTTTACTTTCTAGGTTAGAATGGAAATGTGTCGAACCAAACGCTTACACGGCAACGAATCATTTATGTTATGATTGCTTCAAAAACGCAGTATACCGTACGTGGTTTCGCCATTACCAGAAATAACCAAATCGAATGAAAAGGCTATATTTTATATACAGAACTAATAGACTTTCATCAAAAATTTTAATTTAGCAAATAAATAAATTTGATGGAGAGATTTCAAGTACATATTCCTTCGGGAAATTTTTATTCCCTGTCAAATGAATCATATGTTCCTTTCAATGTGTTAAGGATTCTAAATAATAAAATAAATATTCTCCCTCATTGTCATTTTAATTTTATAATAGTGTGATATAAAATAGATGAAATGTAGTTTTGATGAGAAATGTCTTGTTAAGTTTCTATGAGAAATTTTATATACATACCTAATAGCGCTAAAAACATGATTCGTGTAAATTAACCATTAATGGCATAATATCTTTCCCATAAAGTTAATACTTTGGCCATTATCATGATTTTATTTGTTTAATTTCATTTTAAAGTTCTATACCTCCAAAAAACAGATTTTTAATTTTATTATTTATACAAATGTACATTTAATTAATTTTATAAAATGTCCTCATACGGCTATTGTAAACACATCAAATATTGTTTTAAATATAAATTTACGTTAATTAAAATATTCCATCGTTAAGTTAAGTTAATAATAAAAAGAGCATTAACCTACTTCACGAAATATGAAGCCTACATAGGTACTATAGTATTCTTTGAGCTATGCATTCGATTCTCGAATGAAAAATGTTGTTTTAAATAAAATATTATTTAGGTATATATTTAGGTATATATAATATATAGTATCTAGATATAATTATAGATATATATAGATTAGGTATATATACAATAAAAAGAAAACACTTTAAAAGGTATAAAACCACTATTTATTAAATTATCAACATATGTAGACTTGAAGTATCTCTTTTTTGTACCCTATCCGTTCAACAGATGTTGGCTATCATGTTAGATATAAGAACTTTATCTACTGCGGCCAGGAATAGCTCTGCAGTAGCAAAATCACCTTATCATGTTTTTCAGCCTTGATTTTCTCCGTCTTCCAAGGTCCCGACTTCCGGCAATCTTTCCCTGCATTATGAGATGCGAGATCTCTAACTTACTGTTATCTGCCAAAATCCATAATTTCATAATATCCAATTCTTCTTTCATACTATAGTGTACATCTACAGAAAATATTTCGGGTTTGATACTATAACGTAATGTAAGTCTGGTGGTCGCTGGCTCTTCATGCATCATCCATGAACATGCCTCCAAAGGGATTCTCTGTCACTTCATCAGATTTGACAAGGCAAAAATCTTATCAACAGAACCGTACCCTATACCCAGATTAGTGAGGGAGTCCATTGAAATATACAAACATCCCAATTTCAATAGAGATGACAGTTACAAACTATCAAGTATTTGGCGCCCTATTCTAACGACACTGATTCAACCCTTGAGAGAAGTCGCAGTAAAATCCGCCGACGTAACTAGTACATATTGCACACTGGCGAACTCTATTGTAGAAAAAGAGAACACTCCACAACAAAGTGCATACAATTTACGCCCTAGAAAGCAGCACTTAATCAGTCCGACCTCCACCTCCGCGGGTAAAGGTCGTCCTCCTGATGACGTTGGATAAGTATCCAACGAAACGTCGAGATTCGCTTCTCGGTAATACATACGGTGCGTATAAAATATCCGAAGTTACAGTTAAATATGTCTAACGACCGTAATAACCTTAACTATTTAATGTCTATTACATCTGATTCTAGTGTTACACTTCTAGTAAATGCTTCATCAACGGAGTATAACAATATTTTTTAACATTTTTTAGAAAATATTGTTACAGTCTTGATGGCATTTTCATCGTTTTCTCCCTGTGTTAGATTATTTATGTAATATTTATTTATATATTATGTTATTTTGTGTCAATTTTTTTTTATGATTATTTGAACATCTGCAGCCGATTGAACATGTAGTTATATCTACATCTTTTTTTTACAACGCTTTTAAGCATCGTTACAATATCATCATTACAATACACAAAAAATTAAAACTTTGTAAATATAAATGTTTGTACTAAAAATTAAAAATTGTAACGCAATCGAAAACAACTGGATTCTATACACATGCGTTTACTTTAATAATAATAAAATTAATTCATGCTGGCGTCACAAAATGAAGAAAAAAAAATCTTTATAAAATTCAGCCATAAAACTTTTATAAAATATTTCAACGATTATTTCTGTAAAATTTCTTAAATATCTAATAATTATAAATATAAGTCCCCATTGTGAACGTTTTTACAAATGCAAATAAATGATTGAGATCATTTTAATACACACAATCTGATATTTTGTTTCAACAAATTACTAAGTGAATTTTCATATTAAGAAATTGAACTGTACGCGAACTAAAATTGGACACCAAACACAATAATTTCATTTTTGTCTGTCCGTAACTTCGTGTAACGTCCGTAGTTTTGTTCAAATTCACGAATTGAACCACGGGCTTCGGGCCAGCAAGCCCGAACCGGCCGCTCTCTCGCTACGGACGCCTCTCCGTGAGCCGCCAAAAAGGCGCTGTAAATAAGTACTATGTTTCGCTTTTTTGACGGGTTACAGCTAGTATATATTCCATGTACTTGCGTACACATACGGATATATATAAATGCTTGATCTCTTTCATTAATTTTGTACCCCATCATCGACAGTTGCCCATTGTGCCTGCAATATGCCTGAAAAAATAATGTCACCTTGGGAGAATAATTCATGTTATTAAATTGAGCCGCAAATTTATTTAATAGTATTTAATGATTTATGTAATGATAATCGTAAATATAAATAGCCGAACATATTTTATGCGCTTAATAGTTTATATTCGGTTTATCGAACAGCCGGGATGTGGAATACAGCGGCAGTGGTTCTCGCATTCATAGCCGTAAAATAACCATATTATTTATTTATTTTACCCGTCAAAAATGACGGAACATTGGTTCGCGTCTTTGCTAAGCCCTGGTATATTATACAGGGATGTACAGGGATATTTGAAAAATATTAATAACCTCGCAGGACTATATTCCTGCTTTAATTATTAGTCGAAAATGTTCAAGCAACCACGACCTTCAATATTTCTGACTTATTTTTTGTAAAACGTTGGACTATCATTACAGTAAATTATATCGAATATGAAAAATTCATTACGTTAAATACAAGTCAAATAAAATAATTTTTTTTTTTTTTTAATTTGTATTGCAACAAATGAATTTTCCGGAATCGATTTCAGTTACTGTAATGACAATTCAACGTTTTGTAAAAAATAAGACAGAAATATAGAAAAAATGCAAACTCTGATATTGCATAACTCCATATATTGATATTAGGTCATGCCATCCAACATACTGATATTAGGTCATAGCTGCTAGAACATTTTTTACTCATAATCAAGGCAGGAATATAGTCATACAGGACTATAGGTAATTAATGTTTTCCAAATAACCCTGTAGCATATTTTTGGCGGTCTGCCGTAGCCACATGTGTTAATTTTGTGGTCCGGGGTTCAAGCCCCATCTCCGGCCGTTTTTTTAGCCGTAATTACGGACGTTACATGAAGTTATGGGGACAGACAGATGGACGGACATTATTATGTTTAGTTATGGGACAGAAATATAAATTTACTTATATTACGCTCACCCGCATTTCTTATTAATTGTAAACTTTCGTACCATGAGCCTGCTTAGTTAATTAATTCATTTAAAACTATAATTAATATTTTAAAGGATGATATTATAGTAATATATTTACGTTTTCTTTTCATACCGATATGTTTATTTTTGCAGGTCTCGCTAGGACAAACAGTACCTCAAGAATGTGATAATCGACCAAATATAGTAAGAAATTCTGTGCTTATTAATACATAATTCACGTAATATTGAATCAACACCTTTTTAAAGATAAGAGTAACCTGCTTTTATATATAAATTATTTTTTAAAGTCATAATCATTTTATTATTTATTATATTTTCGCGAATGTTATGTTATTGCGTGTATACATGGAGAGCGAACTTCTGATAAATGTCAGCATATCGAAAGTGATGGTGTTCGAGAGAATGACTAAAAGTGATGTAATAGTAAGCAAAGAATCTTAGAACAAGTGAAAGAGTTTGTGTATTTGAGACGTATATGTATATTTGGTAGAGACGACAAGGCTGAGAACGATATCGAAAAGACAGTGACTGCGGGAAACAAAGTAATTGGCATTTGAAGGCTAATAAGAATCTGTCAAAGGCTCTACAAAATGTTGTATTTTCTTTTATGTTACATTTAATATTTTATTTTATTACAGGCCTTTAAAATGGAATTTCAAGTAGACAAAAGTGAGCATTTTCGAGAACTTCTTCTATTTGCGTTCAATCAAGGGAATAAATGATTTTTATCACAGAGGCTTCGAAAAACTAGTAGAGCGTTGTCAATAATAAAGAATACATTATTGACTAATATATTGTAATTTTTTACACAACTTTTTTATTTGGTTCAGAACAAACACAGGCAAGACATAGCTATGAATTTTGTGCATGATGGTATAACATGGTCATCCATATTCTGAACTATAATTAAACAATATTGCTATATCCTGTATCTTGTATAACGTTGTGATGCCGTTTTTTTGACGTTTTATGTTCAACAGGTTTGAAATTAATGAATTCAATGAATTAGAAAGCTCATTATTCATAATTGTGAATAACGTAAGGTTTGTTTATGCGTTAGAGCTTTCTGATTAATTGAATTCATTAATTTCAAATATGTCAAACTTTAAACATCTAAATTGGCGGCAATACAATTTAATACATAAATTTATATATAAATATTGCTATTTTTAGAATAGCACAGGATGTATGTAAACACCCAAAACTTTCAGAATTTAAATTACAAGATGATATTAATGCGATTTCAGGATGCAGATATCTGCTGCCCATCCGCGCCCGAAATAATTTCGAGAGAAATAATCGAAGGATGCACTACCGACCACCAAACTGATGTAAGCGAAAAAATGTACCATTTTCACATTCTTTTATTTAACTCTCTTTGTCTGTTTGTCTGTTGCATGTTGTCTGATTGTTGTGATGGAATCTTGTAATTGATTTTTCACCAACTTCCCGACCAGCTAGAGCTCTGAAACTTTCAACATATATCTTAAGTGGATGACTATACATTACTAAATCATTTTAGACATGATTCGGTAATTATTTAGATTAAAATGAACAATCACGTCACTCACATTAAATTAATAATCACGTGATCCGCAAGCAAGAGCCGCAGAAACAGATGAAGAACAAGCCGTTCGAAAATTTGTTTTAAACTTTAAAACAACTTGTTTATCATTTGCATACTGCGTGGGTGATGTTAAAAAATTGATTACAAAGTATGCATAGAAAGCATATAAAAGCATGTCTTCAATTTCGTTTTCTTGATTTTCTTGTTTAATAATGTTTTAAAAATATATTTTTTGCTTATATATTTTTTTCTAACTACGGTTCTGGGTTAGAGTATAATCTACCTAATGTAATCTTACTTTTTCTTTATTCAAATTTTCAAGTTTTTTCTTCATTTTTATTTATCCCTGCATGCCGACTCCACAGTAACCTCGCACAGTAAGCTTCTTAATAAATATTTAGATCTTTTTGTCTGCTATCTATTTTCCATTAATATAAATCCAAGAATAAAAATAAAACTGGATAATTGTTTATGTACGAATAGTTTGGTTAAATGTATTTATACATTTCCATGTTTTTTTACGAAATCCGTTCAAGGGACTTTGACTACCATCATTCCGTAAGCTACAGCCAGGAAAAGCTTTACAATAGTCTGGCCTAACTATTGCTGTGGGATCTTCAGCCAGGATTTTCTTCTTCTTCCACTGCCCCAATTTCCAAGAATATTTCCTTGCATTTTAAGATACAAGATCAGATATATTTGAAGTGACAAGGCTTGCACTGACGCCAGCAGGTCCGATTTCCGGATCATCTCAATGATCCTGAAATCGGACTTATTATACTTACTTACTTACCGTCACGCCGTTTCCTCGTAGGGATAGGCAGAGAGGATAGAGCGCCACACTCTTCTGTCCTGACATACAACTCTCGCCTCATCCACATTCATACATCTTCGCAAGCAAGCTCGCTGGATTTTTGACGCTTCTAACGGGACCATCTTCCAGTATCTGGTTGAGCTCGTCATGCCACGTTTTCCGCGGTCGCCCTCTCTTTCTGGCGCCATCAACACTTGCATTATATATATTTCTTAACATTCTTTCCTCATTCATTCGCTCAACATGCCCAAACCATCTGAGCGACCCTTTTTTAATTCTATTAATTATGCTAAGATCAGCTTCACATTCATTCCTAATATCTGCATTCTTTACTCTATCATAAATTGATTTGACACACATACGTCTGAGGGATCTCATCTCCACTGCATTCAATCTACTTTCGTTCCTCTTCTGCCAACTCCAGGCTTCGCTTCCATACATCAGTGTTGGTACCAGAATTTCATTACGTACCGCTAGTTTTGCCTCGGTAGACATATTTCTATTAGAAACTATTACGTTCGAAGCACAGTTCACCCTATTCCCCGCAGTCACTCTCCTTTCGATATCTTTCCCAACGTTCCCTCTTCTATTGAACATACTTCCCAAGTACACAAACTCATCTACCTGTTCCAAACATTCATTACCTACAAGAATTTCACACTTTCACAATTTCACGATTTCAATTGTCTTACTTTCCTCTTTCTCGAAAACCATCACTTTTGACTTGTTTACATTCATAATAAGGTCACTTTCCTTGCAATACATCATACATCCTGCTTGCTAGACTCTGTAAGTCCTTTTCGATATTTGCCATTAATACTGCATCATCCGCGTACAGTAAACAGCATACAATCAAATCACTCATTTTTGCTCCTACATTCATATATTCCATATTTTACATTTGTGTATTAGTTATTGTTTGTCATACAAGTGTTTTTCCTTGTTTACACACAACATAATATATTTTCGTTTATTTTGCATAGGTACTTCACTCATTCCGTGTTACAATTTATGTCCATACGATAAAATAATTGCGCCATGTATTCATGTATGTGGGTCAAGTATGTCATGGCCAAAATTGACAACTAGCAATACTAGAATCTTTTTTATTGGTCTATGAAATGAACACTATGCTTTTACATTATATGTTTAAAAAACTGTTAGAATTCCTTAATAAATAAATAAATAATAATACCTCGTCTCTGCCATTCTGCTCTCTCTGGGGGTCTCTGCCATCCTGCTCTGGAATACCTGCAACTCCGCAGCGCGTTCACAGAATTCTTTGTTACTCTAATTGTATACTTTCACTTGCTCCCGGAGACTCTCTCCGGTGAGAAATAAACATCGACACTCAATCGCAAGCACTCTTTCATTTCATGAACCCACAACTCTTCTCTTAATATGTCTTACGCATCCATTATTTTATTCTCATATAAGGTATATGTAAGAAAGTGGATTGCTCTATGGACAAAAATAAAAATTAATCAATTAATGAGAATTACATATAAAGTCGATATATTCACGAAAATGTACAAGGCTTCTATAGCTTAGTGGTCGGAGCACCGTCCCCGGAAAGGAGGTGACCCGAGTTCGAATCCCGGTAGTAGCCAAATATTCGTGAATTAGATTTTTCTGTATGTCTTTCTAATTGATTAATTAATTTGGTTATTAAAAATATTTCACAGAGCTTGTTCTGAAAAATTACAACTTCACAAATTCGAATGTGTTCTTGAATATAAAGAATTTATTAATTATGTTAATGTCACTACAAAATCATTTCGCTCTTTTCGAAGAAGAAATTATTATCGTTATATGAATGTTTCAGTGCGAAGTAGCCACCTGTGCATTGAAGAAAAAGAATCTTTTGACGCCTGATGGCGCGCTGAACATGGCCGCAATCAAGAATGCCGTCGTTAAGGATCACCATCCTGATTGGGCCAATGTTATTGACAACATATTACTCATTTGCTCTTCGAGAATGGAGCATATGAAACCTGAGGATGCGGCATGTAAATTTGAAACGTTTTACTACTGTATGAGCCAATCTTTAGTATTTGTGAGTACAATTTACAAAATCATTTTATCTCTTATAAATTAACATCTATGTATTGTAACGAGGCTAAAAATAGTCACGCGCTCCTGTCAAGTGATAGTTGCTTGAAGTTGTCACAACAATATAGAAGACTCCAGAACGGCCTAGCGTAATCTGCGGGAAGCGTCGAGAAACATCTGTTAAAGCCTGGAAGCCACGGGAAATATTTCCTAAACACTGGGAACGCCTAGAAGGTTCGATACCAGCATTAGCCAGATATAAATAAGATGCGCGCGGGAGTAAAGTAGTTGTTGTTTTAGCGCGCTTGACAGTGAAACCAAAGCGAAGGTAGCCGCGGGCTGCGGAGGCCAGGGTGACCAACCGAGCGATAATTCGACAGCGAATAATCTAGAAAAGTTCTTACGTAGCAAAATAAACCGAAGCGAATAATACTTGCGGAAACTGAACGGAATGATCTGGTGAATTTTGAATATAATGTTAAAACGATAATAAAACGTACATTTATGAGTGATAAATTACGGAAGAGTGTAATTTAAGGAATAGCAATAAATTTTATAGTGTTAAGTGACTTTGTACATCAAATAATTATTTAATCACTACCTAATAAATACGTAATTAAATTCCAGCGTTTTCATTCATTCCTTCCGCAGCCACGACACGTGACAGATATATTAGGTTTCGCCAGAGTATTAGTTTCTTTTGTATCTTCATTAATTTCAAATTCCTTTGTATATAAAATTATAGAGATAAAGTCTTCTTGTTATAAAGCGCGACTTATTTAATAAGACATTTGACTTTTTAAGAATATTTAGTTAGTTTTTAAGAATAAGAATAGTCTAAAACAGTTTAAAACAAGTAAAAAGTAATGGAACCAGCCGTGGCACCAGACTGTGTACCATAAAACTTACGTTGGTTCGTGTCTATATATTTTGGCCGTCTGTGGTAACAAACAATATAGCGTGTCTTTGTGAAAATTAATTGTATATTTTGAGCGTAATATCTTGTGAAGGAAATGACGATGCATGCTGAAAATTGTCGCGTTCTCCTAGAAATTCCTAACGGACTAGATAAAATGCATAATTAATTTCTCCCACTTTACTATCAATGTATTACAAAACATTGATAATAAGATAAGAAAATTTATTATTCGTGTGATAATACTAGCATTAATCAAGATAATATTGGATAAAAAATTGGGATTTATTATGCTAGCTGTTGACTTATGTGTAGTAGTAAATTGATAAAAAATTAGTTTTATTTTTTTGATACAGTAATGTTAATACTTCGCGACTACTGTCGATCATTTACTATGTTTTTCTTCGTTTTCTCTCATATGCATTTAATTTTATTATTTTAGGACTGTCCTCCAACGCTGTGGAATAACATTCCAGGATGCAACGCTTTAAAATCATTTGTCCTGCACTGCGTGACTTGACGTTACTGAGGGAAATGATAATTTTATTGCGCACTTCAAAACCCAAAATCAACAACAACATTCTGAGGATATTAATCGATAGAATAAAGAACATACATTTTACTTCATCTTTGATATTAACTTGATATTAATAAATGTTTAAAATTTTGTTTGAACGATGTCGTGATATTTTTTTAAAATATTTATAATGTGTTTTACCTATTTTACCTTTTATATTTGAAAATTCCCATTTTAAATATTTAACCTGCATAGTTACCCCCTTCCGCATCCGCATCTAACAGATGATCCACTCGCACCTGAATATCTACGTGCTACCTTCGACATGAAAAGATAACCCTATCTCTGCTTTTAGAAACTTTCTCGCAAAGTGTACCTGCACGTGCGCACATAGCACATACGTACCTAATCCAGAAGGTAAAAGACGTTCAGCTTTAATATCTATCAAAAAAATAATTTAAAAAATATAAAAAAATTTAAATATATTTTTTTATGCACATAGAAGGTATCCTAATTGATTTATTCATATAATTATAATAACCCCCTTAATTAAGGGGGTTATTATTATAATTATAATTGAGAATTTGTCATCTATTCACGTGCTTTAAAATCCCGTTATTTGAGTAGTCGCACCAGTCCATTTGATCTTAAACTGCCCAAGGAAGCCTTGGGAAATTTGGATGGGAGGTTTTTGACCATCCAAGCTTGCTCCTGTAGTCGTAAGCTTGCTCCGAGCAATTTTCGTATTTTTCGTAAGGTTAGAGTTGGACGTAGGTGATAACAAATTACAACTTGCAATAAATAACTGGTTATATGCAGATTTATAGACACTTATATAAATATACATACGGACAACCTAAAACAAATATACTATAAGATTATTCATTTTTCATGTAAGTACAACGAATATAAAAGGGAAATGATTTTTAACGAGATTAAAAAAAGCAGTTCTTAAAAAAAACTGATGATTTGCACAATCATAAATGTTCAAAAATAATTTGATCGATGATAATTTGTTTGAAATATCATAATCCAATAACAATCCAAATGGTAATTGTTCGAAAAGCATTTGCTGGAATTTTTGATACATACATACATACTAGAGTAAGCAAGTAAGTAACCATAACCATACGTCAGAGACGTGAGTATGAAACTACAAAATTTAGAAGATCTGCGATGTCGAAGATGTCGTGCGATGGGGAAGAAATAGAAGGAGATACTGGAGAGCCCACGTGGGCAGAGCGGATTCGATAAGAGTGATGAGAATAGCGAAGAACGAGGTACCTGCAGGCAGCAGACCTCCAGGAAGACCACCAAAACGATGGAGAGAGCAGGTTTCCATTTCCAGGAGCAGGAGCCGAGAAACAACAGGTCCTAACATAAGAAGAACATAATATTGAACATTCATTAAGCTAGACATCAGAGATATGAATATACTATCATGCCATGTTACAAAAAAATAGGCAGAAAAGATAGAGCGTTACAAATAAGCATTTTGTAAGGTAAGACTGAAAAAAGTGCACAGTTTTACTTGAAAATATATAGTAAAGTTTGGAGTTAATATATTATTTTCGATACCAATAACAATATAATAAATAGCATAAGAATAAATTATTGTCACGAGATTCTAGAAACACGAAGAACTACACATAATCGAGGATTTCCCAACACTCTGGACGTTTTGAAAATTTTAAATCGGAAATATCAAGAAACCGGTAAAACACAAATATATGAGAGATTATATATGAGAATACGAGTAATAGAGAAGATACCAGAAATCGAGGATCTTATATAAACAGGGACCTCATTGCTACGGGTACAATTTGTGTTTGATAGCTAATGAAAACAAAACTTGCATCAGTAACCTCTCAAAGTAAATCAAAAAAATTAAAATTTTCCTAAAATCAAACTTAAATTCGTAAATCATTTAAACCTATAGCTTTTTTCAAAATAACTCCAATACTTTCATTATCAATTTACCTTTTTTACTGTATTAATAAATAACTTGTATATACTATGTACCTATATATTATAATAAGGAATAAGAACTGTGGCTCCCTCATCAGACTCAAGAGCTTCACTTCACTGATGAGGTCTACCTACATGACTACCAAGTATTTAAAAAAAATGTTTAATCTGATATGTATGTATATATAAGAACTGTATTTGTACCATAAATTAAATAAATAAATAATATAATAAAAATATATGGTAAGTCAGCGAAAAAAGTGTACCAGAGTATGTATGTCTGGAATTTTCTCTGAATTAAAATAGTAACATTATTAATCTCCGATGAAAATGAGAAAACGAGATCATTAATTATTACCTACTGATTGAAAGAAGAGAACGGAATCATTTTTAATCACCTTTTTTTTAAATAGAAGTACGAACACGGAATACGTATCGCATTAATATTTTTACAATTTTCAAACCAAGCTAAACGCTCATGCCATGAAAATAGGACTTTGTGATGTCCTCGAACCATGAACCACCGACCACCATATCACTAGGTACCTAAGCGTCATGACCAACAAGCTACTCTTCAAAGATTGAAAGAAAAAAATGGGATCATATTTAAGTGTTCATTAAGACGGATATTTTATACGAATCGTATGTTTTGCAGAGAAGCAAATCTGTCGTTTCGCTTCTATTAACTGCGTTATTCAGCTTTATCAGGAGAGCGTCCTATCACGGCGGAGATGTAGACCGAACTGATTATTTCTTCCGAGCTCCTTGTTGTTCTTATTCTACGAAAGTGAACAATCCACACAAAAAACACAATAATTTACGGCCTCGGAAGAAATAACCAGTTCAGCCTACACCTCCGCCGTGATAGGATGCTTTCCTATTGAATCTGAATAAGACTTCTACGAAACGTCGAGATGTTCTTCTCAGTGAAATATACGGTTCGACGACCTTAATAATAACCTTAACTCTTGAATGAAAATGGTATCAGTTTTAATCACAAAATTACTTATTTCGATGAATACTTGAATTTCTGTGGGTGAATACTCAAACAGTATAATACCTCGTATATAATTGTATTTAATATTCCGAAGAATATAAAATGAATAACACCATCATTAAACCTCATTTATTTGTACTTAACCTTTCCTGTGTATTTCCCAGCACTTGTAACTAACTGTACATGCGACAAATAAATTTCCGTAAATTAATATAAATAGCTTTTTATATTTCAGAAACACAATAGTTTTAACCGGCCGCCAGGATGTGGAGTACACTGGCAGCGCTGTCACTGCTTGCTTATGCTGTGGTAAAATGGCTGTCATCATATTTCATTAAAAATCTTGTTTTGTTCTCTACCACAAAATTAAAAATTAATTCATTTTGTGCTAAAAATATTTATATTTGAGTGTGACCAAATAAATTCTTGCATGTTAACAATCTGCTCATATCGTTATTCTACTTAGTATTTATTTATTGAGCACTTATTACATACATAATTATTACATCCACCTAGAACCGAATAAGAATTGTGACATATTTTTATTTTTATACTAGCTATAACCCGTTAAAAATGACGGTATTTTTACATACCGCAAATTTTTTTTCCCAAAAAATAAAAATTTACTATTAAAATAAAACACAAATCACTTTTATTTCACCGCTTTATTAGATTAAACAATCTACATGTTTCGAGAACAATGTTCCCTCCTTCAGGATTATTTGTAACAAAGTGATTTGTGTTTTATTTTAATAATAATGTCACCACAAAGTTCAAGCCTTCGTACAGAAGAAAAAATATTCTTCGAACAATTAAAAATTTACTTATTTATAGCCGACATCCATGAAATAGTAATAACGTGTTTTATCAAAATATTTGAACATTTTTTTTATATTTCCCCTGCCGACAGTTAATGGTACTATTTTAAAACCTGTCGAATGTGCTGGGCGGAACATGAAATGGTTCGCGTATTTGCTGTTATGCATTTATTGTATATTCTAAGCGGTCCACGGAGAGGCGGTGGTAGCAACATGCGTTGAGCGGCTGGTTTGGGTTTGCTGGCCTGGGGTTCGAGCCCTATGTCCGGTCGTTTAATTTGTTTTTTAAACGTGAATTAGAACGGAATTACGGACGTTATATAAAGACAGACAGACGGACGGACGGACAGACAAGGAAATTATTATATTTGATTTCAGGACTCACGCAGGCTGATTCCTAAAAGAAAATTGTCAGCTAAATAAAGTAGGGTACCAAATATTAAAAAAAGAACGTCTCCCAAATATCCTTTTGTTTGAGTTTAATCGAGGAGTTACTGATTGTAAGGTATCGAATGCTATCAATCAGTAAAACAGGATCGAGTGATTTTCCAGCATGAAAATGTCCTTCTCACACTGCTAACGTTTCAAAAACGGCTATTCAAGAGCTCGGTTATCCCTATCCTCCCCGTTTGGTAAATCTTGCGCCATCGCATTTTCATATCTTCCGCTCTCTATTAAACAATCTTTGAGGAATCCCAATTATAATAATTTTGTTATCTGTCCGTTCGTCCGTCCGTCGTAACCTCGTGAAACGTCCGTAACTTCTTTAAAGTTTTTTTTCTTTTTTTCATTTTTGACGGGTTACAACTAGTCTTCTTTAAAAGCCACGCTGCTCTGCAAAATGTGCCTGGCCTCACCTCCAGCTCACCTGATTTCTTCAGGTCTGGAATATGAAAACCACCGGAACGTAAGGACAATGCAGAAGAACAAACTATTTACAATACAAATATTTCTTAATTTTAAAAACTCATCCATTAATATATTTAACTTAATTAACTAATGACCCGAAATATAATGCGGATCTCCACAGAAAGCAAAATTCATGGAGTTGATTCATATTACATGGTTATAAAATAATATTTTTGTCAGGCACAAAATAATGAATGTTGTTTTCTTTCAGGTTTCAGCAGATGAGCCAACATTTGAAGAATGTATGAATCCACCAGAAGTTGTAAGAATATTTGAACTTAATATTTTTTTAGAAATTAAAAAAAAAACTGGTTCGTGGAAAAAATATTGTTTCCTTAAAAAGCTGATTGAGAATTGGAATATCATTTTATAAACGCATTCTAATTATTAAAATACAATCGCTTAGTTAATGTTTAAAATACTATAAGAATATTAATGTTAGACAAACATTTAAATATTTACAGGGTTATTAATATTACTAAAAACAAAATATTAAAAATAAAAACGTTAATATTTATGAATTAAAATTTCAGGATATGGAAACGTGTTGTTCAAGCGTACTTAATTTGATGACCGATGAAATAGATCGAGAATGCAGTCCTTCCACAAAAACTGATGTAAGAAACAAAATAGTTTTTTTTATGAAATAACACCCTAAATCGGTTGGGACTTGACTGGATTGTATTTGAATTTAAAGTATTTGTATTAAAAAATTAAATTCATAGTGTAAAGATTGGTAAGAAAAGTTGGGAAAACTAAAGGAAATAGAATTATGGCAACGTTCATGTGAATAGTTTATAATAATTTAGAGAAAGAAAAACACGTGAATAATAGGGTAATATAATATATTATAATAATAACATACGCTTAAATCGTTGCATTTTATTGGTCTAAAAAAAAACAAAAACATGCACACCAGCTTTCTGACATTTTTTTGATCGACTCGAATAAGCAGTCATGATATATATTATGTTAAGCGTAAAACCAAAATAGTAAACCTTATTTACAATACAATTTTAAAAAATCACCGTACCCAGCTTAAGATAATATTAATATCCATTATTCTGCATTAATCATTTAGGTATCTCTTTACAATCCTTCACATGAAATCACCATAACTCCACTTCTTTTTGATTTCTGCGAAATAATATTTTATTTTTAGGCATTTGCAACCAGTATTTAGTAAAAATCATTTAGATTCTTAAAACAAATACTTATATCTTCTTCTTCTTCTTCATCAGCCTTCGTCTTTCCACTGCTGGATATAGGCCTCTTCCTTATTTTTCCATTCTTCCCTGTTGTTGGCTAATTGTAGCCATTTCTTTCCCCCCACAGCGACAATGTCATCGGCCCATCTCTTTTGAGGTCTTCCGATGCCTCTTTTACTTTCTCAAGGTCTCCATTTCAGAACTCTGGGAGGCCATTTTGTAGTATCGTGTCTTGCAACTCGTCCTGCCCATTGCCGTTTTAGCTTCGCTACACGATCCATGATATCCACTACTCTAGTTCTGCGCCTAATTTCGTCGTTTCTAATCTCTTAGTCTTACTCCAAGCATGGATCTTTCCATGGATCGTTGCGTGCATTTGAGCTTTTCTACACTTTTCTTTGCCATTGTCTCCAATCCATACGTCATCACTGGCAGTATACATGATTCAAAGGCTTTTCTTTTTAGGCTAATTGGGATATCTTTGTTCCCGAAGATATATTTGAGTTTGCAAAAGCAGCCCAGCTCACTCCTATTCGTCTTGGCAATCCTGCTGTTTGGATATCTTTGTTCATTTTTATCTTGTGTCCTAGGAATATATATATTCATCTACTATTTCAATATTATTATCATTGATAGTGATCACTTTGTTCTCTGGACTCATAATTTTTGTTTTCTTTATATTCATCTTAAGACCAACTTTGCTCGAAGCTTCGTGTAGTTCTTATAGCATTACCTATACTTAGTTCTTTGATATTATTACTTACAACAACTATGTCATCAGCAAATCTCAGGTGACGAGTTTAGGCAAGATTGTGTCACCTTGTCGGAAACCTTTTTCTATTTTTATTTTTTCAGTTCTAGTGTCGTCGTCAATTATAACACTCATAGTTGCATTTTCATATATAAAGTTTACTAATCGTATATATATATCTAGAGTCTACTCGCGCGTTTTGGAGTGCTTCGATGATTGCCCACCTTTCAACTGAGTCAAATGCTTTTTGACTCAGTTGAAAGGTGGGCAGTCATTTTATATACTACAATTAAACCTTGGAACCTACCTGTCCTATCCAGGCTCTGAGTATACTTCTGTCCCAATATTGTTGTCTCACATTTCAGTGTGAAGTATCTGAATGTATTGCAAGGGTGGGCAATTATCTGACGTCAGATGGTAGTGTAAACACAGACACCTTCAAGAACATGGTCAAAAACTCTCAATATTCTGAATGGGAAAGTGTGTTAGATGCATTAGTACCAACCTGTTCCTCGGAGATGGAGGGCGCAGATGTAACATGCAAATCAAAAGCATTCATCGGATGTATGATGGGAGCTTTATTCAATGTAAGTATAACATTATATAACTATGTTCGATAAACAGTTTTTCTTTTAAATCTAAAACATTCTCTATTTAAGTGAAACGAAATCTCGTTACGGACGTGGCATCGCACTGCACCCATAGAGAATCCCACGTTCCGCAGTTTCTCCGAGAACAACCTGCATGAGAGAGGTACGTTTGGTTTAAGCTTCCTTCAAGCATCCGCAAAAGGCGTACTTACGTATTATATGTTGGACTGCCCTAAACTGATAAGATGGTCTCGTATAATATACCAAGACAAACGAGACATCACGAAGTGTTCTTTGTAGGGACCCACCGGACCACTATGCTTTAAAATCACCGTTAACACGTATGCACGCCTTGGAAATAAGTTCTCGAAATTCTTTGACCTTTTTCGTTGTAGGAGTATACTCGAACAAAAGAATTACTTAAATTTGGCATATACCAGTTGAATTATGTACAGTTCAATGCACTAAATTCTTATATATTTTTTGTTTTCCTTGAATTAGTACCTAACTGAATTTGCTTTTTACTTACTATTCTTTATTTTTACTGCCTTATTATTGTATTAAATGTTTTCATTATTACTGTTTACTTGTATTTTTTATACTCATCATTTTTATAAATATTTACTTATTTATTATTTATAAATGTTAAAATGATCGTTTATTTCTTGTTTAAATATGTTTTATTTCTATCAATTATTTTTTTGGTTTTATTTTATCTTCTTATATGATTTATCTGGTATATTAGTTTAATTATATTTTTAATATTTTTTTCAAGGGTTTTAAATTATTACTGTTTGCTTTTATACTAATCATTGTTTATATATATTTATTTAAAGTGTTTAAATGACTGTCCACATCTCAAGAATGTGTCTGATTACTATTAATTTTTATTTTTTTATTTTAAACGTGTTTTATGTTTATGTAAAAATTTTGTAATTTATAATTGTTAAAGTCCACTAGGCGTTGATAAATAAATAAATAAATTATTGCATATACGTAACCTAGTATTTTACCATCCTAGGACGTGTTAGCCGGATAAATTGTTGGGATAGGTAGGTAACGCTTTTTGCTAGAAAATCTCGTTTAGCGCGATTTCATTTTACGAGAAAATCAGCACGCTCAAACAAAATGATACTACTTATGTGTTAAATAATACGGATATTTTATACGAACCGTATACTTTACTGAAAAGCACATCTCGACGTTTCGCTGAAGTCTTGTCAAGCGTCATCAGGAGAGCGCCCTATCACGGTGTAGGTGTAGGCCGAACTCCGCCGTGATAGGCCGCTCTCCTGATGACGCTGGATAACACTTCAGCGAAACGTTGAGATTTGCTTCTCAGAAAAATATAAGGTTCGTATAAAATATCCGTTCTATTTAACACATAAATACGTCCAACGACGAGGCCTAACTGTTTAAAAATAATACTTTTTCTCGCATTAAGCGACTGATAAATCAATTAACGCAGTAATCGTTCGCCCTTCGCTTCTGCGTCCTTGGGTGACTGTTGCGGAGAGTTTTTCTATCCTCGAACTCACGCCAGCCTCGTACTCGAACAAAAACAAGAATACTCCATTATCAACAAAAGAATTCGAGCGAACATTAGATCACATTGAACCCGCAAAGAAAAAAAAATTAATAATAGCCAAATGATGAAAGAAACGCCTAGCAATAGCCAGCTATCATAAGTTGTCAACCAATTATGGTTGATCATTAAAGTGGATTCTGATAAATCTGTGTTTACTCTACTTGAGTTTAATTATGTGAATATTACATATTATTTTACTCGAGTTTCGAGAGTGACAGAACCTCTCATCGACATTATAGTGAAATATTAAATAAATTAAATTCTAATAAAGAAAACATAATATAATAAACGTAAATAATTAATTGCTCTTAAGAAAATTAATACCCGAGTTTAAATTTCTTTTTATTTCTAAACTTTCAAAATTATTCATTTTATTACCTTTGATGTGGTTCGGAAATTTCAGAAAAGTTATTACTAGTTAGTAGTTATTAGTAGATGAAATTTTTAGAAGTTCGTCCAATGTATTTACTGTTACAATATCAGCATTTAATTTCGTAAGCTCCGCTATTTTCAAAATTATCTATTTTCGACTTTTAATTGTGGTATAATAATATCGAGGGTAGAAGCACAGTATACTAAGAACAGTAATACGTCTTCATACAAACTGGCCGCTACCCATTAGAATGTGTGCGTGCGTGCTCGGCGCCGTGTACGCACGCACTGTGACGCACACATTGACATAGAATATGGGGGCACAAGGCGGCGGCAGTAAGGGCCGTGCCTTCGGTGCCACTCGCGCTCGCAGCCGCCGCTTTAGAAAAAAATGCGCTTCCTGAAAAAAATGTCTTTTTTATGTTTGTGGTGCTTTACTAAAAATGTGTGTTGATTATCACAAAGACTGTGAGTTTTTAAAAGTCTACGTTGATGTTAATCAGCGTTCGATAGATCGAAATTTAATCATGACTTTGTTGCCAATATAGAGAGGATGGAGCAGGTTTTTCGCAAAGAGTTCGAAAATGACCACATAAACATTAAAATCGGCACATCAATTTATGAACAATTAAAAGAAATTGAATTTTATTCGGGTTTTGTGTCTTTCTTATGCATCGGAATCTCAGACGCTAAAAAGAAAGTGACAACCCTAGCGTCAACGCAAGAGTAGGCAAATAACTCGCCGACAGGCCGGAGATAAACTACTGTTCTGGGTATACTGTGGTAGAAGCCAAGAGAGCGTTAGTGATTATTTTGATCTTTACAGGAGAGCCAAAGATTATTTTGTCAATCTGATTTTATCACTATTTTTTTTATTATCAAACGATTTCCATGTGTTTTGAATTAATAAATATGGAAATCGTTTAATAATTTTAAAAAATTAACAAAATCAGATTTACGGAACTTTATTTTGCTCTCCTGCCGCCCTTTTAGCTTTCTACCCTCGAATGTAATGTAGATATAATTAAACTCGGACTTATAATTTTATAAACATACATTTGAATGATCATCATGAACAATCTCTAAAAAGTTAACTCGGATTCCACGGATAATCTAATCATGTATGAAAACATTCAGTAAATAAAAATTCATGCATATTTTTTAATTTTTTGATATTTTTATCCTCTATTATAAATGATATGTATTGTGTTTTGAAGAATTGTGGCGAATCAATGAGAATCAATCGTATTGTTCATTGTATTCGCCTTTCGCTTTTTTTCAATTACGGCAAGGAAATCAAATCAAATCAAGGAAATATCATAACTCAGCTGTAATTACTCGAGTTAACGAGGTTTTCCTGTATAATCATATGACTAGCGCCATTTTTATTTCACTTTTTCATTGCGTACTAAAATGATATTATTTTTTATTTGTTTTGAAAACAATTATTTTAGAGCTGTCCCGCGAACCTATGGAGCACCACTGCAGAGTGTACAGCCTTCAAATCCTATATATTGAACTGTTGACCGACCCCATGCATCGGAAGGAAGACAGTTTAAGAAGCTATGATAAAAATATTTATTCTAAATACATTATGATGCTGATAGAGTTATGTAATAAATGTATTGACAAATGATTATAAATTTACTTATTAATTTACTTCCCATTTTCCCTTTACAATTTAAAGTGATAATTTATTTCCATTATAATTAATTATCTACCTTTAATCGATACACAGATATACATAACTTAAAAAATCTGCTTTATTTTCATCTTATTTTGATGTTCTTAAAACATCTTAAATAATAGCTTTATATTATTAATATTAATGTAATAATTATTATTAATATTAATAATTTAATACAATGATTTTATGTCAGCAAATGTAACAAATGCATTTTATAGACGGTGCATATGTTCTCAGCTTGTGATGGTCGACATAGAGATAGATTTAATAAATTTAGAAAATCTTAAAATAATAATATTCAAAAAAGTCAAGTATGGACATCAAAAATATATTTCTTCTGTTTGGAATCGTTTAAAAGTAAAAGCCTGATATATTTCTTCTTAAGATTCTATGTATTACAAGAGGCTAACAAAATATTGAATATTCAGCTATACAAGTAATATTTCTTAGATCTTTATTATACCATAGATATAATTCTGTGTTAAATTAATATCGTTTGCCAATCCTAATAGACTCGACCTTGTGAGTAGGTGCGAACGAGCCTTTATTATTTATGAATCGGAACAGCAAGTCTCGCGTGTAGCGGGTGCTTTACTGTTATTTTAACGAAACGGACCAATCACAGGCGCGCTTTGCCTTCGACGGGTTGAGCCGGAGGCGACCGTCCTGATGACTGAATCCGGCCAATGGCGAGCGCCGGCGGTGAGGTCATCGCGCATAGGATGAGTCACTGCACTAGCGTGGATTTCGGGGATATGGTGCAATCGTTACTATAAAAGGAGCGAACACGATATACTCAGGCCCCTTCAGTTCGAGACCAGACTTGCGAGCGGGAGCGCTGCCCGACAGACTACCGACGGAGCCCTGAGTTCCAGAACATCATTTGCGGACGGAGTTGCTGCCCGGACGTATGGAGGAATCTACCAATCATCAGTACCAGAGAGGATCATACCGCCACTGTGTAACAGCTAAGGAACATATTTATATTATCTATTACGGTTAATTATTTTCACTATCGAAATGTATTTATTTTGGGAATATTTGAGTTCGGAATAATTGTGTAATTAAATATCACGATTGCTTGTGTGATATTGGTTCAAATCGTACGAGAATTCCTTCCAAACGGATGTATTTTTATGCAAAGCGAATTTCATACCGTTTATGCTAAAATTGAATACACGGATTTCTATATGAATTACTTAGTAGCATTATAATAATTACTGTATTGCGTAGGTATTGCGCAATCATTACACTCGGTCTACAACTAACTCTTTATGAATCGAGTACCTCGGTATATTCGGCTTAACAAGTAGCTTCAGAACGACGAGTAAAGGACAGAATGGGGAGATCTAACTAAAGATTGGGGATATCTGGTTTGTGTTAGCCTAGCTGGCTGAGGGGTGGATGATTGCCGGCACTTGGGCGTGGAACCCGCACAAGCCCCTGCAGGGCCCCTTAAAGGCGGGGTCCTCCTTGTTGCTCGGGGTCGTCAATAAACCGACCACCTAACCTCATCTGGCGCAAACTACTTAAACCAACAAAAAGGTTCCCTTTGTCTTTGGAAGGATTTCCATGCTTGAATGCTGTAAAACCTTGATAGAAAACGTTAACTTCTATTTCGTCCTCTGTAAGAAAGACAGGGCCAGAATAAATATAAAAATCATTCACTCATATGGAATAGCTGGGATATTATAAATATGTTACTAACACTCTAACATTTGTCCAAAGTAAATGTTGCAAGATGCAGAATCGTGGGACGCCGCTCTGAAAAGGCATAATGAGATTGCACAATAATTTGTAACATCGCTGACTATGCCCGCAAAGGAGGCTAATGTCGTCATCAATTCGTACCAAAAGAGTACATGATTCTTCAAACACCGGCCTAAAAGAAAGGCGCCTCAAGACAACACCCATCATCAGAAACTCGTACCAAAAGAGTACGTACATCTCAATTATAAGCCTAAAAGAGAGGCGTCACAGGATCACATCTCGTAAAGAAGAGATAGAGTCTCGGGATGCAGTAAGTTCCGGAGGAACAAGGGGGGCCATTTAGTCACTTAGGAAGTTGGTCACCGGGTTTAGGCGGGCGCGGAGCCTCAACCCCCCTCGGCAGAGATGCTGAGGGTTTAAAAAACCAAAATTTAGCATTCAAAGAAACTATTATTTCATATAAACTCACGGGCTGTTGTAGAATCCTTTTGAACAAACCATCCCCGAGACCTTATCTATTTATCCATAAAGAAGTTTCACTTCAAAAATGTGGTATTTCGTAGATAGCAAATATATGTATTATTTTCCCACGGAATTAATATGAACAGGTTCATGCACGTCTAGGACGAAACCATTCAAGGTAAGAATTTGCTAATACAAAGTGTTTATAATTATTAATTTCAGTGTTATTTAATATGTGTGAATTTTTCCCTTTGCGCCATTCGAACGATTTTACTGGTTTGTCTCAAATCGAAAATGTTTTATTTCTAATACACGAATTCTTCTGGTGAACGTATTTTAATGTAACATAAATGTATAGATTATTAGGTTCGTTAGATGTTTTTATTACTTAATATTATGCAATTGTTTCCACACTGCTCCTATAAAAGAATTTGAAGTTATTACGATACACAACGGGGTCCTTCATCCATTAGACGAATCATGTGCCAATTCAACGACGTATTACGAATAGTATATATTGTATTTATCGAGATTTAGTCGCATTTATTATTTCTAGTGAGGTTTTTAGTATTGGTTCCAGGCGCCATTATGAGGCGGAAATAGTTCATATTCATAGCCCGACTGCAATAGGTATTTTTGTCGCGTAAGAGGTAGCACTTTTAGGAATATAACTGTGTTTTATGTTTCGTCCCTGACGGACAGGATGGTATAGCTGTGGCTATTTAGGTAATATACTTAGTAAATGCAAAGGGCATTAGGTATTATCGATTTCGTCTGCGAACCCAAGATGTTAGAAATATTTTTAGTTAATATTTTTAGTTAATATTGCATTCAAAAGCGCAATTTTCACAGAATAATTATTTTCAGTTAATACGTATTTTTAGTTAATTTATCGTATAGAATAATTTCTGATAGTATAGAACATTATTTCATATGAAAAGTTGAATTTTAGTAGTAGTAATATTTCTGTATTGAAAATATTTAATTTTTAACAACTGTATCGCTACATCATATGGTTGAAGTCGACCGGTTGCATCCTGTCGCTCAATCGCGCGCGCTCACATATAAGATCGGAATGAAAATATAATAATAAATACTACTCGCGTCAATTATTTTACGACTGTACAATATTTTTCATATAATAGAAAGCATCTCTAGAAAATACCGTCATTTGACGAGGACCCACTCTAGCTACTGAATCATCACAGTGCTTACCGTGGCCAGGAGAACGATTTATATTGAAATACAATAAAATGCTTTATAATATTAATTGAACATCATTTCGACATTAAATACAGTCTGCTCGATTTGATTAGGATGCCCACTATCTCACCAGGCACATCACAAGCTCACTTAAATTCATAATCTAAATGTAAATTTCCATCATTAATTATTCGTAGAAACTGTTTTCTTTAAAAAAAAATTAATATAACTTATAAATTAGTGCACATTAATAAATTCTCATGTTAAAGTGGATTAAGACTACACCAAAAATATTTGATTAATAATCCTATTGGGTTTTTCTGAAATTAATTTTGTTTTTATTGGTTTAAATGAAAGACGATTTTCTTATAGCGTAAAAATATTTTATTTGATTATTTATTCACCATTTTGGTCCAATACCCTTTGCCATCTTTTTGGCTGTAATATGATTCCACGCTCATAAAATTTATGATCTTTGCTGCAAAAAACTGAAAACTCTAAAAAATTTTTTAGAGACTAGAACAAGTAATAATCAGAAGGTGCCAGATCTGGAGAATATGGTGGGTGTGGTAATACATCTTGGTGGAACACTGTATGGTGTAGCGGTTTTTAATAAATCAAAGACATGCGGTTTTTCATCGAAATTTGTTAGTAGAGACAATCGTTTATTCGCGCGAATTATAATGTAACGAGATGCTGGAGATTGGTTGGCAGATGAATAAAGAAACAGACACGAATATTGCAGTAAATATGAACACCAAATAAGAAGAAATCCTACCTTTAATTTCTGGATGTTGGGATAAGAAACGGAAATGCCTCTTTCTTCCTTTTCTCTTTATTCCTGGTCCAATTGCAACTCCTTATATGCCGAATTAATCGTTCAAAATGCGTAAGTAAATCACACAAGATGCGGGCACACTCCAGTCGATTGCCGATTGATTTACGATAATATCGAGATGACACAATCCACGGCTGCAGTATATTCAAATACAAGTGTTTATGCGGGTTTACAAGATAATATTTCCTGAACAATGGTCCAAAAAACGAACTTTTAATAGATGCGGTACAATGCGGTTTCTTCACTCAAGTCAGGCAATTAACAGTTGATAATACGGTAGGAATTAATTACATGCGATCGAGTCCATACAGGACCAGAGATGTCGCTAGGCGTATTGAAAAAAGGCGGAGGATGAGTGAGAATTAATTAGAGATAAAGATAGGATTATAGGGATAGGATTGGTAGGCCTTCATCTTACCGAAGCTCAATTCACCACAACTATCGCCTCCATTTCATTTCTCCACCGGCCAAACCACTGTACCTTTTCTATTGATCAATTCTATCCTGTTCTGTTTAAGTGACTCATTAAATCTGTCCAGTTGACGACAGCACACTTCAGAATTGATCGTGGTATTGTCCGGCAGAAGCTCAAATAAAACTATTCCCTTGAAATCCCACTAAATCTAAATAACGTATGCTGTCTAATGCTATATAATGGTTTGAGTTTTAGAATGTTTAGAGACAAAAAATAATTAATAAAATATTAATTATTTTTCATTTTACATTTAAAATTTTCTATATAATACATATTTATTTTATAATTTGCATATTCATATGGTGGACTACGTACACTCAACATGGTTGCGTGTTCTTATTATTATTAATATTATTATAATTATATTAATAATAATTATTATTATTAATATAATTACAAGATAAGTGAACTCAATAGTATGATAGTTAAATTATAACGATTAAGAGTGCAACGCCTAAGAACTGCAGAACTGCGATCAATATGAACACAAAAAATCACCGATATGGTTAAAAACTTACGAGTAATAAATGAATTTTATCTGTGATCAACCATGCATTCAGGCTTTGTGCAGTCACAAATTCATAACAGATTGTATAACCCTGAATCAATTAAATTACATGTAAATAATTAGGAAACCAGATCGTTTCGAATTGTGTTGATACTGATAAAACTTTTATTACATTATTACTTTGTATACTTAACTATACAATATATATTTACAACATGACAGGCAAAGATAAGGCACACATTGGGAACAAATAATAACATTTTAAGCAGCAGAACCGTAAGTATACTAAACAAATTTAAATTAAAACAAATAAAGTAAATCACTCAGAAGGAAACGGAATAAATCTATCTATCAAAAAAATATATTGGTATTTTATAGTTTCCAACGGAACTCGAACCCAGAATTTTCTCCTGTCGGGATGATAAGGTAGCAAGCATACTTTTTATTCAAAAATCTAATTTTCGACTTTATACTTTTTAGTGATACATCTACTATTTAAAATAAAATAGATAAATTAGTCATCAGAAAGATACAAAAAAAAAACTATTTAACGAAATATTATTTCGTTACTATCGGGATACAAACCCGGGCTTCTCCAATCCGGGATCTAAAAACAAAACTCAGCCAAATACCTTTCGACAGATTTTTTATCTTCTGTATATATTTCTAATTGATTTTTTAACGGATATTCTGGTCTAGCAGTACGCTCCTTCTTCTCCTTGGCTTCTTCTCATTCTAACTCACTGTCGTCGTCAACTGTTGGAGTCAGCTCTCCTCATCCTCAGGCTGTATGTTCTTCTGTCCTGGATAACATAACCCAATCCATGCCTCTACATCTGACTCTCTTTGCACTTCCCGTGAATTTTTTGATCTTCCTCTAGATGTAATTCTGGGAAGATCCATGGAAATCGCCAGGTTAACAATGTGATCGGGTGCAACATTTTATAACGTTCATGGTGATCAAAAAAAATCTACTTTTATATCTGGCATGTTTTCTTGAATTGTAGAAGCAATAATTCGGCAGTCATTGCGTATTTGATGTGTTACTTCGAGCCCATACAGGGAAAAACAACTATATACAGGTGCATGAAATCATGGACGCAATATGGGAAAGCTTTGGGCAACCAAAGGGATAAAAGTAAACCACCTAAACGTTTTCCTTTTTCTACCAATCTCAAGCTAATTTGGCACAGGACGGCTATCGCCGATTGCTTGCAAATAAATAGGGGAAGTAGGGGCATGACGGGGACGCAAAGCTAAAACAATAACAATACAAGATATTTATAATCACAACATTCTCATTTATTTATGGCACATTGATTACTTATCAAAGTATAATTTGGCATAGTCTTTAGAAAGATAATAAATCACTTAAAGTATATTATTTATTGAATTGGCGTTAACTTTGTGGAATGACATTATAATTATATATAAATATATCACTTGTCTAAGACCACTAATGAGTTTAGGAATACCCGACTAGTTTCGACAACTACAGATGTTGTCATCAACGGGTGATTATATAAACTGTTTATATAATCACCCGTTGATGACAACATCTGCAGTTTTCGAAACTAGTCGTGTATTCCTAAACTCGTAAGTGGTCTTAGACAATTGATATATTTATATATAATTATATATAAATCACTTAAAAATTGCAAAAAATGTCTTACCTCTGATAAACACCTTTTCTATAGCCTTTTTACATGTTTAAACAGCAATTACATAAACCTGTTGGAGTTTTTAATGGGCAAGCCCCATTATGCCCCTTGCGATTTACACCATCTCCACCAACCTCCTTTTATGTATGAAACAAAAAATTTTGAAAAAGCATGTCAATTTTAAAATAGATCTACGTATATCACACCATGGTCAGTATAACATAAAATGAATACATAAAATAAAAGCAATTGAAATCTCTTATATACCTTTTTGTAGCGATTTGACGACCAAATTATGACTTCTTTTTGAACAAAAGATGAGCGGCACTTCGATTTACTTTCGCCGCCGTACTAAAAGTCGCTCGAAAGTGGCTTCCTATTGGCTAATTCATTTTGTTGCTATACCGTGTAATTTCTTGTATGTGTGTGTATGACCTATTATTATGTTATCTATGGTATGACCCCATCTTGTCATGTCCCTAGCTCCCCTACACAAATGCATGAAACGCGGGTGAACGATTCTAAAACATACTATGCATTCGAAAATTGCGCTAAATATTTTAATGAATAATGAAAAGTAGTAATTTCACGTAATTCGAATCCATAATATATGTCTATCATTAAATCACATTTATTTATGTGTTACCTCGCGTGCATAATTCGCAATGGGAAAAAATTGCACTGCAAATTTATTTAATGGTTGTTCATAAATTAATATAAATAGCTCGTATTTCATACAGATAACAAATAGTATAATTTGAGTGCCAGGATGTGGAGTACTCTTGCTGTGGTGCTTGCTTTTGTCGCGGTAAAATAGCTCTTATTTACTTATAATCAAATTTGTCGGTAAACATAATTATTTAGTTAATATCAAGAATAACTGAATCCGCTTTATAATAAACTAGCTTACCCCCGCGGCATCGCACGCGTCGATTTTTAGTAACTTTTAGTAATATTTTATCAATTTGCGTATTAACCTTAACATATAGATACATATCGTCGCGGACTTATTTATAGAACTTTTTGAGTTCTACGACTTCTCTATAGAAATTATTTAAATATCTATTACCGTTAAGCCAAAAAACGTAAAAAAACGCATCGCTCGACCATTTTTTCGTCGACTATAGCTGTAAAATATATCACCACAAAAATTAGTATAGATTGACGGTAAAACGTCTGAGAAAAATCCTGAATATAATGTATTCGAGATTTTACAAATTATTGTTCTGCAAGTTTATTTGGTTCAATGAACAGCTTTTTGAGTTTTATCTACTTATTGTGAGTGTATTTCAAAGCATAATTACTCGTGAAAATAAGCGAGCTGAAAATAATCATGCTGACCTAGAAACTCGAAATAAAATATCGGTATAAAATTGCCTCACGCAATCATACGGATTTTCGGGTATACAACGACAAATGCTTGGCAATGCAACGGCGCTATGCGCGAGACTTAAAGAAGCTGAAACACATGGAAGTGATTAAAATTTAAAATAAAATCAAATACACAGTTTTAGACTACTTATTACTAAATATTCATCAAATAGTTTCGGTTGGTCTCAACATTCATCAGGACAATATAATATAGACTAATATGGAATATTAGATTATATTACATACTAATATTGACTATTAGAAGTCATTAGTAAGTGGTTTAAAACTATGCTTTTAATTTTATTTTAAATTTTAATATAATTTCAAGCCACAAAGTGCTTTGAAAATTTAATATAGAAGTGAGCTTTTCATTTATATGTTGCCTGCAGAAAGGTTACTATTTACGGATATTGTGTCTCATGGGTCTATAGACATCTTAGTATCTTCGTTTTAAAAAGGTGACTTTGTCATTTAATGAGAGGCAATATAACATAACAGGCTTTTTTCTGACATAAGGACACATGGGCCACCCCGGATAAAGTGAACATTCAAAAGTAAACACATTAAGAAAATTAATGAATAAAGAGGTCCTGGGTGAAGAAGAACCTCATAGCTTAGGACAGAGAAAAGAATGATAGAGATAATAAGATAATAATCCACATAAAACAATGGATGTAACAGATCAACAGATGACACGCGAAGAAGAAAAGTAAGTAACATAATCAATATAAATATATATAAAGAAACCCGTGTTTCCCTACCCGTCAAGTTTTCTCCACAACCAGCCACAACCACCCACCGGTGGTAATGGTTGTGGATAGCCCTTGGTGTCACATCGAAAATATGCGAGTTTGGTGGGGGTGGCTGTCCATGGGTGGGAGTGGGTGACGAAAATGAGCTTTCTAGCACGTTGTTTTGTTATGGAAAGGCCGCAAATGCTTCAGATTGTTTTAAAAGAGGTGCGCCGACTCTGACGGTGAGTCTAGAAGGTTCCGGAAAAACCTGCTCTAGAAAGTTCTGAAAGGAGAAGATTGTAGAAAATTCCAGAAAGTTCTATAAGGTTTTAAACTGAGTGGCGGAGTGTGTTGGTGTGTCTAGAAATTTCCTTACATTCGATAAATTTCTTGAAAGTTCTGGAAGAAGAATGTTCTACAACGTTCGCGAAAGTTCTATGACGATCCAAACAGTGTACTAAAAATCTACGCGTGCGAAGCCGCGTGGGCACAGCTAGTATGCAATAAAATGTTAAGTTTTTAACAATATTACTGATTTTACATGCATCCCTCGATTTACGTGGTAGATACGTTACAAGATAATTCGCATGTAATAATCGAAAACAGGTAAATTGAGACATGTAACTGAGAGAAAATTGGAAAATACATTCTAGAATATCGACATACCTAGTACTGTATTGTACTGAAAAAATAAGCAAAATAAATGCAACACCGAATAAAAATCAAAGATATAGTAAAACGTTTTTCATTGTAAAAATATTGTTTTCGATATTTATAGATAAAATATTATTTTTTAATATTCAATAAAATTTTAATGAAAGAATAAAATAAATTTGAGTCATTCTCATGTTCACTCTTCACTTTAATTTATTGAACAAAATTTATTGTCTTTCAAAACACCATTCTAAACCGTGTTACTGTGAAACCATGCAATAAAAGCTATACAAATCGAAGAATATGTGTAGAGTAATATTTTTTATTCTATGATTATATTATTATACTATTTAGTAGGTTCTACAGATACGAAATTTAAGTGAATTTTTTTATATTGAATTGTTTTTTGAATGAATTTTTTTTTTTAATTGTTTTTTGAACAAATTAGTGGTGCAAACAAAATATATTCTTGTTAATCATATTAATAATGACACCACAAATTCTTTTTGCATTTGTTGAAGAAATGTTTTTGGTTTGTTAATTATATTTTGTTTGTATTTTTGTATAATTGTATTTTACAACGTTATATCTCTTCCTTTTTTAAACTTATACATCTTTACCGTTGTTTTTAATGTGTCTGTGCAGGTTTCGAGGGGCGAGATAATACCGGAAGAATGTAAGAACCCTCCAGACGTGGTAAGATTATTTAAACCTAACATTTTTGCAGCCTTAATAAATGTATCTAAGCGCAGTATTTTCAAATCGAAAATCATTCCATTTGAAAAATAATGTTTTTGCCAACCCTACCTCCTTTAAAATACTATTAAATATTTACTTATCAATGAAAAATAGTATAAAATCAGAAATTAGATTGTTAAGACATCAAAATATATAGATATTTGTGTTTTTTTATTTATTTAATTTTCTATTTATTTTCTTTACTTTTTGTAATATCTTTTTTTTGTTTTTTTTTTCAATCAAAGTAAAATCAAACAAACGCTTGATTTTACTAACTTTAAATCTATAGCTCTTGAAACATGTACAAAATTTTAAATATAATGAAAATTCATTATATTTAAAATGCTCTATTCCTGCACATTTTTTTATAATTTTACACTTCAACAGGGCAAGAGGCCCAATTACAGAAGTGAAACTCATTACAAAACACCCAGGCTCGAGTAAATCACATAGAACAATTGTGACCTTACCGGGAATCGAACCCGGTCGAATCAATGTCGTCTATATCCCATTCACATGTATTTATTTAGTTTTTTTAACTTTAAAAAAAAAAGATTAATTTAATTTATTAAATAAGATATTTTTTTTAATTGATTTAATAATTTATATATCTTATTTAAAAAAAGATTAATAAAAAATCAATTAAAATTTTAATAAGATAACGATAAGTTAAATAAGATTTTGAATAAAATTTTAAATAAGATACATTATTATTTTTACTGTTATCTGTCCAATATCAACGAATGGTTGAATTGGAGCCACTTCACGATCCGCGAAAATTAAACCATAGATATTTAAATACAATAAGCAAGGTACATAAAAACCATATATACAACTTTATAAATTTAATAGATGTGTGGTCGATCATGAGTGGAATCGGTGAACGTTACATCGAGTAAAGTGGTCGCTTAAGCTAGCCTTTAAAATGCAAATAAATAAAATAAAAGAATTCTTCTCTGCGAGATATCTATAATTCATCTCAATAAATGAATATGATTTACCATTTCAGGATATAGATGACTGTTGTATAGACTCACCTGAAATCCTGACAAATGAGATGATTGTAGAATGCGGTACTGCTAACAAAACGGACGTAAGTGAAGTGATTGGCTCGATTAGTATTGATAGGCATAAATGCCTATTCGGTCGGCGATTCGCTCCATTGAATTCGGATTAGTTTTTGTGAATCCACTATATCGCGTGTTATATTTCAGTGCGAAGCATCGGATTGTGTGGCCAAGAAAGGAAATTATATGTCAACAGATGGGAAGGTTAACGGCACCACGTTCAGGACCATGTTTGACGATTGGGAGGGCCCTGTGGTTGACACCCTTTTGCAGGCCTGCACTTTGGAAATGGAAAGCACTAACGTAACATGCAAGTCAGAAACACTCATAGAATGCATGGTGGGAGCTTTGTTTCTTGTAAGTACATTACTCATACACATTAAATGCGTGAATTCAATAAAATATTTGAGTTTGTCCATGCGTTGTCCATGGGCAAGATAGAGGGTCGTAGAGGTGTTGGAAGGAGACAAATTTCCTGGCTCCGCAATATACGCGACTGGACGGGCATAAGAAGTGTTGGAGAGCTGTTTCGTGCTGCCCAGGACAGGGACGCTTTCTCTCGGGTGATAGTCAACGTTGGGGGGACCTGACATGACACCAAAAGAAGAAGAAGAAGATGCGTTGTATAACAAAAAATAAATTAAATCCTAATAAAATACATATAATATTTTGTTAACATTGTTTTCTTGTTATCGTCTATAATACTAGGCAACTTAACATGTTTATAACACAGTTTTTTACAGAAAATTATAATAAAAATACTGTTTAAAATAAGTGTGATTGACGATACATAAATATAAATAAGATTTTTTCAATTTATTCAGCAACATTGTAGATAGACATTTTTAAAAATATTGGTTGTATATTTGTATAAATCTACTTATATTGTTTAATTAACTACACCAACATGTTTCGGAAATACCTTTCCATCGTATTATTAATATTATTATTTGTTTTATTGTATTATTTTGAATTAAATACAATAAAACAAATCGCATTTAATAATGGATACAATACAGAATTAATTGATAAAAAAAAATTAAGAAATAAATTAAAGAAAAATATAACTAACCAATTTTCATACAATTCACAGATAAATATAAATAATAATAACGATTATTGGCGAAGAATTTTATATATTAATACATTTTCGAATCAAATTTCAAAATAACTCCAAAAAATATTAGACCTGCATTTTATACAAATAATAATATAGGGAAACTCCTCATAAATTTAAAAGGTTATATTTAACAATTCAGATTTTTATAAACTGTCGTGTAAAGATTGTACAGCGTTTTATATTGGAAAAACCGGTCTGAATTTTAATGTAAGAGTTAAAGAGCATTTGAGATGTAATAGTAAACAAAATATTATTAATAATCAATTAAATTTAACTACTAGCCCAATTCTAAAGTTTTTTCTAATTGCGAGTAATTGTAATTTAATAATAATTTATATGTAATAAAATTTCAAAATCGTTGTTGTCATTCGAGTGAAATTGACAAAAGAGCCGTCAGACATTCTAAGATCGCATAGAATATCCATCCTGCTTTCTCTTTGCAGTAAATAATTTCGCACCCACCACCTTTTTCTCCTCTTACGTTTCGATAAACTCGTTAAAATAAATAGATACGCAGCTGTCATCATAACCTCATCGGGCGGTAAGTGTAAATAGATACACAGCTGTCATCGTAACCTCATCGGGCGACATTTCCGCGACAAGTGATATGTGATCCCGTTGTGTAGGTACACGTCAAATGACCGCGTCATTGTCCCCGAAACATGAGCCTAGATGTTGATGCGACATGCCGCGCGGAATGTTTTGCGATTTGTCCCCTAGTGAATACATGGCTTTTATGTTTATAGCGTTAACTTTGTGGTTGGGCATAATCATTCAATTAAATTCATTAAAATCTCTGTAAAAACCATTTGGGGTAGTAGGTACTTTGTATAAACTTCGAGTAGTTTATAAAAAGTTTTTAATTATTTAAAATTAATGAGAATTATTTCAATTTTGACTATAGAAGTACGAGTATTACAACACATTTAATAAAGTTCATATAAGGCACAACTAGCGTTGTTTTTTTTATAGAAATGCGAATAGAACACGGAATACGTGTCGCGTTAATATTTTTTCTATTATCAAAATAAGCCAAGCGCTTTTGCTATCTATCTTATTGCTGCTGTTTATCCTAAATTGGGTTTATCTGACCGGACTTTACTTTTTACCCCCTTTCTTTTAACTCGTAGCGTCTGGTTGGTTGGTTGCTTGTCGGACGAAAAAACTTTGGATCGATTTTTAACCCTTTTCCCGTGATCCAATCGAGCTGAAACATTGCAAGTAGACTCGTGGCGACGATCAAGAAGATCTATCAAATTTTCGTTAAAAAAATCATAATTATAGCATAATTTTGGATTTTTCAAATTTTTAATGGTTTTTTCCTACAATTCAGTAAGTTGTATGGAGATTCCGACGCATGTGGTAGACACGAAACCCAAAAATGAGAAAGGGAGTATTGTAAAAACTTGGTTTTTACGGGTTACTTTTTTTTTAAAACTACTTTATGTTACCACGAAATTATTTATAATTTTAATTTAAGATAAACTCTTACTTGTTCATTAATTACTAAGATTTATAAATATATACTGTTGCAATTAGTTAATAACTATAACTACGCTACTGGATATGTCAATGTCATTGTTTAATGAGCTAAATTTGCATTAATAATAAACTTATAACTTTAATAGACATTTTAGGGATTTCATTGTTGTGACTTATTTCAAATTTAATTATAACTTTAATAGATATTTTGGGGATTTCATTGTTGTGACTTATTTATAAATTAAATAAATAAATTTTATTTATTTAATTTATATTTATTTATTTATAAGTACGCATTTTAATTGCATTTTTATTTATTCCAGACCTGTCCTAGGAGTATGTGGAACTGCACAACCGAGTGCGCGGCTTTTAAAACATATATGTTAAATTGTTAAACACTAATAAAAGATGACTGGAAGAGCATATTACATTATCTGTCTTAAGATGCCAAAACATGTAGTCAATATTTCAATATGTATTTTTGTTTTATATTTTATTATACTTACTATTTGTTAATCAAACCAAATTCAATTGACATAAAATTCTTTCCAAATAATAATATATATTTCTTTATTTCTAAATAAATTTATGAATATACCTATTATTTAAATTATAATATAAATATTCATTCCTTATATTGAATCCTTTATAATAAAAACAAATTAATTTTAATATATTTAAATATATACATGTTTCATATAGTATTCTTAATGAAAAGAAAATTTAATTTAACTCCGACAAGGATTTGACAGAGAAATGCAAATACATTATTATTTTTTAACTAACTTTTGAAATAATAAATAAACCTTTTTATTCCTACCCAAAGTTGTCTTATCTTAATTCATTATTGACAATAATCTGTGAAATTATTTTAAAGTTTAAAAAAAAAAAATGTTGTCTCTTTTAATTAATTGGTTTAACTTTTAAATATTCACAATATGAGCCGTACGTGGAATGGAGTCTGAAGTATATTAAATATAAGTAAATGTACTATATAATACATAATAATTAATAAAAGTGTGTAACACACTACTATTTTACAATATAAGTACTTACCTACGTGCAAATGAATTCCGTGCCATACCATAAGTCGTGTAGACCTCTTTTCATTTAAGAAAGACAACCGAATTAGTATGTGTAAGCCGTGCGTACAAGGCACAATGTTTCATTGTGGTAGTGTTTATACCCGTAAATACCAACACATCGAAGCAATGTGCGTCGTACGCACGGCTTACACATACTAATTCGATTGTTTTTCCTAAATGAAATTTACTATTCCTAAGTGGCACATGAAAGTTTAATATACATATTACAAATACGAGTTCATAATTGGGATAAGGTGCGGGGTAAGTTCATAATTTGGGTAAATGTACATATATTTGAAGTAAAAATTCGAAAATGATGATGTCTATACTTCTATTCATTAAATTACATCAATAAACCTTAATTATTGTATGACACAGTCATATAAATATGAATAGAGATACGATGTTGTGCACCCAGCATTTGAGGTCATTACCGGAATGTGGACGTTGTCACTGGTCGTTCTATAAACAACGGTAAGTTATTTAAACTTTTCGTAATATATTTAAAGTTTCGTTACGCAACTATTTTCCAGGGGCGTGCAGTGAGAACAAGAAGCATGACTTTTATTAAAACATATATTTGGAAAAAAAATGGAATTCAATATTTTTTAATTGGCAGAATTTTGTGAAATACTTATTAAAATCTGAATATTAATGTTTTGATTATATTACGAGATATATGTCTTATTTTGATTTCTTTCCAAAATATATGCTTAGGAAAAAGTCACGCTTCTTGTTCTCACTGCACGCTCCTGCTATTTTCTCGCCATTCTTTCACTTTAGGTTACTCACTATTTATGTACCTTAACTCACCCCGAGCCAGAGACTACATATCCTAGGTTGGTCCGGTTGGTTTGTATTATTATTTGTCCAAGTACCTACGTATGCTTGAGGGGGAGAATTAATATGAAGAATTATCGTTCACAAATGAAATATATTTATGTAATTAACATTAATTATTTACATAATAAACATTTATTAAATTAAAGTACAAATGCATAATTATTAGTATGTGGGTAGGTGAATTAAATTCTGAGTCACGTTTGGTACGATAATACAAGAGGCATAATAACATATATAAAAAAGGAAATGGTATCTGACATCAAGCATGATGCGATTCAATCTCTAAAACATGGTTTTCATTATTAAATACATTGATATTGGCATTTGTCAGCTTATTATAGATCGTCTTACGGAAATACTAAATTTGACCTTTCGCTTGTCGTTTTCTCATAGAGGCTCAGAAAATGAATTTTATTCGCTGAATGGAAATTTACGATGGATTAATTATTTAGCACTAAACGTTGTGGATACAGGAACAACTTACTGGCGGTCGTGTGCTTCAGGACGTCGATCGCCACGGGACCCTGAAGACCTCAAAGATGACGCTTCATCGGCATATTGAGTTGGGTGGTAAATTGCCTCGTCACCGCCGGCAACATGGAAAGCCGAGGACACCGCGGTTTATAATTTACTTTTAACACATGCCTTTTTATACAATATCATCAGAGTATAACATACTTGAAGATTGACACGCGTTTAATGGTTATGGTGGACCAAGTGGAGATAATGAATCACGTTGTCTGTCCGTCCTTCGTCGTTACTTCGTGTAACGTCCGTAACTTTTTTTAGTATAAATTTTTTTTTCTTTCCTTTTTTCTTTTTTTTTTAATTCGTTTTTTTTCTTCCTTTTTACAAATAAATAAATACTTTTCTTTAGGAACCGACATGTAAAATTTCCGTCATTTTTGACGGGTTTACAGCTAGTATATATTCATTAACTATGTGTGTATTACACATCACGACTTTTTGTTTTTGAATTCCGGCAGAGTAATTGGAATGCTCGTTAATACACTGAATTAATATTTAAATTGTGCCAAAATGACAATTGTTCCTAAACAATAGAAAATAACATCCAAAGTGACTTGATCAATATACTCAAATGGGCACATGACAACGGAATCATACTTAAAATCACACGTAAAAAAACTCAGTATTTACATATCCGGTCAGTGAGTGAGTGTTTTCTCTGAATTTAATTACTTTGGATTTTGACAGTCTCCAAACTGTTCATTATCAATCCTTTATGGAGGAACCGAGTGAAGTAGCTTTAGTTTACTATTATCGAAGGAATGGTTAATACTTATTATATGGTTGACGAATTTTTGTTGTTTTTTAAACAACGGCAACATTCCTATAATACCGTGGCTATAACCGATAGAAGCTACTCAAAATAATGAACTATTGAGTAGCTTCTATTGGTTTGGCCAAAAAATACTCCGCACTGTTCCGCGGCCCCCCTACTCCATTCTAATAAGATGACAAAATGTCTGTATTTAGGTTAGTTATAAACTACACCTGATGATGAGGTTTACCATAATTGTGATGACTTTAACTCAACGTGTGTGCATCACAAAGTTCAATTTAGTTTAAATCAAAATATTTTAGCCAACCTTACCTGGGAGAAACTCAGGTGGGTAGACCCAAGGATAATGCCCGTACTCTCTCATGCAGAGATATCTCAGAAACTTATTTTGGACTTTTCTCCGTAGTGGGATACATAAGCTCGTATCGCTATCGCCCCGAAATTATGGACCTCCTCTCGAGCCCACTTCGCACCAAGGAGCTGCAAAGAAATCTCAGTAGGTACATGTATATTTTCGAAAAACCTGGCAGTACGCAGAACAAATCCTAACATTTTCAACGTTTTACCACTGACCACCTATATGTGATCGTGAAATGTCAGCGTGCTCAAAGCGTGTGTTTCTAGACATGAGGACACCATGAAAAACTGGTTATCCAAGGGAGGGTGGGAGGAACCAGATCTCGAGGAAGGTCGCCAACTCCACGGACTGACCTGGTTAAAGGTGTGAAACAAAACCTACTCCTGAAATACGCAAGACATACCACGGACCGAAATATATAAAAATCGAGACCACGATACACAATCAACCGCAATTTTATTTTTTTTACTTTTTATGGAATGGAAATGAATTGAACAAAAGTCTGAAAGTAAAATTAAGATATCTCAAGAATTAACAAAGTTATATAATTTTAAATTTGCGTTTTGCATGAATAATTTTGTTTCGTCCGGTGGAGTCGCGTGACGTCATCGCGGCTCTTGTTCCGGTGCCTGGCTATGCAGACGTATGATGTCACAGACAAATCATTCCCCCCTAAAATACACTAACTTTAATT
>JADDOH010002159.1:0-97296 GCA_016648135.1 Agrypnia vestita
GGATTCAAAACACCTTCCTAACATCCATATTGAATCAAGCAATGAGGGTTTAGTTAAGAAAAGTAAAAAAAAAAGAATGAAAGATTAAATTGAGTATATTTTTTTATCATATTATACATATTTATTATATTACAAATTATTTTTTATCCGAGTATTATTTGTTGTTATTTTATCCGAAAACTTTTGCAAATTTATATTCCATTGCCAAGGTCAAGGGTTATTTCTTCTTGATTCCACTAATTTTAAACAGACAAGAGTATTTGGATTCAAGATCCTTCCTTCATTCACTTCACCGGTCATGTTTTTTTATCAGGTTGCGTTGCTCGGTCACGTTGACTCATGGTTGCAGCTCTCTGCTCAAGGGCACCTTTTCTAGCCCCTCCCTAGGGAGAGCAGAAAGGTTCTTGATTAGGACTGTTCCGTCACCCATGTCGCCGCCAAATCCTAGCATTGTCTCTCTGTTCTGCCAGGAAGACGATCATCTTTCACAGGCCGCTCAACATGTAAGAAGCCAGCTAGGAGCTCCCAGCCCGCCAGACTTGCCTCCACCGCCAGCAATCTCTGCCAAGACTTTAGTTAGAAGGCGAAGCTGTGCACGACTTTGTTTAGAGTGAGAAAGATGTTGTACGCCATCGGACTCACTGGCCACCCTGCCGCACATGGGTCCGGTGGCACACCGAGACGAGATGATCAGTGTGCAGCGGTGTGTTGAATACCATTGAGGGAAGGAATTATGGGAAAGATAAGGTGGAGTGCCTCCAAAGGGGTTGGTTACCGCAATCTTGGCACAGAAAAAGTCTATGGAAAGGATAGAATTTAAGATAGGATGGAAGCCCTCCTCCTTTATCCGAGCTTGGGACCGGCATAGGCATTCGATTGGAGGTGTTCATCTAGCTGCGGTGGCGGAGTTGTACATATGTATATATAAGTGCTGAGAAGAATTAACAAAAGGATCCGACATGTAAGAGGACAGAAGTATTGACTTATACATAATGCAAGAGAAAATTGGAAGCAAAATGGACACTGGAAGAAGAAAACAGTGGTTGAAAAAACCTTTGATAGTACTTCAATGCTCTCACTAATATTATTATACATATGGGGGCATAAGGTGGACAACGCACTACCTGCGTCCCGCAGCGGGAGGCGGTCGCGCGGTTGTATGTTTGTACGGAAATGTATGCGGGACAACGCACGGGATCCCGCGCGGTGATGCGGGAGCCGCTGTCGGGCGCGGAGAACTCGACTCCCGCGCACGGGCGCGGGTATCGAGTTGTACAAACTTGTATGGGAGACACCGCACGGCACTGCATTCTCGCGCGGTTTTTTCATTCAGTAGGAGGTTTGCGTACATAAAAAATGGATTTTGATACTGAAAAGTATATTTTTGAAATAGAAAATCGCCCATCATTGTGGGATATGAAATCTAAGGAGTACAGTGATCAGATTTTAAAAATAAAAATGTAGGAAGAAATAGTAGATATATTTGGAGTAAAAGAAAGGTCTAATAAAGAGAAGAAAACACTAGGTAAGTTTTTTGAAGTTTATTTCTAAAACTTTACCATAGTTCTTACTCACATGGCATACATTATTATCTTACACAAACAATTTATGAATTAAATATTGGTTAGTGAATTAAACATTGGTTAGTGAATTGAACATTGGCTACATATATTCTGTGCATTTATTATGCAAATCTATCTTGCCATGGTAATGGATTGACGTTTAAAAAATAATCTGCTAATATATTTCTGTTGTTAGTAACTAATCGATTAACCCTCTCAACTGCACCTCGTTCAATATCTTCTAAACATTCGCGTTGGGTATGTAAAGTCTATTCAAAATTTACTCCATGTCTTTCGCGTGTAAAGTTATGAAGTATTCAACATGCTTTTATTATGTTTACTGCTAATTTTATGTTAACATTTAGAGGTCGATGGAATGTACGCCATTTATTAGCTAAAATGCCAAAGGTACATTCGATATATCTACATGCTCTGCATAGCCAATAATTAAAAATTCTTTTGTTTCGAGTTAAATTATTACCTGCGTAGGGTCGTAAAACATGTTCTGATAGACTGAATGCTTCATTTCCAACAAAGAAATAAGGCATATTGCCTTGAATACCTTCTATTTCGAAGTCATGAGGTATTCCTAACGTTTCATCAATCAGTTTTTTATATAAAGTATACTCTTTAAAAATAGAAGAATCGCTACATTTTCCGTATGCACCAAGATCCATATAGATGAATTTATAATTACTATCACATATAGCCAGTAAAATAATAGAAAAAAGTGCTTGTAGTTAGTAGAGCGTTCCAGTGTTGGCCGGTTTTATCACACGGATATGCTTACCATCGATTGCTCCTATAATATGATGAAAATTTGCTCTCGATTCAAATCCTTCGGCTATATCCAACCAAGATTTAGTCGTCGGTTGCGGAAGGCATTCTGTTTTCATGTTGATCCACATCGCTTCGCAAACTTGATGAATGATTTCGCTGATTGTAGTGAAGATTAGCAAACGAGCATCCCGAAGCCAGGTACCTATAAATTATTATTTTTTTCAGGTGATTCGCTACAAAAAAATGGAAAAATCTTTGAGACTGTTTCGTAAAAGAGTATCGTAAAGGAAACATTTTAAAAAGTGAATCAGGCGCTACACGAAAACCTGCGTATGTCTTCTTCAATCAGCTCATGTTTCTTAAAGATGTTGTTGCTAAAAATAAAACTGCTGACAGTTTCATGGGAGAACAAGGGACAGACAAGAAAAAGAAACAGAAACGATTGAAGGACTGTGTAAGACACAAAACTATATGGTCCCAAAACCAAGGTCTCCAAGACATAAAAAAAGAAAAGGTAATGACACAGAAAGTGATGAGGTGGGTTCACGCTTATTGGCGTGTTAAAAGAAAATTTGTCAAGAAATGACGATGATCCTGACCGTCACTTTCTACTATCATTGCTGAATGTTTTCAAACGTGTACCAGAACGTTTGAAGGCAATAACTAAAATTAATATGATGAAAGTGATCATAGAGGCTACTGACCAGAACTGTAATTACCAATTACCTCTACCACAAACCCACAACAAAGCATATTTCACAAATACTGCCCATTCTTCGTCTAGCCACAACAGAAATGCTCAAAATTCATACCAAACTATGACCAGCCTCAAGAGAAATGCTGATGTTCTATACCAAACTCTGGGAAACGTAACTTCTCCTGGATCTGAATCTCAAACATCGGATCATTCTCAAGCGTGTATTTATTATGAGTTGTTGGTACACAAAATTTGTAATTATTTCTAATAAAAACATAATGTACATGTGTGTATTATTCAATTCCTCTATAATACATATTCTGAAATTAAACGATATGATATATACAGGTGTACCTAACGTACCTGGTCTACAATACTTCGGAGGTAGATTCTTGGCTTGAAATGTTGTAAAAAAAAGCAAACTTTGAAATCGATTATCTCCGTAACTATTGATATTAGGTCATGATTGCTTGAACATTTCCGACTCATAATGAAGCCAGGAATCTACATCTGAAGTATTGTGGACTAGGTATGTTACACCCTGTATAGTAGAACCACAATTAACTTTGCTATGACTCATCTCATTCTGTTTTCTTCGTTTATGTGGAGTTATTTGCAAAAGAGAGAGAAATATGTTATGTAATTTTCAAGGGCGTGCAGTGGGAATATCGCAGCATGACTTGCGTAACCAATTATTTGGAAAAAAAATCGGGATACAACATATGTTTCGTAATATTTCTATCACAATTGTTATTATAGCATTCTTATTTTGATTATCATAAAAATCTGTAGCATAAATATTTGATTTCTATTTTTTTTCGAAAATGTACATTTACAAAGAAGTCGTCCTTCAATGTTCCCACTGCAAGCGCCTGCATTTTATGATAATAATATGAGTCACACCAATGTTAATTCGGATATGATAGCGATATGATAGAATATGAAATATATATAAGCAATAAAGTAAAAGAGAATGTACCGCACCTGAGTGTAAGTAATAGCTTTTCTTCAGGACATATACATGCATGCATGTTTGTAGTCACTCCAGTTATTTCTCCTCTAATTTTGTTTAGTAATTCGTCGAAGGAAACCGTAGACATTCACAAACTGTTGTGGAAGTTACTTTATTTCAAAATATATAAAACCAGACGTGACATACGTACAAGTAGAATTGGAATAGAATTATTTTACATAATTTATATTCAGCACAAAGTAAAAAGAAGTATAAATCTGCTGCAATACGATCACAATCCTCAACAGTTTGAATACTTTCATCGCAAATAAGACTAGCCATTGTTTCAGTTATAATATAATAAGAACGCATCTCACATACTATAAATATTTTTGCCATCATTTAGTAATCCTGGTGATGCATTTACAGTATAATGAAATTGATTTCTAGATATAGGTAATGATGTAGATCTGAATTTCACTGGAATCCCGATTTTCTATGTCACTTTCCTTGTCACCTTCATCAATTTCCATAATTTTTTATTTTATTTATTTATTAAATTAACGCCCTATAGGGCTTTTACAATAGATAGGTAAGTGTACATAATCAGAATATGTAGATAGTTTAAAGAGAAAAAAAAACAATAACATGTAAATATAATAATGACATAAAGAGAAAAGAAAATACTTAAAATATAGATACAAATATATAAAGATAAATATAATATAAAGTAAAAAGCAAGTATGTATATAAAAAGCAGAAGCATAAGGAAAACATAATATAATAGAAATTTAAAAACAAAAAAAAAGTATTAATGTAGAGTGAAAAGGTATAGCACAAGCATTGAAAGTAATATTATGATAAAAAAATATACATACAAATACAAATCAATTATTTAAGTCCAATTCGACAAATACTAGTAATCTTTCAATACACCTTTTAATATATGTTTGAATAATATACAGTTATTGGCAAAGAAGTCGTATCTGTTTGCTAGTCTAGGAAGCCTTTGCAGTGGGGAATTAAAGATATAGTTAGTGGCTGCAGTTTCCACGGCAAAACCTGCATGACTTCTAGTTATCCGAGATAGAACACGCAAGCAGATACGTTGTAATAGTTGAGGACAGTCGATAATACCATTTATTAGTTTGTGTAAAAAAAGAAAGTCCGTCACTATTTTTCTAGTCTCTAGTTTATCAAGACTGCTAAAAGATCTAAGAATATCGTAATCGACATTACTTGAAGGTACGTTAAGTTTATAATTGATAAATCTAAGAAACTTATTTTGGACTTTCTCTATATTACTCATGTGAACTGTATAATGAGGGCTCTATACAACTATATTAAATTCTAATATTGGTCGAATCAGGGTCTTAAATAATAAAATGAAAGTTTCAATTTTCTTGAAATCTTTGCTTAACCTATTTAAGAAACCTAAAGTTCTCAATCCTCTATCAACTGTTGAGTTGATAAGGGGGACTAAAGAAAACTTTTTGTCAACAATTACGCCTAGATCTCTAATTTCATCTACCACACTCAAAACTTTTCCATCAATTTTGTAATCATAGTGTACTACTGTACGAGTGCGAGAAAATCTGGGGTTGGTGTGCATTTCCTTGATTTCCCCTTCCACCTGCTCTCTATTTGGTCAGCCGTGAGGGTGCTAATGTTGCCAGTTAGTCTTCAACCCTACATCATTGTCTCCACACATATATGAATAAGTTGTTATACGGATTCAAGGTAGTGATGGGTCTGCTTTGTACTAACTATTACAATGTAGTACTATATTACATTGAAGTGTACACTTCATATCTTTTGAAGTGTAGTGTACACTACAAACTACACACACTTCAAAGTTATTTGAAAGTATATACTTCATATCGTCGCTGTATATATATTTAAGCCTATGTGCCGTTTAATACATTCTCAGATGAATGAATCAATTTTTCATATAAATAATAGAGATATACTAAAAAAAACATTGCCGTTCATCTGGCAAGTCTGCCTAGTAATTATTTAAAATATTTTTTATAAATCTAGTCTGTGCAATTATTTTTTAAAACAGTTTCATTCGTTTATCTCAGAATGTACTAAAACGGCACATAGGCTTAATTATATATACAACGACGATATAGTACATTTCATTTTAAAGTGCACAGTACAAAGTACTGTGCACTTTAAAGTCATTGAAAGTTCATAGTTCAAATAACACAATTTTTCATGAAATTTTTAGAAGCTGATGTAGATAAATGAAGAAATCTTTGGAAATCGAAACAACCCCTCCCCCCATGGAGTAGAAAATTTCTGGCATTGAATGATAAAATGTATGGAATTTCGGAATTGAAGAAATCTCCGGAAACTGAAACAACCCCCTCCCTCCATGGTTTTGAAAATTTTCTAGTAGCACACTTTTCAAGAAGCATTTCTTGTAGGTCACGACAATCTTGTAGTACTACAATTAGTTCTCTTCATTAGTGCTACAATTTTGTAGTACTGCAATAGTTCACTTCATTAATACTACAATTTTATAGTACATACAGTTGCCGGCAAACTTCTTGAAATTTTTTGGCGTAGTGGGGGAATGCGCAGAAGACAAAATTTGGGTCTCTTTGGTTGAATGGTACATGCGCAAACTTCCCCCCATTACGCCGTAAAATTTCAAGATGTTTGCCGGCTACTGTACTGCAATTCGTTCACTTCATTTAGTTTTTACTACAAATGTAGTGTACAATTTGTAGTCTTCAAACTGGTGAACGTGTGCGTGTTGTCTTCATTTTGAAATGTAGTTTTCCCTTCGCTAATTCGAGGCCAATACCAACAAAATATATAATTTTTAAAAAAAGGAGAGAGGCGAATACGGAATACGTGTCACATCAATATTCTTACTATTTTCAAACTCTAAACGTTTGTGCTATGAAAATGGGACTAATTTGCTAGTCTGGAGTAAGGTTCGCGACCTTTGGATCACGAGGCAAGTGTCCTAATCACAAGACCAACAAGCTAAACAAATAAAAATATTACAATACATTAAAATCATTGCAGTTACCCCCTTACCCATTCATATTCATTATGAAATGATTATTTATTTATTTAAAAAATATGAACGTGACCGGGACGTCGCATACGAAACAGACCAAAACAGACGTATGTTGTATTCTTTGGGATATATTTGAGGATTACAGTGAATACCAGATCGTCATCATTAATATTTATTAAATAGTTTTAAAAATAAGATTATTGAGGTTATATTGTCCCCGTTCCGAATGGGAGTATTAGGTGGTATTAGGAAGTTCGCATCCAAAAAATTAATGTCAACATGAAAACTCTCCCCTACAACATGTTGAGTGAATTTTTCAACATGTTGAGAATTTTTTTATTATGAACGATTCCGATGTCTGCCAAAAAAGATTCTGCCGACGGATTTCGTGTTGTCCGTCAAAGGCGTAGAGGAAGGTCTAAAAATAATAAACAAATTTCTCCTTTTGTAACTGGGGGCGTTTTTGAAGATTGCTTGATTGATACAACCACTGCGTTAAGGTAAATGTAAATATGGTTTCTGTTTTTATCAGATTTTTATGGTTTATAGGTTATGCGTGTAAATTGACGCGTTTGATTGTATTCAATGGCTTTTTTGTGTTTGCACAAGTATTGCATGTGTTTGGTCGCTTTGAATTTTGTTTATTGGCGTTCAAATCTTCTGCAATCTGTGTATAGGTACGTACTGTACATGGAGGCGATTACATAACCTTACTTAATACGTTCCTGTCAGAGTGAGGTTTGTTCTGTTATCACTTGAATAACTCTTTATTTTGGATATAACTTATTGTATTTTGGGCCGTTAACAAAATATACAATGGTGACATTCTTCTGTCCTTTCTTTTGTTACAGGCGCCTGAATACAGCAAAAGAAGATTTGGAGATATCGGATTATTACAAGTCTTTTCTTATTACGTTGAAGGAGAGTCTGGAAGTTTTAAAACATTCTAAAGTAACTGAAATACTGTGTTTGGGCTTAGGCCACATAGGTGAGTGTACAATATCGCGGTATCAACTTGCGTTAGTACTGTGTCTGAGAGATCATTTTAAAGTTAAATGCTCTTTGCACGATCCAATATTTTATAGTGACGAATGTGCAATATTAAAGGGCCTAGACTTCACACTCATTGCAGAGAATGAGGAAGGGAAACACACCTTAGGCAGTGAAGGTTTAACAATAGTTTACTTGCCGCATTGTCCAAAACAATTGACAAATAACTTTTTGTGGCACAACTGGGGCACAAGTCTGAAAAATTGTGTTTTAATATGCAATAGTTTTATATCGCTGATAGAATCTCAGTCCCAATCTGAGCTGAATAGCAATGTACCTTACGTTTTAAATATTTTTTCTTACGTCCAAGAATTTAGTTTAGTGAATAGTTTCAAGTTCAATGACATTTTTAATGATACGTCGATTCATATATTTCCACCAGATGCTTTGAACCACATTACTGATAATTTCTGGGCAAAGCGAGATAAGGAACCAGAGTATGAGGACGGTACAGAATTTATAACTGCAAACTTAATAAAAAGACTACACATATCTTAGACTTACGCTACAATATTTTTGTGTGTTTTTTGTCAGTTTAATCTTTTCGGAGGTGTTTGGAAAATTGAAAAATGGCCCACTCACCCAACACACTGAAACTTATCAGGAATTTAATGGCGGAGATCAGAAAAGCGAGTTCTGGCAAGAAAATTAAGGATTCTCCGATTGTACAGTACATATTGGGTGAATGCAGAAAATATAAGACGACTGATCTTCAACTATGCAAGGCGCAAGAAGAGGCAAAGTATTTGGCTAACACTTACCTATTCTACCTGCAAAGTAACAGAAAATATCAAGAGATCAATAAAGAGTACACAGGAAAAGGAGAAAGGACTGTTGCGGACACAGCTAAATTAGTTGGGTTTAAGCTTCCACACGATCCCAAGTAGAGATGATTGGATAATTTTTGTTTTGTTTTAAATGTTGACTCGTTTTATAATGCAATAGATACCTACTGTATTAACTTGATTGTTTTAGTTTATATTTTGCAACATATCCAACAATGTCTAAAGCATGTACAGATTTATTCTACCCAAATAATAATTTTCTATCTACTATGTAGTTTGAACAATGTGTCTCATATGTCATGAGAATGTTTATTTAATTATTTGTTATTTGTCGTGACAAGATAGCCATTTTATTTTTTGATCACATCTCTGCAAGGTCTAAAAGAGTACGAGATCCTGTTTGCCGCCTGGCAAAGTCCTCACAATGACTGTTATTCTTTATCATTTAAATAAGGTGTCTCATTAATTGTTACAAAATCGAATAAATATCTTGTATAGAAATATAGGTTTATCATTGATATCTTATTTAATGCGATAGTACTAAATTCATTTATAAAGATTGTCCATTTATATTCATAATTTTTCATATTTAATTCATAATTTTGCGTGACTTAAAAATTCAGAAAAATCAACTAATTTTGAGACAACTATCAGAAGCATGACTGTGGATCTACACGCCCTTAAAGGCAAAAAAATTAGAAAAATCTAATTTTGTGAGAAATCGCACAATTGTCATTGTCATCATGTTGAATTTTGTGGTCCAAAATAAATCAACGAAGCTGAATCTGAACCAGTCTCTTAAATCGTTTGGACATTAATTCAATCTTCTATAGCTTCATCTTTTTCCTCAGATTATTGCATTCGCAATAGTAATTATTAAAAGGTGAAAATATTCACAATTAATTTTTTTTTAAATCTCAAAAATATGTATCAAAATTACTGAATAATTATGAAATATAAAAGCAATGCTTAGATAATAAAAATTCACTAAAATCGTGAACCAGTGCAACGTTCAAAATGAGTTATGTTGAAATGAACATAATTAGTGATACTTTGTAGTAAGTAGTTAGCTCTCCATTGTGAATCATTTAAACTGATATGTATTTACACGATGGTTTGCTGTATACCTGTAGCGTATATGTAAATATAATGTATTTCCACATTGTATCATTTCATTTTTCAATTAGCTTTTTGCATTTCTGTAACTTCTACATATTTTATAGGTTCAGAATTATTATAAACTAACCCAAGCTATTTTCATAAAATGAAAATAATAATTTGTTTAATTATTTAATTAAATAATAATTGGGTTTTGGATGACTTGAAGAATTTCAAATTTTCCCCAACTTTAAATTAACGGGATTTTATTGCACACTGACAATCATTTACTTATTAACTTTTGCATACATATTATTATAATGTCGGTTTGTCGTCAGTTGGTGATTTTTTCCAATCAACCACGCTTTTAGTGGAACTGTTGAAATAGGTTTCTGAAATACAATACATATTACAATAAAACTAGGTCCATTGTAACAAGACGAGTAGGAGATGGATGGGGACAAGGAAAAATAAAACCAGATTTTGGGAAAGGTAAGATTGCTTTAGTCTGATTTTGAAAATAGTTACGTCTGTGATATCTGTGCATAGTTGATTTCACAGCTTAGCTGACTGCACTTAGAATGGATCGTGATCTTTAAATCATCCTGATGCTGCAACATGCTATTTTTAACCTTCCTTTATCCCTTTGCTATGGTTTGACGGACTCACATTCAAACTAATCAAACCCTGACCTTAAATGCTTCATTTTTTCTTCCAGCGTGATTTTTTAATGTTTATATCAAAAACAAGAACTATACTCACATCCATATTAAGTAAACTGGGTAACATACAAAGTATTTGACTTTGAACTATAGATAATAGGTATTTGTATATAAATTTATATTGTATCTCCAAAAATATATTACATAATTCTGTAGGAATATATATTTTTAACAAATGGTTTCCAATAAAATCCTTATAAAATATTAGTATGATTCTTTATTCTGTGTACGGAAATAATAAAAAAGTAATATATACGTACTGTGTTTTTATTTATTTTAGATATTATTATATGGCACAAATTTGCTATAAAATATAAATAAAAGTTGATTGAGGACATTTTCAGATTTTGTTAACTTAAACAATCTTTATTTGGTATACTCCTTTTCAATATATTTTGCAATAGTCTGTAGCTGCATGTTGCTGGTTCCTTCGTAAATTGTTCCAATTTTACAGTCTCGGTAATATTTCTCTTGGGGGAAATCCCTGGTGAATCCGACTCCGCCCATCCAATCCACACACTTTGAGGTCAGTGTTTGGGCTATTTCTGTAATAAAGTTATTATTTTTATATTACTTACATACTTATTTGAAGTTTTAGTATGATAATTATTCAAAGCCATGTGAAATAAAAAAATTGAAAACAGATATAAAGTAATCAAGCAACCGATATAAAATACTTGGGAGCACTCAACAACCATAAACTAAACTTTTAATTGAACACAAAATATGTAACAAAAATAAAATAGCAAAATGAATTAAACTCTTAGAAAGAATCAGAAGATATATTAAAACAGAATTGTGCAAAAATATATATGTATAACACAACAGTAGTCCTTCATATCAATTACAGCAGCAGTATACAGTTTCTGGAGCAGTATATAATTTCTGGCTAATAAAGGATTGAAAATATTAACATGATGCTAGAATGTTTGTAAATGTGTAATATATAAAATTATTAATGGACACAACACCCTTGAATTCCTAAGAAAAATAAAAAAAACATGAAGAAAATATGAAATAAGATTACCCTTTAAAGTGGAAACAAGATCGCAAAATTCAATCAATTCAAGTGAAATGAAATTGTATATTAAACTACCGGGGACATTAGGGATGAAGTAAATATACCAATTAAAAAAAAAAAAAATGGTTAAATTTGAATAAAATTTATAGTAATTATGTGTAGTTCTGTTTATATTAGGAAATATAAATTATAGCATTGCCTAGATTAAAGAATAAATAAAGTATTTAAATTTATAAAGCTGCTATCTATTGAAGGAAATCCAAAAATAATACAGCACATATTAGTGATGAGATATACCATTATGAAATTTGTGTTTGTGAGAATGATTAATTACCATATAATGATTTTTCATAATATCATAGGCCATCACTGGTACACTAGAAACTATCCTCCAAAAATAAAATTTCATTCACTAATCATCGTTACAATTAAAAATCAATTACGCAGTCATATCAATAAAAAATATTATCAAATACAAATCGATTGCTTAGTGTTGATTCGGTGTAACTACAAAAAATTAAAAATCATTTACAAGGTATCAAAATATTTTTCTATATTCGTTCAAAGAATTTATATTCTACATTTGCAATTTATAGATGTTTTGTGTGTACCTATATTTATCTACGTTTAATTCTTAAAACAAAAATATCTCTTATGATTGCATATTTTTCTTTAATTCTCAAACATTTGTGCCTGGAGTTATACTTTTAATAAACTATAATTGATACTTAGGCCGGCACCATGCTGCAAGGACCTTCCGTCGCGTCGAATCAGCAAAGCAAATAGATCGACGATTGTCCGCGCAATGTGTATGATAAGCACATATTATACGAAAAGAAATGTAGCGGCGCTCCGCCGCAGGAGATCCGCGCAGTTTGGCGCAGGCCTAAGTGGTATGTATATAATGTGAGTACGATATTTTATGAAATGAATTCTTGATACAGTGAGATATGTTTGAACCTTATGTTAGGTTCAAACATATAAAACACACTCTCGTGACAAGAGTATTGGAAAATCGTTTCACACATAAGTGTTATATGTACTACAATAAGTGCTTCTGGTTATACTGAATAATAAAAACAAACAAAATAAATAAATTGACTAACTTACATTATTAAAATACCCTAACTGTTTGACAAAAATGAAATATCTTCATATCTTCAATATTCAAAAGAAAGACGAAAAATATTTCCTCAATACAACATTTATATTATGGTGATAATTTTATTGTTAATTATGTATTTTGATAATTAAACTAAAAAGGAAATTGTTTCAAGGCTTAAAATTATCGCATCATAAAATTTGTTTTGTTTTTGTTTACAAATTATATTTAGACTTTCATCTTGTAAAACGTTAAATCATTCCTGTACTATAATAAAGTTAAATGTAGAAGCTAACCAAATAGGTCAACTAATGTGATTTACTGACATTTAATTGACATGTTTGCTGTCTGACTAAATAAACTTAGAACTATGCCGATAATAATAATAAATTTATGATAGCATAATATAGCACTGTGCTCTTAATCATATAACGAGGGAGAGAAAAAAATGAAATAATTATACTAATGGATAATTAAAGCATGGTAAATTTAAAACCATATTTTATTTTTCTTATAAATATTAAAATATATACCTTCTACATATAGTTTTTACTAAGCATCCAGTTGTACAAATTATTTAAATATATAATTTGTGAATTTTACATACTCATGAACATCAAATTATCAGATACAATGCTTGTAAAATTTACTAATAGGATAAAAAGAAGGTAATTCTAAGGTAATAAAAAAGGTAACTCAAAAGATATGGATTAAAATGTAATAATCATAATATATTTATGTAGATAACATACCTGAAGCGTAATACTTAGCCATTGCGGCTTCCTTCACAAATGGCAGACCAGCCTCCTTCATTCTTGATGCATTATATGTCAACAGTCTTGCACATTCCAGCTCTGTACTTATGCGGGCTATCTCGAACTGCATTCCCTGTGGAAGAATATGAATGTAAATAAAAATAATTTTGACACATTTCTGATGGTTTCTGTTTGACTGGGGTTTAAAATAATTTTTTTAATCATATATATATCTATATATATATATATATATATATATATATATCTATATATAGATATATATATATATATATATATATATATATATATATAAAATCAAACATATTATATATATATATACCAAATCAACAATATATATATATTATATATATATAAAAAGAAACCCGTGTTTCCCTATCCGCCAAGTTTTCTCCACAACCACCCATCGGTGGTTATGGTGGTGGATAGCCCTTGGTATCACATCGAAAATATTCGAGTTTGGTGGGGGTGGCTGTGCGTGGGTGGGAGTGGGTGACGAAAATGTGCTTTCTAGCACATTGTTTTGTTATGGGAAGGCCGCAAATGCTTCAGATTGCTTCAAAATAGATGCGCCGACTGTGTCGGTGAGTCTAGAAGGTTCCCGAAAAACCTGCACTAGAAAGTTCTGGAAGAAGAAGGTTCTAGAAAAGTCCCGAAAGTTCTATAAGGTTCTAAACTGAGTAGTGGAATGTGTCGGTGGTCTAGAAGGTTCCTGTACATTCAATAAATTTCTTGAAAGTTCTGGAAAGAGAACATTCTAGAAGGTTCGTGAAAGTTATATGACGATCCAAACAGTGTACTAAAAATCTAGGCATGCTAAGCCGCGCGGGCACAGCTAGTTTAACCCTTAACCACCTACCACATATTTTTGTTATACAACCACCTGTCACACGTCTGTGGTACTCCCGAATAAAATAATTCACAGTGGTAAAATTTAGTAAAGAATGGTTTTGTTTTTAATTAAAATTCTATTGAGGAACATATTAAACTCTTAATTAGAAGAAAAAGGTATATGAAAATCGATATTTTTTTCTTTTAATCATAAATAATTATCAATACCTCTTATTTCAGGCTTACAAACTAATATATTTGGAAAATGAGATCCACAAAAATTATCATGTAGAATAGAAACTTCTTACTACTTTGTTTTTAATGTTGATTAATTAACAAACGTAGAAAAAAATTAAAATTCTCCATATAATCACAAATTAAATAAAATTACAGGCACTAAATTTATAGTTTTTTTCACTTTTCACGTCAGGAAAAACATAGCTTTTTTGAGAATTCAAGGCAATTTGGCCTTACACTCGAAACACATGTATTGTGTATTGCGTTTCTTTGTGTATTTGCAAGTTGAACAGTTTTTACGAACCGCCAACCTTTCTTCAGCACTGCTGCTACATGGAACTGCTGATGAAGTGGTCACGTTTCTGTGGAGGAAACGTTGAATTACACATTATTGCAATTTCACACGTTGCAATTTTATATTGCATTCGTCAATAAAAAAAATGCTGCTAAATATCCAGTGAACAAGACAAAGAATTAAGCTCAGTCTGATATGATGGTTTTTTTATCTTCTCTTTCCTGCACTATATTATGCTGCAAAGTTCTCAATCGTAAAAACGGTGGGGCAGATGACCGACGAAAGTAATTCCTTTCAAAATAATTCTTCTTCCACGGTCTCCATCGAATTTCAGATCATCATCTTCACATGAAAATTCTTAGTTTCCACGTAAAATTGAAGACAAATGATGTTGGGATGGAGAATTTTCTTTATCACCTAGTACAGTTGGCTCTTCGTATTCGGAATCAGATGCACAACTTTCTTCCAATACATGATCTAGCCCAACATGATCTTGACAGATCTTGTTCCAAACACCGCTCGATATTATTGTCATGAAGAGCCATTTTAAACGAAAACCTTAAAAAAACACGATTAAAAAAATTTACGTAACCACCTACCATAGGTCTCTCAGACCCCCTGCGATAGTTTTTTACTCACCTGAAGCAAATACACGCACGTACGAGCGCTTGCGCGACACTTAGGCGCGCGGGGAAAAGGTACAGGAACTAACAAGTTAGTACGAAACTTGGGCGCAAAAATATTCACGATTGTCAATTCGACGGGGTCTGTGAGACGTATGGTAGGTGGTTAAGGGTTAAGTATATAGAATGAAGATTTACAGATACAAGTTTGTATATTAAAATCTATTCCAGTGATGTACAGGTACATAACTGTTCTCCTGAATAATTGACAGTATTTATTTTAAATTTTATGAAAAATTGTCTATTTAAGCACTGGACTCCATAATTTTTTATATATTTTTTTTATTCCTTAAGTTACTTAACGTTACTGCTGTTTATTAATTAGTATTTTATTTACACTTTACATTATAAAATCTATTATGTACTAATACACTATATATTATATATTTATATGTTACATATTATATATTTAGATCTTGTTTAGAACAAGAATCCATCTACCTACTTAATAAACAACACTGTAGTTTCCTAAATATAATATTAATTCCATTATACCTAAATATACAGTGAAATAATTTGCTGCGTAAAAATTAATTAAATATCACAATTTTTATTCAATAACTCTCATAGTTTTAGTTATTTTATCATTACATTTTCAAATATCATGTTATTTGAGGGGTAATTATCACTTTGCTCACTTTGCTTGGAAGTGGTTGGGAAAAGTATTATTATCTACCAATGAAAACGGAAACATCTTCTTTGCATTACAAATTACAAGCCATCATAAATGCCATCGTCGTGGCATTTCGTGGGATATTAAGTTACATAAATTTTACAGGAAAGCAAAGTTAAGAATTGAATATACTTTGAATGTGCGCAGTACAAAGTATTCGGTACTAGGGTTACTAGGTTTCAGGGTAAAAAGGATGCTTCTAGAACAAAGGGTGTGGATACATAATTAAAATATCAGAATATTTACCTGGAATGAAAATATTTTCTTTCCAAACTGCTTCCTCTCCAAAGTATATGGAATCGTGGCATCCATACACCCCTGACAAAGGCCAATCATTTGTGCTGCAATACCAATTCTGCCCTCATTTAGAAATCCTGCGGCGTATTGGTATCCCTTTCCAAACTCCCCGATAATATTAGATTCGTGCACCTTAACATTGTCAAAGTGGACCATGCATGTGCCTGATGCTTTGATTCCCAGCTTGTTTTCTGGTTTGGCCACTGATAATCCAGGAGTTTCTCTTTCAACAATAAAGCATGTAATGCCTTTGTAGCCCTAAAAGCAAATAAAATTGTACCATGTAGTGTATTTCACAAAATGTTTTTTGTTAATCCAGATTTTTTCAAAGTGCATACATTTTTTCTGCATTTATTTTTATGCCCTGTAGAGTCAACATGACCAGTTAACCTTAAAAAATTGAAATTAACTTTTTCTGGTTATTATTCTTAACAACTTTTTTAAACGTTTCAACAGGCCATGAGGCCAATTAACAGAAACGATACACCTCACAAAAACACCCTAAATCACATGGATTAATATAATTAATAGAAATAATTTATTAAATCACATGGATTAATTTTGTCCTCACCGCTACTAAATTTAATTCCTTATTCTATATGTTAGCATAAAAAAATATCTTACCGCAGATGGATTGGCATTAGCCATGACTAAAAATACTCCAGCCACATCTGAATTTGAAATCCACATTTTAGACCCATTAATAATGTAGTTTTCACCATCTTTCTTGGCTGTCGTCTTCAATGCGAAAGCATCTGATCCTGAAAGTGGTTCTGTTAGGCAGAAACTCCCAGCCTGCAATATCGATTGAAATAAAGTCATTAATTTAACAAAGATATTGCATATATTTATGTATAAATATTTAATCTGGATTTTTCCTTAAATAGGTATGTGTTCTGTATTGCTTGCCTAACGTAACTTGGCGTGCGGCGAATTTTGAACTAAAACCCGCCCCGCCCGCACCCGGCGGTAACCCCTCGCCCTGTCATTCAGTACAATTTTGTATTTGGTCGGGAGCTGTGACATCTTGATTACCAATATACGATACGATATATGAATTATTACGTCCAAAACATCCTAAACAGTCCGGGATGGTGCAAGAACAATTTCCAATGAAGTAAGTTTTGCGAAGCTGAAAAAGCGAATAATGGACCGATATTACCGTCTGACAGTTTGACAGATGGAATGGCCGCCATTACTGCATGGTTTCTTTAGTGCTGCCCGACCAAATTTCTGTATTTAATACGACACCGGTCACCGGACATTCTGTACTTAATGTATTGTGTAATAAATTTACACCCTGACAACTTCTGTTACGCGACAGGGACGCCCTCCCTCGCACGCTCAAGTTATAGTGGTACGTCTATAACTATGCTGGCTTAATACCTCTTGCTTTTAAACTGCTAAAAATTCTGACACTTGATATTATTATAATTTATTAAGACAGTCGTGTATCAAACTGAAAAATTGGTTGCATGTTTGGCCTGTCATGGCTTGAAACATTTGAGATTTAAAAAAAAATATAGATGTATGTATACACAGAATATATCTTACGTGTATCTTCTTACTTGTTATACCAATTTTATTTTCAAACTAAGCTGTACACTTGGGCTATTCAAATATGACTAACTTAAGGATCTTCTGCGACAAGGTTTAAACCTGTTAAAGGCCAGCGCTGTGTACACACAACAGAGAGCGTCCTGAATGCATGATTTGGGCACGGAACTGGTTAACCATCGACTATTGATGGTAAAAACCGTTATTTCAACTGGTACACAATAACAGTTATTTGAGATATGTTGATCTATTGTGTTGATGTGATATAAAGGTAAGTGAGATTTAACTGTTTGTTTGGTACCGATAGTGGTCTGTCGAATTGCGATAAATAAGTTGCCAATCATCAACGGAAACAGATACAAATCTCAGATAACGGTTATTGTGTAATTAGTTAAAATAACGGTTTTGATGAAAGCTACTTTTCGATTAGAGCAACAAGCGTATCAAGATTCACATTGTTCTATTCCATCTATCAATCAACAATTTATTCAGCAGAAACTAGAGGATCTTGAAATCACAAATGTGTTTTTTTTTCATTTACTTACATAATTTTTGCACCTGTTTTTATAAATTATATATTAGTGAGCATACATTATTTTACTTTTTCATTTTATTGATTTAAGATTGTTAAGACCCAACATTACTGTTCTATATTTACATTAATTTTTTTAATTTTTTTATTTCTGTATGATAAAACTAAGCTAAGTAAATATTCACAGTATGTAGATAAAAAGTACCATTAAATTATTTTTGTTTGAAAATAACCAACATAACAAGGTTTGTGTTGGAGAGATTATTTTACATTTATTTCAAATGAAGTACATAATTTACTGATCTTATTTAAGAGAATAGAATGCATTTTGTTTCTGGTTCCAGCATAAGCACACTTTAACTTGTTCAAACCGGAACCTTTTAGACTTTGCTATGTAATATATGAAGTTTTTAGAAACTTTTAGTACACATTTGCAGAAAATGAATTATAAGTCAGCCTCGAAGAACACAAAGTTCTTCTGTTCAGTAGGTATGTTAACTTTTCCCACATGGTGCTTAAATTAAACTATAGGTACACTGTGAACTCAGTGTACCTGTGACTTATTCGATTTTTAAGTTGGTAAATATGAATATTTTACATATGTATCAATTATTGTATAAAAGTGCTAAAAATGAGAAAAAATCATTGGTCATCACGAAAAACACCATAAAGGTGCATAAAAAATGTGTGACCGGGCTAACTGACATGCCGCTGCGAAAGAGCTAAGACGGACAACACATTGCTCCCTGTACGCCACTCTCCTCTATAATACATACACATACTGACAATTTACGTACTTAAATTTCTTTGAGAAAACATTTTCTTTTGTTGTGCATGGTAAATATTTATATATTGTGATTATTTTACATTAATATATATTTTAATAAATAAACATATAAACTCAGTATTTAGTATTTTTACAGAAATATTCACATAATTAGTCAATTTACAACACCGGACAGGAATGGTTCAAGAAAGTTAAGATATGCATTCTAAATGTAAATACTTACATATTCAGTGGCAAGCAAAGGTAAATATTTTTTCTTTTGCTCTTCTGATCCTATTTTTAAGAAGAGAGAATTGACTAATGTATTGTGGATATCAACGAAAGCTGCAACAGACGCATCAACTTTAGACAACTCTTCCACAACTAGCATCATGGATGTGAAATTACATCCTGATCCGCTGTATTCAACTGGTGTTTCTAATCCCATTAACTGAAACATGAGATCTCATTAATTCAATTAAGTTAATTAAATCATTAATGTTAATTGAAGTGTTTTATATGTAACTACATGTTTATAATAATATTCACTCTCTAATACTTCAAATAAATGCAGGATTATAATGAATTCCTGCGGCTCAAGAATGTGAAATTAAACAATCAATCAGAAAATAAGGTTCGGTTCAAATGCAATAACAGGGACAAAAAGAAAACTGCTTAAATGGTTAATTTCTACAATGAATCTTGTCCCATTACTAAGTGGTCGTGGAATGCGGTCTGGTTGAGTGCCAGGATAATCGCACAAGTGAAAGTGCATTTTAATTACTATATATGAACATAATGTGAAAGTGACTTTTTGAACATCATTTTAATGTAAATTACAGGTAGGCATTAGTCGATGAGACTGCTTTCTACAATTTAAATATTGGGTTCAAATTTCCTGCTGAGAAATGTTGATTTGTTATAATGTAAATTAATTATACTAACTCCATTTTCGAAAAGCAGTTTTTTAACAGTGTCATCAATTTTTCCTTCATCTTCCATTTTCCGGACCAATGGTGCTATCTTTTCTCTCGCTAGCTTGCTAACTGTGGACAAATGAACATTAGCTAAGTTATTTGTGCAATACACTGATATAATATGAATATTACACATTATGTAACATTCAATGAAACAATAATGTTAATAAAACACTATTATGAATTGGTTTTCAGTCTCAATTTAACTTTTATTGTATTAATCCTTTAGAAAAGTAAGTAAGGTTGTAGCAAGTGTTCTTTTTTTGTTGTTGAATATTTTGATTAGTTTTATATATTTATTATAATTAACCCACTCCTTATTTCCAAATTAAATTGAAACGTTAAATATATTTTATAAAAAATATAATTTAATTTTGGATTTAGCTGGGGTTGCCTGCCATCCCGATTAATAGGAATTGTCACAGTTTTTATGTTTCCTGTCCCGGTGTCCCAAACATAGTCTTGAAACGATATTCAACAATGTACTTTTTGTCTCTCTCTTACACACAGAAGGAAGAAAAATAATATAACAGGCAAAATCTTGAGAAAAATATAAAATAAATAGAAGTGAAAACAATTCATTAAAAATATTGTATTTTTTTTTTCTTATTAATATTTTCATATTGCATTTTCAAATTGAGGTGTTTTAAACTGCTTTTGTTGCTATTAATAAATATTTCTTATTGATATTAAATTTCATAAATATTGTTTAATATATGTATATTAAAAAAAATGTCATTTTTCTTGATAGAATTATTAACTTTCAAGCATTTTGATAAGGGTGTACTGATAATAATTATTCAAATGATGTCACCTAAACTTACTGTAGTCAACAATGCAAGTCCCAATAAGACACAATAGGTAAATGCAGTGACATAAGTTTTTTTTTTCACTTTTGTTTTATTTAGAAGAAGAAGAAGATTCCCATTACGGGCCATTTCTTTTCATTCTTGGATTTGTAAGACATATATGTCATTAAAGAGATTATCACTCCACCTTAGTTTTGGCCTTCACAAGCTACTCCTCCCTGTGTTTTACATATAATATTTATGTATATATAAAAAGCAATGAAAAGAGAGATCTTTTCCTGTATTAAGTTTGTATTAAAAAAATTCTATTCAACTTTTTCAAACGAAATTCGAACATTCTCGTCAAAAATGGTCTGCGTATTATAGATTCGCCATCTCTCTCATATAAACACAGGTACCTAGGTAAATTTTTATTTATAACATCTTACTATTTATAGGTCAACTGCTGAGAGCTTTGGTGTGAACAAAAAGGATAACCTTTTTGGGTATGATCATCTCATTCTGTTATCATCTGTCTTGCCAAGCCAATGATAATGCAAATGAGAAATAAATATATATTTTTGCATCACAGCCGGTTACTTCAACTTGGTTTATAGTAATCTTTTGTTTAAACCATCGATTATTGCGTTTTCCACCAATTACATAATGTGTTTTCATAAAAATTCTATGATTTTTACGAAAGATAAAGTAAAAACCATAGATTTTTTTTAAAACGGGTTGTTTGATTGGTGGAAAACGTAAAATCGATGGTTTAAACAAAAGATCTCTGTAAACCAAGTTAATGCAACCGGCCTTTAGTAAAAAAAAGCCTCTCGACGGTTAACCTATATTTCATAATCCCCAGTACTTTAGGAATTTGTTAAGGGGCCGTAATATAAAAATAAACAAGATAGATAGTAAATCTAATGCTTAAGAAACATTAATTATGATCTAAGATAAAAAATAGTGAATTTTTTATCCGTTTTCCAAAAGACAGTCAATTTCTTTGAATTTCTATCCACTGTACACGCTCCCTTCAGAGGGGCCTAGTGAAGTAATAATCATTTTAAGACGCAATAAATTATATAGTTTTTGAACGTCATGTACAAATATAAAAAAATTACACGCTTTTATTCTGTCGTGCGGTCAAGGACCGCGCTGGGCCGTGCTCGCTTTTATCTGTACCTACGTCAGCATTGAGCGTTCATCAGTCATATCACTCTACGCCGTGCAATGGGCGGTACAACAATAATTTAATTTTCATATAAATGCAGCCATCATTATTGCAGATGCGGCCTGCAATTTAAATTGATTGTAGGTAAGGAGACGCAATGGTAACCATGTCAAAGCAGCCAATGCGTTGCATTGGAGTTCACTTTGGACAGGAGGCCAAAAGATTCACGCCCTACAAAACTTTCAGTGGTTTCGATAGTTGCTCTTTTAAAAAGATTATTTTTAATGCTTTTATAATAAATTATAAAAAAATTGTGTGCTCGTAATACAGAGACTAATTTGTTGAAACTGGAATTATGTCCGTTTTATGACTAAAGTGAGATTTTGATGCAGTTTTATTTTTTAATATGCCCTACAAAGTTGTCAAATACTCGGAACATAAAACTATCATAAACGTGCCCAATCCAGTTTTATAAAATCGCGAACAGGAAAAAACACGAATTCTGAAGTTTATTGAATTCTTTTATTTGAAAGACTAAAATAGGATTATCTTTGGTATTTTTGTACTGGCAACATATTGGTGAAAACATAAATAAATAAAACATTTAAGACCACATTTGTGTTTGATTAAAATACTACTTCTAATTTCGAGAACTACAGGTGTTCTCATCTATAAAACTGAGAATATAAACTGAGTTCATATTCACAAATTGAGTTTATATTCTCACCTGTAGATGAGAACGTCTGTAGTTTTCGGAATTAGCAGTATTTTAATTAAACTATAGAGTGGTATTAAACAAGTGTTTTATTTATTTATATAAATCAATTAAGTCATTCCACAAAGTTAATGCCAAATCAATAAATACCTAATATTTTTGTGAAAACATTGTTTAAATGCACATTCCCTAAGATGAAGAGAATTATCAAAACAAAAACTGACAACATTTCAAAGTCTAAAAATTTTAAATTTACATATTCTAAAAATTCGAAACGTAACTCAGCATCTCCTTTCCGTGTAGGTACCCTTCAATTGCTATTATAGATACCCTTCTGTCTTAGTTTTCTTCCGTACAGTTATCGCTACAGTCTGGTGGAAGAGTGCTTATAACGTTTCAGAACGCACGGGTAAATTTTCTACACGTGTTATTTAATTGTCAATTAAGCGTTGATACATAAATATTTGATACTCGACTGCGTCATTATTTTTGCGAGAATGTTAAAACAGTTAAATTCTCGTTTATATATAGAAAGGATAATATAGCGTACCTACGTACGTAGTTTTCATTATTCTCTTGAGATTATCACATTTTTTTCAACACCGAAACAAAAAACTTTGGTACATTCAATATTTCTATTTTTGCGTTTTCATTCCATGGGCCGCATGCTAAGGGCCGTTTGTTTCAAGCGTGGATTAAAGTAAGCGTTCTTTTAAGTTTTTTTACGTTCTCTTTTACGTTCTTTTACGTTCTCCACCAATCAGACGATCCGTTTTCGTAAAAATCTATGCTTTAATCGACCGCTTACTTTGATCGAACTTGAAACAACCGGGCCTAGGGCACATTAGGTCAGGATTAAGGAAAGACAGACACCATCAATTCGTATAATTATTTTTTTCCTTCATGTATACATCGTGGTTGCTTGAACATTTTCGACTCATTATCAAGGCGGGTATCCACCTGTAAAGTTTTTGCTACTAGCTATCAGACACCATGTATAAGCAAAAAACATGAAGTCTAAGGGCCGGTTGTATCAACTTAGTTTATAGTAATCGATGGTTTAAACGAAAGATTATTATAAACCAAGTTTTATATTATTTGGCCCCTCTTATGGCAATTCGATATGATTGTAGCATGTAATGTGTATGGTAAAAATACAGAGTGTCTCGTAGTTAGTACCAAAAACTTCAGGGGAAACTTCTTCATTCAATTTTATAAATATTTTTTACACTGCGAGAGAAATGTCGAAATTCTGGGTTTTCATAATATTACGATTAAAGATATTATATCCGAATTAGAGCTCATTCCCGTGAGCTCTCATTCTCTTACTCCTTGTAAATATGTTTTGGTGTACGCAAATATGAAGGCCATCTTGTTACACTCAAATCTATAGCAGAGGTTTATTGTATTCTATCACAATGCGATTGGTTTATTGCTTGTTCCTAGTCCCTAGTATGTTGGCCACAGCTACTCTTTCAAAAACAATAAAAAACATGTAGGCCCATATAAATTTGATATTTAATGGGTTTTAATCTTCACTCAAAATTATCTACCTAAGGAAGAGCTTTGGCTAAGTATAATAGGTATATACACATTACCTACTAACGTCTGATGTAATGAAAACACGCGCTCCATTATCTTGGCCGTAATTTCATGGATGCCACATTATACCTACACTTTCTCGAAAATTACGTCATAATGCTTATATCGTAATACATCACGTGCATCTAAACAGCTGACTTTAACTTTAATTAGATATAATTATCAACAATTGCATCTAATAATGCACAACTCTAATTAATGCGTTGTTATCTGTTATTAGTCATTAATGAAGGATTTAGCAATAACATAAAACTGGTTTCATCGTTATCTCAATTAAATTTTAAGTCACAAATATCAATCTTCATTTATTGAATCACTAGTAAATTTTACAAAAGCTTTTTGCTCCATTTACCGGTAAACCGATCCCTATAATCTGCAATCCCTAGTGAAATTAAAATCCATAAACTTTAAACATAAAAACATCCGAATGAAACGAATTTTCATGCTTGTATCGGGTGTACGTGTTGATCTGCCCGTAGTATTAAGAGCAAAAGCCTAGTCACAAATTCAGAGTCAAAGATGATTTAAAGGTTAAGGTACGCTTTAAAAGTGTTATTTTGTACTGAAAATTACGCTTTTAAGGCGTACCTTAGTTAACCTTTAAATTATCTAAGTATTGACTCTGAATTCGGGTCTAGGTGTAGGATGCAGCCGCGTCCCGAAGACAATGTCCTATTTATTATAGCACGAGTGCTTGGCTTAATTTGAAAATATTTATTAGTAAAAATATTGAAGTGATGTGTGTTACATGTTCTTAAAAAATGCTTCACAATCATTACCAAGGTTTATCATAATTTATTACTGATGACGCTACATAAATATTTGCTGAATTTATTATTCAATATTTTTTGTACTTTTAGGAGATAAGTTCCATGGTGATGGATTTTTGGAGATTACTTTATTATGAGGGGCTCGGTTCTGAGAAACCCATGTTTTGCGATAAGAATCCTACATGTTGCGTATGTATTTTAGTACTATGCGATAAGATATTGAGCAAACACTTGTAATTATCAAATTTTATTTTTGTTTCCATAATAGAAATTTGCAAATATTATTCGATAATGTGTATATCTACGTATTTAATTTTTTTAAATTTCATATATCAATCCTATTTCTGCTTTATATTGATATATCAGTTATAAACAAATCAACACATGTCTCTGACATGTTTGTTTAAAACAATCAATATTTGTATCGAACAAATACATTTGTTTTTTTGAAATAAGTATAGGTAGGTACGATATCTGGATCGGAGAAGACTTGTTAAAAAAAGAGTTGACCTTCGCGTGTACAATTTATTTTATATAAAATGTATTTTTAAAGAGTCTTCTCAAGTTATAAAATTATAAAATAAATAAATAAGTTAATAGGCAGATATCATAATATTAAAAATGCCAAGAGATTAATAATCCTCAGATAAGGCGGGCCTATCTAATTACGTCTATGGGTTGAATTGGGGTCCTAATTTGAAAGGACCTAAAAGGTCAAAGATCTGATACGTACAAGACTTTTTGTTTTTTGTACAAGACTTTTTTATCGGAACTGTTGCAAATTGATTGAAAAGGACGAAAAACAATTATGACTTACGCTAGAAAACTACATAAACAATTTTCCAGTAATTTTGCGTAAAATCCATAAAAATAAAATTGCAAAACCTACAGCCATTTTCAAGTCCATCGGGTTATTCTGAACCACGAGTTCTGTTTCCTATAAATATTAATCAGTAGCTAATCCTCGATGACTGCATAATTTTTTTTGGATATTACTGCCTATGCTTTTATATCCCACATATTAAGTATATTATGTAGAAGCTAAGAAAGTGAAAAAAATGGCGCGAAACATAAAAAATCTTGTATTTAAATCGAGACTAAAATTTTCTTTCTAGGTTTGAAATTTGTAGAATTTGTTGAAATTTTTATTTTTAAAATAACTACTTACTCATATACAGGATGTCACGTAGCTAGTAGCAAAAACTTCAGGGGATTCGTTTCATTTTTGTTTCTTTAATTTTGTTACATTCAATTTCGATTCATTCAATTTTGAAAAGAAAATATTCATTACATTTTGGGTAAAATTTACATCTTTTCTCAGCGCAAACATAAATAATTGATAAAATTTATCACATCAAGAAATGTAATTATAATATTTTTAAATTATTCCCCTCTTTTTTGTAAAGATAAGGTTATGTTAGATTAGTTAAGGGTCGGGTTAAGCAGGAATCAGATTTGCTGTAAAGCTAAACAAGCATTTTTAGACGCGTGTATATAAGAGCTCAAAAACACACATTGTTGTTTTCAGTGTAAAAATTAGAGGAGAAAATAGATTATTTTTCTTACTATTTAATAGATAAAATCGCGTTGTAAATAAATAAACCCGCAATATGTTTTATTCATATACTTATAGGGGGCCTAATAATTTAGTTATGGCGCTGATGATATTCTGTTAAAATAAAAACTCATTCGGTTTTTTAGCAAAACCTTGAACAAAATTTCCAGCTAGTAATAATAGATAACATATTAAGCCGGAAATTTAAATTGTTTTGATTGGTTGGATATGAAGAGAACCAAACCTGTCTCCTTCATGGCTTGCTCGTCTTCAGTCAGCATGGTGAGAGGTGGTGGCAGAACCGGTCCTGCCCCCGAGGACTGGTGCCTCTGTGTGGTCAAACAGGCTGCGACTACCTTCGACGATCGCCATTGCTCAGAAGCCTGAAAGATACAATATATATGATGGTTATATACAATATGTAAAATGATAATAACGCCAATTCTGTTCAACATTTCTACAATATATTACTGTATATTTTCCAATTATTTAAACATTTCTAAATAGGTATTACAGTAAATTAAAAACATTAATTCAAGATCTTAATCTAATCAGTATTTTGAGAATATAATACATAAAAGTTATAGTCACGTTTGTTTACTAAAAGAATTAATAGGTATATTATGTTGTTTTTTTGGTATTTTAAAAATAACTAAATAGCATTCTGGTGATATGAATCGCAATAAAATTAAATGTAATTTTTTTAATACTGAAATTTTTTCACTGAAAATAAATTCGGTTACATAAGAGTTTAATTGATTTGTTGCTATGGTAAAAAAATATCATGCGTGTAAATTATCTGTCCTTCATTCCCGCTATCAATTTACAATTGAGCACAATTTGCAAATCAACGAACACAAAAATTTCTTACACGTATCAATGTGTGGTACTACGTATTGTAGGTGTGCACCGCTGAATATTGAATTGAAAATCACTTAAATACCGCGTCTTTTTGTACGTTATTTGTTAACAAATAAATAAGTCAACTTTTGTTTCATAAATATTCAATTTGTTACCTTATTCACTAACAACTTTCGCAACGGAATCATGTTGAACAGTCAATTGGCGGAGAGCGAGAAAGGTGCGCGAGCGACCACCGCCCGTGAAGAAATAAATAAGAAAGACCGGACCGACCCGAGCCTTCGAGGCTAACCGATGATTTATTAATTTAAAAGTTAGGCGTTGTGTGCCGAACATTGAGATAGTGCCGAATGATAGCCTATCTCGCTCTCGCCAACGCGTGGTCCGAACCGGCTCAACAGCTGAAAAATTGCCTTATCAGTTATCAGAGTTATCAACAAAAAACGCTCAAACGCGAAAGTTTGTTTTTACACTTCATTATTTCGTGTACTATATTTGCAACTGTTGTTTATCGCACCTGAGACTGCTTTACAACCAGTGTGGTCTAGGGTCTGTTTTGATTGGTTTGCCTTATCCTGTCCAATCAAGTCTTGACCGCCAATTATATAACATTGTATACTTCGTCAATCTTGGCGAGATGACAATTGAGCGATGTCTTGACATTTCTCATAGAAACTTAGGCGTACATAAATAAGTACGTCCCGTCTCCTGTCTTAGGAAAACATTAACCTGAGAATAGGGTGGATATTCACGCGGGGATAATAGCGGCTTTCGATAATTATTCATGCAGGAAACTCGGATAAAAAACACTTCTCAACATACAAAAATGAATAAATATAATCAGTTTAAGTGAAAGATAGATATAATTCGGTGTGATGTTTGTGGAATTTTAAATATAATAATGAATAAGCGAGATATAATTTTTAAATATTCTACAGATACTTAGGTACAGTTTATAACAGCATATATCATTAGGTAATATCATCGAAATATACAAAAAAAATACGTTTAATCATATCGTTGAAATATTATATTAGGTCTTTTACCTATGAAATTGTCGTTTTCTAATTCTGGCTAGTTTTGAAGTTCGATGTCTTGCATTCGACTTGAAATTCAAAATTTAAATTAATGTCATATTAGAACTATGACATTCATTTTTCAAAATTAGTTATTCATTTATTTTCCCGCCGTTTGTTTTGTCTGTGATATCACTGTCTGCGACCACGGTGGCACAGAGAAAATGAAAATTCTCGTTATTTTCGAATATGAATTCTGTTGTGGCAGTAACGCAGACGGCATTCAATATCAATGACGTGTAGGTATGTACCAGGTACCGAAAACGAATGTATGGTGCGTTCTTGGTTTGATCGCTTCCGTTCTGGAAATTTCTTCCTCAAATTTCTACAACAACCCGTGGACGACCGGAGACTACAGTCAATAATGGCGGATTGAAAGTCCCCAGGATTTCTATAGCAAAAGCATTAATGAACTTTCGTGAAAATGACAAAAGTGCATCTACTAATGGTATGGATGGACAAGAATAATACTGGCCAATACTTCGATTAATTAAATTTCGTGCCTATACTAAGCCTATACTTTTCATAAAAAAAAATTTATTGAATTTTTCTACATAAAACTGCATAGGTATGTACTCCTTACAAAAACTCGAAAAAATCCAGTTTTTTTTATTTATATTAGAGACCTGGGAGGCATATGTGTATAACATATGACATTTTTTATATTAAAAAAGGTTTTTATATTTTTTTACGTTTGTATACGTTTTAGTATGTTTGTTACTTCTCTATTAAATCTATCAATGTTTGTTGTGTTAAATCATTGTACAATTTTGATTTGTCACAAACACAGACCACCAAAATATATAGACATGAACTGACGTAAATGTCTTGGTACAGAGTCTCGTGCCACGGCTGGTTCCAATATTTATTCAGAAAATTACTACGACCTAGTAAATTTTGAAACAATCATGTTTTGAAAATTATCATGTTTTAGTAAATAAGTAGCGCTTTATTACAAGAAAACGTTTTTGAAGAGACTCGGTTTGGAACGAAATTTAAAAAAAAATTGAGATAACAATGTGTATTGTAAAAAAAAAAGTTTTATAATAATAAATACTTTAACCGTTGTTTAAATATGTCATATATACGGGAGGGGGGAATTCTTCCGATGTGACCCGATCCCTTCTCTTAAATAAGAGGTTTAGTTCACCTCCGTACAATTTTATACTTTGCTTGCAAATGAGTCGCGATTGACCTGTTTTTCTTTAGCTTGGGTGATGTAGTTGCTTAGGATTGTTTTCATGCTTTTTGTCTAATGTAATGTCCTTTTTTTACGCTTTAAAGGCCAAGAGGCCCATGTATAGAAGCGAAACACATCACAAAACACTCAGGCTTGAGTAAGTCACGCAGATTCAATGTGATCTCATCGAACCCGGAGCCCTCGGTGTGAGAAGCCAGTGTCATGCCCACTGGGCTACGAGGGCCGCCTTGTCTTTAATTTTGTCGCTAGCAGGCTTGTGAATAAGCTTTATTTCGAGTTTTATAATTTTCACATCGGTTGACAGATTAGAAATTTAATAAATCTGATCCTGTCGCCATCTTTTTGGTTATTTGTTTGTTGTATCTTAATTTTTCACGAACCCCACACAGGAAATATAGAAAGCTACATAGATTACTATTATTAATTCCATAGACACATAAGATTTGTCCATATTGGCGAAAGCTGATTGCATTGAATTCGTACGAAATAGTTTTAAACAGAACAATTTATTAAATTGATTGCAGCCAGAGTGCTCGTAGGGGCGATAGAGAAATTTGAGTTAAGCCAGATCAATCTGTGTATGTATGTCACCAAAATATTGTTGCTTATGGAGACAGTGAGGTCGAGAATACGGGCTGTTGAAGTGACTTATCTTTGGGGAGTAGCAGAAGTAATACTATTGGTCTGAGTGAGAGGTTCCGAGGTAAGGGAAACCCTCGATATGTAACTGCTGCCGCTGTACATTCTAGGCCCACCTTAATTTGAGACTAAATCTGATGTGTTCTTTTAGCAATCCAAAACTCAACGGTAAAAAGGATTACACGAACAGATTTGGCCTTGACTGGCCAACTATTACTTGCCGAGTCTCTGGGCAGCCGACACTCCCTACTACTAATACTATTAATATAAACAATTACCAATATCGATGATGATGATAAATGGTTGTATTATTTTACCACCATGTTTTACGACAGAAAACCCGTGTTAGATATTTTGTCGGACGCCACCCAGCTTTCTGACCACCGTGCGGCGCCAATCTGTCGGCGCACCCATTGTAAATCATTTATGTTGCAAGTCAGAATGCCCATAGCATTAATACATTGGTTGTGTGTTGATTGGGCCCCATTGGGCCCTCAAACTGCGTTATCACAACATTACCGAATGAGGGTTTAAAGCAGGTAAAGGAAGTGAACTGCTTTGTGAGTTATCTACGCGCTCGAAATTCAATATTCTTCATATTCAGTCTTCATGTCTCCACTGCTGGATACACCTAGTACTCTTCCATACCCTTCCATCTTCCCTATTGTTGGCTTCCTGTAGTATGTATGATAGTGTACTTTATTATGTATAGATTCTTTGTAACAAGTTGTATTGCCGCCTGGCGAACTTGAATAATATTAAAAAACTAACCCATAAAAACCAAGTTTTTATTATTATAAATCCAAAATTATCCTATAATTTTTTTTAAACGAAAATTGGTTAGATCATTTTTGTCATCGCCATGAGTCTGCCTGCAAAGTTTCAGCTCGATTGGATCACGGGAAAATAGTTAAAAATCGATTCAAAGTTTTTCCGGCAGACAACAAACCGCAGACGCTACGAGTTAAAAGAAAGGGAGTAATAAAGAGCTTGAGATATACAACAAGACAATATTAATAAGTATTGATGCAACGAATACTACTTTCACAAATACGAATATCATGTCTACTATTCGGCGAATACGAATACGAATAATTCAACAAGGTAATAAATAATACACATACAAGAGATTTAATAATTAAAATTTACCACCGGCAAATTTTTGTTCAAAAAGCATTTCTTTTATCCGTTTGTACATTCTCAGCGGTCAAAAATAAATATCGCTTTTTTCACGCTTACGAGAGGTCAAGTTATAGATTTAATTTTAAATTATTTTATAAGAGTTAACACTTTTACACACAACGGAAATTAAATGACGGAAACAATACGTACTACAAAACAAAAACTACATGAAATGAGCACCTAACCTTATTAATAACGAAAAGAAACTAGATGAAAGAATTCATGAATGCTGTGAAACAAGTAACAATTGACAACTTGAGAACGCAACAAATCCATTCATTCAATGTTAGGGGAATCCCCGATAATAGAGTGCGTAGGTGTGTTCGGATACACGGTGCACAGCCAAACCGTAATTTGCGTTCCGTTCAATCATAATAGTTTGTTTTTAATATTCGTGATGATATTCGACGAATACGAATATTCAGTAAATATCTAGTATTCGGCGAATACGAATATTCGTATTCATTGCATCACTATTAATAAGTAATTGAGATATATAACTAATATAATTGAGATATATAAGATAATATTAATAAAGAGCTTGAGATATTTCATAGCTATTTATCTTACTTATTATATTCAGCATTATACTAGCCTGTCACACTGATGGTTCCCCGCCAGAGAAATATTTTTATTTATTTAACTAACTAACAAACCATCACTTTTAATTTTTTAATTTGATTTGTTTAACTGAATTTACGTATATTTTTCGAACCAGAAATCATATTAGTTGCAGGGGTGGTACAATACACGTGTTTACGGCATACAATTTTTTTTTATTATAACGCTATTTTAATAGTTTGTCGTTTTTAAAGCCATGTATTCACTAGGGGACAAATTGTCCCTCAACAGCATGCGCGGCATAGAGTCTACGTGACGTTGCAACGTCGTGCACTGTTCCGCGACCTCGCGCACAACATAGCGCGGCATTTCTACGTGCCGTGGCAACGTTGCCATGCGCACGGTACCCGAGCGTACTCACTGCAACATTCCGCGGAGCGTCAGTACCACGTGGTATGTTTACAAGTGAATACGCATGCGCTGTATCTGTCAAGATGACAATGCGGGGAAACGAAATCGTTCTCGAACTCATCGAGCTGTATCGATCGAAGATCGCATAGAATGTCCGTCCTTCTTTCTCTTTGCAGTTAATAATTTCGCATTCTCCTCTTACTTTTCGATAAACTCATTAACATAAACAGATACGCGGCTATCATCATAACCTCATAGGGCGATATATTTCCGTGACGTCTGGAAAACAATAATTATTTGCAAAAAGAACCTTGTTTTTAATAATATTCAATTTACTACAGTAAAACCTCGTTAATTTGAAATTGCGACCCAAAAAAACATTTCGAATTGCGCGGAACCCCGTTTTCGCCAAATGTGATACCGCAGCTGTCATCCATAACCTCATCGGATGACATTTCCGCGACAAGATATGCGAGTCCCGGTGTGTGCACGTCAATTGACCGCGTCTTTGTCCCCGAAACATGAGCGTAAATGTTGATGCGACATGTAGAGCGGAATGTTTCGCGATTTGTCCCCTAGTGAATACATGGCTTAAATAATACATTTCTGTTGGCAAAATAAATATTTTATATTTTTTTTAATTTTTTTTTATTTTTTTATTTATTAGAGACACTAACAGGATAATGGCACAGTATAGTAATATGCTTTACTATACTGTGATAATGGGTACATGACACTCAGATAATAAACATTATAGTGAAGACTATGCCCATTATCCCAATTACAAGTGTCTTCGGCACGCTCTAGTAACATGTACTTTTGCAATTAATTATATTTCACATGTACATTTATGTATATTATATATTTGTGTTTGAGTGTAGTGCGACTAGTATTTAATGGATCTATAGGTTCATGTCGTCGTTTAGAAAATGGATGTTGTGTATGAGTGAGTTTTTGAACGAAGATAACGTGTCTGCAAGAATATCAGCATCAATGTTAGGGTCAGTACAATACAAATTATATGTGCGACACAACCTTGTAATGGGAGAAAAGTAACCGACATTATTAGTGTGCTGACTTATTCTGAAGAACTCCGGGTTTCTTATACGGGGTTTAACATGCAAATTTATATCAGATAGACAGAGAGAATCAATAGCTCCGCTGAGAATCTTGTGTAGCACAATGAGATCGGATATTTTTCGTCGGGACTCAAGTTTGTGCATCTTGAAAAAGGCAAGTCGATCTTCGTAGCTGTGAAGGTTATTGTGTTGACCAGCTTTGTATGACAAAATACGTAGAAACTTTTTTTGCACTCTCTCGATTCTCGTAATATGTGTTGTGTAATAAGGTGACCAAATAACTGACGAATATTCCAATATACTTCGTACTAGTGATGTATAGAGAATTTTTAGACTTTGAGGATTTTTAAAGTCTTGAGTAATTCTGGTGATAAATCCCAACATAGTATATGCCTTGTTTGTGATATTATCAAAGTGGTTTCTAAAAGTGAGTTTAGAATCTAGCATGACGCCCAGATCCCTTATTGAATCGACTTTAGCGAGTGGAACGTCACCCAGTTTATAAACAAATTCTATTTTTTAAATATTTTTAGTGAAACTAATACATGAACATTTCTTAGCATTAAGTGACATTATTTGCTTTACACCAATTTGATAGTTCGTCCAGATCTCTTTGTAGGAGATGACTATCTTCCAGGCTACGAATGGTGGAATAAATTTTTAAATCATCGGCATATAATAGACACTTATTTCTTAATATATTTGGCAAGTCATTTATGAAGATAAGAAAGAACAAGGGACCAAGGTGAGAACCTTGAGGAACTCCTGAGGTGATAGAAACCGGAGATGAATCATATCCATTTACAATCACCACTTGAGTTCGATCATCGTCTCATCTCGCGTTAGCATTTCAGGTATTGACACAAGTGCGAGTGAATTTGATCGATCTTGCTCAGTGTTGATTTGTAGAGAGTATTTTATCTGTAATATCCTTAAAAAAATAATTATTTTTTTCCATTAAAATGTTGGTTCTCCTGAGGTAAATTCTATTTTAATACCTACTCTATAAAAAAATGTAAATACGAGTACTTTTTAATTAATTTATTTACAAATTACACTATTTACTTGGAAGCATTTAGTAGTAAATATATTTATTAAAGTAATCATTTGGTGTATTCCTTTTCAATATATTTGGCGATGGTCTGCAGTTGCATGTTGCTGGTGCCTTCGTAGATCGTCCCTGCTTTGCAGTCTCGATAGAATTTCTCCTGGGGGAAGTCCTTGGTGAACCCGACGCCTCCCATCCAGTCCACACACTTGGAGGTCAATCTTTGGGCTAATTCTATAATCAAACACCATAAACCATTAAATCGTTGATCCCCGAAGGAACGAAATAAAATTTTTATCACCAATTTATTTTTGGTAAAAACCAACCGTTTTAGGAAAAAACGTATACTAAATATCCTGATGTTATTATTACGATATTAAATATACCCTGATGAAGGAACGTTGTTTCCGAAACCGGTTGGTTTTTATCAAAAATAAAGTGGTGATAAACTAAGTTAATTTGTTTAATTATATTCGAAATAAAATGTATTTGAAAATACATTCATATTCCGATATTTATATCCAAACATCGAGTCAACTGTTGCATTTGGTAAAATATTTGTAACTAAAATCTAAAATGTTATAAAATCTTAATAGTTATGAAAATAAACGAATATTGCTTACTGGGTATCTTGACAGTTATTGTATAATATTGTAATGCCGTCGGTTTTGTCGTTTTAAGTTTCACAGGTTTGAAATTAATGAATGAAATCAATCAGAAAGCCCTAAAACGTAAAAAAACGTTAAGTTATCTACAATTTGTGAATAATTTAACGTTTGTTTACGTTTTAGAGCTTTCTGATTGATTATTAAATTCATTCTTTTCAAACCTTTCAAAAAAAATTGACGGTATTACAATGTTATAGAATAATTGTCAAGATACCAAGATAGCAATATTGCTTATAGGTACAGATACACATGCTTCTTTAGTGGCATGCTAATGAGCATGCCACTAATAAGCATGCCCTAACAACTGTACACACTTGCTCATTACTGGCATGCTCATAATAAGCATGCCCAAAGCTAACAATCAAACACACATGCTTATTAGTGGCATGCTCTTATCATAGAATAGAGACGCTCTTGTTCAAAATGGAAACTTTGCAAACTGAAATAGAAAATTCAAGTGAACCAATAAATCAAAAAAGTTCCCGAGTTTCCATCCGCACATTTTTGATTTTAGTTTTTATAATTTTTATTGTAAGATTTGAATCATTCATGCCTATTAATAAAGTTTCATAAACATTATTTCTCACTATATTATTTTTACACAACGGTGACCGAGTATTCCACAGACATTCGTGATTCCTATAATAAGTAACGAAAAGTAATGTTTTATCATCTCCCCAACGCGCCATATTTGTTTCATCTGTCGCCGACGGAGAAGATCGCATTGATAATACTAGCCGCGAAGCCCGCGAATGACATAAGCATGCTCATAATAAGCAAGTCTGTTCACACATGCTCCAAAGATACCCCTTCTCTATGGTGAATGACAGTGGCATGCTTATAAATCAACCGGCGGTTGATTTTTGAGCATGCCACTAGGTGCCACTAATAAGCAAGGCCTAGAGAAGGTCGATACTGCGCATGCTCACGTGCCACTAAATAACCATGTGTATCAGACGCTTATTTCTGAATACGGCCGACTGTGTGTAATATTGTGTAAGTCGTGCGTACGAGGCACATTGTTTCGTTGTGTTGGTGTTTATACCCGTAAACATCAACACAACGAAACAATGTGCGTCGTACGCATGGCTTACACATACTAATTTGATTGTCTTTCTTAAATGGAAAGACCTATAATCCCCGATGACTGCATTCAAAACATCTTACTGCCTTTGCTATTATACCTCCCATATATTTATAATAATACGTATGATATGTATTTTTATAAATATATGAGAACATAATTAGTATACGATATGAAATCACACGTATACATTTCATAAAACAATTAAAGCTTAATTTTGAATATGATAAGTGTACAAACAGGTCAAAGAGGCCTGATTAATGACATTTTAAAGACATGTTCATTATGTTGACCGAAAAAACATCAGAAGATGATAATATAATTGAAAATGAAGTCATTACGTGAGCATATAGATAACCTACCTGAAGTATAGTACTTGGCCATCGCTGCTTCCTTCACGAAAGGCAAACCAGCCTCTTTCAGTCTCGCTGCGTTGTATGTCAGTAATCTCGCACACTCTAGTTCAGTACTGATGCGGGCTATCTCAAATTGCATTCCCTGCGAAAATATGGAAACACTTCAGCAATCATTATTTGCATTTTCGAGAAAAAATTAATCATATTTTAAAGGATCGATCCATGTTAAAAAGGTCAAAAAAGGTCTGGTTGGCGATTCGCAGCCAATGATGGCCACTGTGTGGAGTCTGCTTGCTGCAAGGTCGTGCTGTGGGCTATAGTAGCCGCTTCGTGGCTGGTGATAGCTGCTGCGCAAATATTGATGTCTGATAGGTCTTGAGGGCGGTTCTTTTGATATAATTAAGACAAAAGTATTTGTAATTCATTAATAAGCCGGATCAGAGTTTTAAATTAATATTTTGATCAAATGCTTCTAAAACACACAAACATGCTTTCAAGTTAATTAGTTGTCCATTGTCAAATTAACACTCTGCCAGATAATCATATTCAAAAACGTCGTCCTGTATCCTGTAGAATTCAAGGTACCAAAAATAATAGATATACAGAGTGTCCCATATCTCGACGTCAAGCCGAAATCGAGTGATAGGCCAGTCATAATAGTTAGAAAAATATTTTTAAAAAATCTAAAAATATTTAAAGAATTCTTTTTAAGTAAATAAGAAAAAATATTCAAAACTGGGTTTCATTACAAAAAAAATATTTTGTCCACAATTTAAGAAATAATCTAGCAAGTGTTATACCATTTTGAAATCCTTATTAAATGCGCCAACTTTTGAAGTTACTTGCCAACCTCGTGTAGTATATTTTTTTTCCAGTACAGTCAGTTAAAACTGGGCAAAGTATTGATTTTGAATACTTGGTTTGGTCAAGAAGTGACATTTTCTTCCAAGCTGGAGCAGTTGGCTTTAAATTTTTGACAAAAGTTTACAGAAGCATTATTCAGGATTGCATAATAATAAAAAAATTAAGAAAAATAAAGATTTGTAGCAACAGGAGTGAAAAGACCGTCACAGGGTGTAGATTTTTTGATTTTTTTTTAAATGCTTATAATTTTTAAAACACATGACTTAGATTTTTAATTTTTTTTTCTGATAACTATTATGACTTGGCCTATCACCCGATTTCGGCTTGACGTCGACATACGGGACACCCTGTTTAATATGTGCATGTGCAAAAAATCAATAATACAACATTTTAAAATTAAAAATACTTAAAATACAAGAGGCGATTTTCGATCTACGAGATTTAGAGATACACTCTTAACACATCAAAATTTAATTTTACCACGAAACACTGCTTTTGCGTTTATACCCCTGATATACGATAACTCTTAAACTTATTTATTATCCTACCTGGAATGAGAATATACTCTTTCCAAACTGCTTCCTCTCCAAAGTGTACGGAATGGTGGCGTCCATGCACCCCTGGCAGAGGCCGATCATCTGGGCCGCGATACCAATTCTGCCTTCGTTCAGGAAGCCCGCCGCGTACTGGTACCCCTTCCCGAACTCGCCGAGGATGCTGGACTCGTGCAGTCGGACGTTATCCAAGTGCACCACGCAGGTGCCGGACGCCTTCAAGCCCAGCTTGGATTCTGGCTTGGCCACGGTTAATCCGGGAGTATCCCTCTCGACGATGAAGCAGGTGATACCTCTGTATCCCTAAACGAAACACGACATCTATTTTTTATTTGTTCATTTAAATACACATCACAGCAATTTATTGAATATGCCTGTGATGTACTGTCTGTACTCCAATATGATTAAAAATATATTATTTGTTTTATTTTTAAATGTACATATAGAGGTGTTTCGTAGCTAATTGCTAAAAAAATTGGGGTAGTATTCTTCATTCAATATTCTCCATTAAATAAAAATATTCTTTGCACTTTGGGTGAAATCTCAACAGTTACATAAATAAGCGACATCAAATGTTGATTTTTTTTGTATTTCTGACGTATTTTTCGTAAAATATTGGACTATCACTACAGTAACTTACATGGAATATTAAAAATTCTTTTGCTCTAATACAAGTTGAATAAAACGAAAAAACTGTATAAAAAATATATTTTTTGAATTCTGCAAGGTTTTAATCATTTTATTTGACTTGCACCGTAGCGAATTAATTTTTAAAATTCCATATAAATTACTTTTGTGATGGTTTAACGCTTTACAAAAATAAGCCAGAAATGTTTATGTTAATGTTGAAAAAATGCAAACTTTTATGTCACTCAATCTCTGTGAGTGTAAAGAATATAGTCTATTCAAAATTGGATGAAGAAGAATCTCCCAAAGTTTTCGCTACCAGACACTGTATGGGAGATTCTTTTATTTTGTATTGGGGCCCAGTGCCTTTTTTCCATTTTGGAAAATTTAGATGGAACTGAATTTTGATTTGCTAATCACTGAATTGTGTTTTCTTGACAACTTTTAGGTATCTAGATGTTCTCATTTCTGATTCTAATATTTTATTTCGTAGTGACCTTACCGCAGATGGATTGGCATTAGCCATGACTAGAAATACTCCTGCCACGTCCGAACTTGAAATCCACATTTTAGATCCATTGAGCACGTAGTGTTCCCCGTCCTTGTTGGCTGTCGTCATCAAAGAGAACGCGTCTGATCCTGAAAGTGATTCAGATAGGCAGAAACTACCAGCCTGAAATAATGAATTGTTTGTAAAAAAACAAACTACAGCCAAATTGTTTACATTACAAATATAAAATAAAAATGACGTTTTACTAATCTGTCGGTCTAATTCAAAAAGGTAGTCTCCAATTTGTATATGTATTTAAAAAAATGCTTTTAGGTGTCATTAAATTGTGTGTTTTGTGGTGGACTCACAAAATGACGAAATCTCTTTTATGTGTTTAAGGGTGTTTTTTAGAGGTATAGAATTTTAAAATGAAATAAAACACAAAAAATCGAGGTGTTGACTTTATTGGAAAGATAATTTTAAGCAATAATTATTTAAATGTGATTACGACACCACGATTTTCGAAATAAATTTGCACAATTTGCGAGTATTGTTTTGGCGTAAGTCTATTCAAAGTGAAATGGCAAACTAAACTCAGTACAAATCAGTTGTCAGCTGTCAAATTGTCAACATCGTGGCAAAACCATGATTTTTATTATATTTTAAATTTCTATATCTCAGAAAAAACACTATTTATATAAGTTATTTTATAAAATACAGAAAAATCAATTTTATCATCCGTTTATTGAATTTCACCAAATGGCCATTTTAAGAAGAGCCAATTTATTCAATAGTTCTAGGCACTATTTCATAAATTATATTTTATAATCTTCCTATTGGCAAATGTTAGTATATCTGTTATAATAAATATGTTAGAAAAGATTTATGCAACATTTGTAGAAGACACAAACCCTTTACACATATTGATAATAATAATTACCATCGCTAGGGTTATGGGAACCGGAATTATAATTCGTCGCCAGGTGGCACACGTGTCACAGGAATTGTAAATTAAAATCAATTTTAAAATACGTCTGATTCAATGTTTTTGCATTAATTGAATAAGTTGAATTAAACTGTGGTAGAGACATTCCATTTTTTGGCAATAAATTATATTTTCAATTTTGAAAAATGGATTTAAATTTAAAGCAATCGGTTGTCTACAAAAATATCAATAAAATTTGAGTTTATTTTTAGCATCCTATAACTTTTTATACTAAAAACATTATAGTTTTTCGATTATGAATATATACACATGGCCGTATTCTGAAAATAACAAGATTGTTATTTGGTGATTGTTACCGTCAAGACATCTGTCAAATGTAAATATATATTTCAACCTTTGGATGAAGAAATTAACAGATGTGAGTGAAACAAACTGATTTCTATCAAAATATATTAGTAATTATTATTTTATATATACACATAAATCAAAAACTGGAGTTTTGTCTAGAAGGTATATTATATGTGGGGTATAAAAGCAAAGGCAGCAATATCCAAAAAATAATAATGATGAGGATGATTAAATTGAGGATGACTAATTTATAATGTACTGAATTCGAGATTATATAGGAAACATAGCCAACAAATTTATAGGAAACATGATTTTGTAAGGGATAGATAGGTACATAAAAGCTAGAATTCGGTACATTTCAAATTAGAAATCCTCTGTGACTGCATTCAAAACATTATTTCCCTTTTTTGGATATTGCTGCCTTTGCTTTTATACCCCACATATTATCTTATCTGTGGGTATACTTCAGACATAACTCCAGATTGCAATGACTGGTTTGGGTGATGATATAAAATATCGCTCGACATCAAATAAACAGGTCTTCTTTAAAAACACCTCATAGCAGACATCGTGGCGGTCCGACATTACAATCCACGTATGTGTAACAAAATATTGATACACCTTTTTTAATTTAAAATTGCTTATATGGCATTACTGTACAACTGTTGGGTGTTGAAAAGTGATATTGCAACATCGTATATATAGACATAAAAATACAGAATGCAATTTCTGCTTCCTGTCTTCGGTTTTTAATGACAATTATTTATGAATCCTTTATACTCTACGTTTTCCTCAAACAACATATCACACTTATTAGATTCTAATCACCAATTAGACCATGTAGATTCTCGACTGTTTTCCAAAGGTCTCTTCTAAAATTGCAAAAGTCGTAAATGTAAATATGTACGTCCCGTTGGATCGATTTTTAACCCTTTTCCCGTGATCCAATCGAGCTGAAACTTTGCAGGCAGACTCGTGGCGATGATAAAAATTATCTAACAAATTTTCGTTTAATTTTTTTAAAATAATTATCTATAATTTTGGATTTTTCGAAATTTTAATGGTTTTTTTCAAATTGGAATGCACACAAATGAGTAATGAGCCCGATGCGTGCAGTGGGTGCGAATTTTTAATGAGAAAGGGAGTATAATAAACTTGGTTTTTATGGGTTAGTTTTTTGAGTGTTGATATAGTAATCACCAAATAAGGCGGATTGTTGCAAATCTACGTCTTGTCAATTTCCGAGTGTTGGGGTAACAATCACCGAAATAACAATCTTGTTATTTTCAGAATACGGCTGACAGAGTATACAGAGATGAAATAAACCCCTCCTTTAGGCCTGGGACTGGGGCACAGCGGAAGTAAGTCTCTCCGCGCATTTATAATGAAGTTAAATTATTTATTCTTGCATAATTAATTAAATCCTCTAGTAAACAAAACGCATTTTTGTTGCAAAATACGATGCTTTTTTTTATTTTTAAAAATTTCATTCCAAACCGAGTCTTTGCAAGTAAAAGCGTCATTTTTGTAACAAAGCGCGACTTATTTATTAAGAAATTATACTTTTTAAGAGAGTTTAGTTTCACCTTTTCATAATTGTTTCAATAAATCTACAAGCTCGTAGTAATTTTTTAAAACAAGTCAAACGTAGTGGAACCAAAAGTGGACCCAGGAAAGGCACAAGATAATTTTGATACACTTTTAATAATAATAATAATATGGTATGATTAATGACAGCCTCTTATCTTTTTTATCTTTGTTTACTGTGACGTTATTATCAGAAATATACAAAGCGAAATGTCACGTAGCAAAACACATGCCATCTTTTAAAAGTTAAGTACAAAAAAATAAAATAAAGTTCATATATATTGGCGGGATTACGTTATATTTCGTTTGAAACTACTATAAATGCTTTTTATATAATATAATTAATGATATATCTCGTGCTATTTATAAAACACAATATAATCAGTAAGTAAACACCATATATATGGTGTATGATTCTGATTCAATTCTGCCTATTATTATATAATTAAAGTGTATAAAAATGCAATCAAAATGCAATGTTAAATGATGTTATTTTTTGTAATAAGAACAAAAAATTAATAAATACATAAAGAAATCAATATGAATGTAATATCATTAATTTACATGGGACCGAGGTACCCAAGGGTCGTTTACATCAACTTGGTTTATATTAATCTTTCATTTTATGGTCGACTGGACAAAAAATTGCTTTCATCACTTTCATCGCCGGCAAATATTGAAAATATTAAAATTTATTGTTGTTTTTAATTATAAATTAATATTATAATATATGATATTTTTGGTGGAAGGTGTTATTTCAAAATCGTGCAAAAAAGAGTCAATTAGTGTATATTATAGATATCTCACAGAGACGAAACTGTATTAATTATGGGAAAGTAGGTATAGAAGTCATTTGGGTGTATGTATGTGTGTGTACTTTCCCATAATTAATACAGTTTCGTCTCTGTGAGATATCTATAATATACACTAATTGATTAATAATGTCTCTGTGACATAAATCCAGCACTGTTCTGAAAGATTTGAACAAACCCAAAATATTCCAAAAAAGAGTCAGATGTTCTATTTTCATTTATTTACTAGAATTTATAATAGAAAGTTGGGAATATTTAATTACAGCTGAACGCACCTACTTACTAGGATTATTGAATATTTCAATAATTAATCAGTAATCCTTTTAATAAAAGACATGTATTAATATATATTAGCTGTAACCCGTCAAAAATGACGGAACCTTTACATGAAAAAAGAAAACAAAAAATATCAAAAAAGTATTTGTACTATAAAGAAGTTACGGACGTTAGAAGATGGACAAACGGACGGACAGACAACGAAATTATTATAATTGGGATACTCACGCATTCGGTGGCTAGCAAAGGTAAATATTTCTTCTTCTGTTCTTCTGTTCCCACTTTGAAGATGAGGGAATTAACTAATGTGTTATGGACATCCACATAAACTCCAACGGACGCATCAACCTTAGACAATTCCTCAATAACCACAATCATAGATGTGAAGTTGCATCCCGAACCGCTGTACTCTACCGGAGTTTCTATTCCCATCAACTGAAAATGAAGTACGATACATTAATATGGGTTCCTTGAAGGAGCCCCGGGATAATACTTACTGGAAGACCAAAAAATGAATCATTATAACTTAATTTATTTTTTTATTAAACCTTTCTAACTTTTTTCGAAAATAATTTAATTAATGAGCATTTCAGACTCTATTTACACTGGAGCATGTAAACATGAACGATTTTGGCCAATGTATTAAAAAAATTAATTCGTGGAAATATAAATATTTTTCTTCGAAGAAGAGATGAAAAAGTTCAATAGGATGAACTGGATTTGCAATCTATTTCAAGACAACATACCAACTGAAATTTCAATAAAAGCAAGTGAAGAGTAAAATACTTTTAATCGCAAGCAATTAGCAAAATTCTGGCTTTCAGTTGCTGACACTTATCCCTGCTTGTCTGACGAAGCCATGAGAGTCCTCCATCCCTTCATTACCTCATACTTATGTGAAGTAGTTACACAGATTCTATTAACTGAATACAAAAATAAATTGGCCATGTCGAATTCACTGCAATTAAAAGTGACTAAAACTGAAGTCGACGCTAATGCTGTTTCACAAGAAATAGGCAACAATGCATCCTTCCCATTAAAATGACACGTATTAATATTTATCGTAATTAAAGATTTCGATTTCTATTTGGACGTTTTTCTTTTTTTCTTAATTGAACAGTCTTTCGTATAGTTACAATATGTATTGGGAAAATGTGAGACAGGAGGTGGGTCCCGAAAATTTAATCCCGAATTTTTTTGTGGGTCGCGGCCCTGTCAACTTTGGGAACCACTGTACTAGATAATTATGTCCTATTCGTATCGAATAATTATTTACGTAGTCAAGGTCAAGCATTATTTCATGTCCCAAAATGCAGAACGAATGTAATGAATGGGCACACCATAATGCGTAGTGCTCAACTTTTAAACGGACTGAGGGATCATGTCAATGTATTTAATGACAGCACTAAAAGCATCAGAAAGAAGATCGCTTCCATGTATCACCTCATAATTGCACGGTAAATGGAGCAGTCTGTCATGCAATTACAAAAAAAATAGTAAAATGAATTAAAATGAGGTACCTTCAAGACGGAAACCTTCTATGTCACGGCATGCATTATATAGTTTTTCATAGATTTCTTAAATTTATATTATTTTTCGGAGCCCAACCAAATTGCGGGCCCTGGGCTACAGCTCTTTTAGTCCTACGGTAAATCCAGTCCTGATCATCTTACTTAAATTGGAGTTCATATTTATGATTTAGATCATTTAACATATTAGTTGTACTGACCCCATTATCAAAAAGCAATCGCTTAACAGAGTCGTCGATTTTTCCTTCGTCTTCCATTTTTCTGACCAGGGGTGCAATTTTATCTCTCGCTAGCCTGCCGACTGTGAACAATTTTTTTATTCTGTTTATATTAGGAGATATAAATTGTTGTAATACCTACTTAAAGAATAAATAAAATAAAAATTATGAAATAATTATGAATTTGTGAAAATGCCCCCTTTTTCGACATTTTTCGACGAGTCTCAATATTCTAGAGAGGATCTTCCAGTTTTGATCAGTTTCTTGCTTCAATTTATGCGAATTGTCTTGGAATCTATTTACCGCGTAAATCGAAGAACGGATGTGTAACATTTAACGTTATATTAATAATAGTAACATCTGTGAGCAAACATGTTCAGTTAGTAAAAATTACCGAAAGTAGCTAGGTTCGGTGACGTCTCTAGGTAAAGCTTCGCCCATAAGTAAATTTTAGAAAGCCTAGACTAGTTCGTAGGTACATATTTTATCTTCCGGCTAGTATATTTTTTTGAATATATTAAATAGTAAAAACATACAAATAAAAAGGTATTAATGAGCAAAACCCAAAATTACTGAATCTTTCTAATGTTCTTTATATTAACAATTATGTAGATTTAATGATAAACTCGTGATGTCTTTTGAAATTGTATTGTTTTGTGACTCGACCATTTCATGCAATGGCGCAGCCCTTCACCAAATTTTTACTAAATAATTTTATTGGAGTTGCCTATTGACATTTACCCAACACATTTTTTATCGGTATGTCGGATTTTAAAATCCTTGAGAAGGTGTATCGAACTGGCAATAATTTTTAGTTATAGAATCATGTGTTAGAATGATAGTTCTCCGTCATATATGAAACTAATACATTATGAAAGGACTATTTTTTCTCTCATTCCCGGTAGTCTAAAAGTTCAATTTACTCAAGTGGAACAATTTTTCTCATTATCATGGTTGCTTATAGCCGCTTAGCCCCCTGTAAAATATTTTGCTGTCTTAAAAAATTGGTAATTTTTTTATTGGAAATATAAGATTATTTCTACGCCTTTATGACTTATATTTTTTGGTAGATTTTAAAACCAAACCTGTCTCCTTCAAAGCTTGTTCGTCTTCAGTCAGCACAGTAAGAGGATGTGGTAAAATCGGTCCCGATGACCGGTTTCTTTGTGAAGTCAAACAGGCGGCGACTAGCTTGGATGAACGCCATTGTTTAGAGGCCTGAAAGATTTTCATATTTAATTTAAAATAATAATAGACTTGGTTAGTCCAGCGATATTAGCTATTGAACGCACCTTTCGCGGATATATGAATATTGTAGACACGGGAATATAAATGAGTAATTAATGACAAAGTCGAGCTATTCAAATGAGATGATTTTAGATTATTTTTATGACTGTCCAAAAAAGAAAACAATGTTGAAAATTCAGTTTCAAGACCTTAATAATATTATTGATTTAAATTGTGATTATCATCAAGTTAACTAAGAATTACATTTATGCGCGGATGTTCAAGATAATCTAGGTACAGTAGCCGGCAAACATCTTGAAATTTTACGGCGCAGTGGGGGGAAGTTTGCGCATGTACCATTCCACCAACGAGAACCAAATTTTGTCTTCTGCGCATTCCCCCACTACGCCGAAGAATTTCAAGAAGTTTGCCGGCAACTGTACCTACCTAATTGACAAAATATAATATGACTTTCAAATGAAGAAAATTCTTAAGTAAAAATACGTCACTGAAATAAATTTTCATACAAAAGAGTTTAATTGCTTTGCTATTCTTCGTAAGAAAACAGATATAAAAAATATTACGTTCTTGAATTTTAATTATTTATTATACTCTGATTATTTATTACTACGTGCCTACGTCTAAACACTAGGGATGGGCGTTGAATGGACGGACTAGTTGAAATCAACCGTTGACGTTGCATCGACGCGTCGACCGTTTACGTTTATCGCATGAACTAGTTGAATTCGTAGACGGTGGACAGCGGACGCCGTGGTCGGTGGACGATTCGAGATTAACGCAATGCAAAACAACGAGCGAGAGCAAGACAAAACGTCTCCGTTTATTTCTCTCTCATCTCTCGCTGTCGACTTGTAGATGCCATAGGCCCGGTTGTTTCAAGTTCGATCAAAGTAAGCGGTCGACTAAAGCATAGATTTTTACGAAAACGGATCGTCTGATTGGTGGAGAACGTAAAAATCTATGCTTTAAAAGAACGCTTACTTTAATCCAACTTGAAACAACCGGCCCATTAGACGGCTCGACGGGTAATTTCATTTCAACTCTAAAGTACACTACCATAGAGTGCAGATCTGTGTACACGAACTATGACTAGAGATTTGAAATTTGAATACACGCGTAGGGCGAGATAGGCTTAATAAGCTATTATCTATTATTTTTTTACTTGATTTATTGTGATGTCACGTGCGACGATTCAGTGATTTCCCAATTTTACGCTGTATAAAATAAAACAATTCTGTTTAATTATTTTATTTTTTATTGAACTATTATTAATTAACAGGCCGGCTAGATATTTTTCTAAAATCAATATTTTATTCGATCGATCTCGACTTCTTATATCTACCTGAAAAGGGATGCAAAAATTTAATATAATCTTGAATTTAGGTTTAATTAATTTTTATTAAAAATTCCCTATTTTCAACTTTTTTACATGTTTTGGGAACAATGTTCCTTTTCTCAGATTGAGCCTTAAACTAAAGTTGACAAATAATACAGTTATATTTATTTATTAATAATGTCACCACAAAGTGAAAGCCTGACTTTGAAAGATGTATTCTTCAATAAATTTCTATATAACATCTCAAATGTAAAGTATTTTTAAATTATGTATTTATTTATAAATTTATAGATAATAAATAAATGTAAAGTATTTTTTACCGCACCTCATAACTGGTGCCTTTATTACGCAAAATCATTGTTTCCTTCCATTTTATTTACTCACATTTTAATGCTTATACCCAATACTTTCACTGCTTACATATGTAGTTTATATTTATATTTTACTGCTAACACCTGATATTTCTGTGTATACCTACTTCTTTCTTTGTTATTTATAGAAAGAAGTATATAGAACAATATGTAAAAGCCTATAATGTGCGTAAACAAATAAATAATAAAATATTTATTTTTACATATAAGCACAAGTAGCGGTTTTACTTTCCCCGAAACTATATTCCTTCGAACTTCTTTAAATTTCAAAAATTAACGTCATAAAAATAGCCAACGGTTGAGCCGTCGAGAAGCGTCGCGTTGAACCGTAGACAGTTGACCATCGTCCCGATGTTTAGATAGAACGTCCGCGTAACGAAGTTGTCGCGTCAACTAGTTGACGAATTCAACTAGTTGATCGTCTCGTCGATGGATGGACGTGGACGGTCTCGTTTCGTCGACGGTAAATACGTCGACGACCCATCCCTACTAAACACTACACTACAGCACACTACAGTAGTAGGTACGTAGTGCGTCGGTAGCACACATGAAAACGATTTTTTTTATAATAAATATGTGTAGGTAGGTACGTAGGTAGTGTATGGATCTTAATAGAGATTCTTGTGTAGGCTAAATATTACATAATATAGGGATTTAAAAGATATTTATTTGAGGATTATGTTAGGTTAGTTAATACAAGTTTAAATAGTTACCTTATTCACTAAAAACTTTCGCAAGGGAATCATATTGACTGTAGCGAACGAGCGACCGGCGGCCGCGAAGAAGACTTGACCCGACTAATGATTAATTCAGTCAGGCGAGAGTGAACAGGCTGTTTTCTGATTAAAATTGCTTATCACGCTGTTATTTATGCACGGCTGACAGCTGAAAGAACATTTGCTAGGATAAAAAAATGCTTCCAGTGCATCAATCCCATCTTTCTTCTTTGCTAAAGATAAATTTGTAGAACGTAAGTAAAACATTTTTTTCATTTTATTTATTAACGATTTATATTCATATTGGAGAGTATCACAAATAAGAGAGTACACGACGGTACCCACAAGTAAATTGGGAAAAGTAAGAGCCTAGCGTGATAGGATATCATATCCACAGAACATAATCATTTCATCAGTTCATCATTCGTTGAACATAATCATATATATTCAACAAATGAACAAATCGAACATAAATTATCACGTTGAATCGGTTGATTGTGGTTGATTGTAAACCATAGAAAAGAGAATACTGTCAACAATACAGAATATAGACATAAAGTCAACATGACAACAATGGTCAACAAAAACAAAAATGCATAAATAACTTTCAAATTTCAAAGACGGCAAGCACACGGCAAGGCAAAGCTAAAAACATGCTAAACAGCTTATAAAAAAAGTACACAGATGTCTTCATGGTGTGAAGTTTGCACCGGGGCATGTTGTTTTAAAATAAGAGATTTCACGAAAACGGGTCACCATTTTCTAAGATACCTAGAATGGAAATTGTAAAATTAGCCAATATTGACATTAATAACATAACACGAAAAAAAACGTTTTTCAATTTATTTACACGAGAAATGTAAAGAAGATAATTTTATTTATATTGCAAAGAAGTTCATGCTGGAATGATGAGCAGTAAAAAGGTAATATTCCGGATACGAAGGCAAAATTTCTTCTTTTCTTCTGACTTAACAAAATTAAGAAAACCGACTTAACTTAAATTTAAAAAAAAACGAGCGAGCCTTACAGTAGTCGCTTATGATATGTAACATTTGACATCTCACAATTAAAAATATGAATTGAGCAGCACTTATCAAAACTGTCCATACTTTTATTTTTAATTGTAAATCTCACTTATTATATATAAATTAAAAATATAAATTGAGCATTTATTTAAATGCAAGCAAAGCATTTAAACAAAAAAGAGCTAATACCAATATATTTATTAATTAGGCCCGGTTGTTTCAAGTTCGATCAAAGTAAGCGGTCGATAAAAGCATAGATTTTTACGAAAACGGATCGTCTGATTGGTGGAGAACGTAAAATTTCAGTTTAAACTCTACGCTTACTTTGATCGAATTTGAAACAACCGGGCCTTTGTAAATACAAGTAAAAAAAATATTTGTGCATTTATTTATTATGAATTTTGCCGCACTAGGTAGGTACCGTATATATCTACTTACGCATTTGGTTTAGAAATGTGTTTGGTCAATTATATGTTTTTATTTATTTTCATAGATGGCGGTAGTGTGCCGTCATACATATTGCATGAAAACTTTGAATAAATATCAAAAAATTAAATTACATAAAATTTCAGAATGTAAATCATTAAGGGTAGTTATTGTTTACATCAATGTAAAAAAATAAAGTATTTATTGGATAGTTTCGAAGATATAAGCCAAAATATATCAAAGTTACAACATCCACACGCTTGATACCAGCCTTGCAAAATATATACAAAATCAGAAGCATCGGCTGGTAGTATGCATCTTTGCTGTAATGGCACTTGGTGGGCATTAATTTGTTTAAAAACGATGATTTTTTTGTCCATCGCACATGCTTCGCGCGCGCTCATTAGTCAGATGAAATTGCGCGCGTCTTCTTTCCTGTTACGCGTTTCCGACATTTTTCACGAAATCACTCCCACAGATTGCAGGAAAGCGAGAGGAAAGATATTACACATCACAAACAACTGAAAAATAATAAATACATTGAAATCCTTTGGTTCTATAATGATATCCAGAAAACTACATGATCCTGAGATATTGAAATAGAGGACATCCTGGTTGAAATTCATAGTTGAAATCTACAGTTCGACATTTTGATCTGTTGCAAACAAAATAATTGTCGTCACTATGTACAAATCCAAATCATTGGCCAAAATGAGATATGAATACAAACATTAATATTTTTTCCGTCTCTATTTCAGGTAAACATCATTAAGGCCCGGTTGTTTCAAGTTCGATCAAAGTAAGCGGTCGATTAAAGCATAGATTTTTACGAAAACGGATCGTCTGATTGGTGGTAAAAATCTATGCTTTAAAAGAACGCTTACTTTAATCCAACTTGAAACAATCGGCCATAAGGGAATACTCCATGCCTATTTGTAGTTATTTTAGTGGTAAAACTCATAATTTGAACATTTTAAATAATTTTAACATCACATGTTGAAAGTTTAAACCTCATTATCTCAAAATTACTCTAATATCACTTAGACTTCTTATCTTTTTTTTCCGGTCCATTTTGTAACCTTCACACTGAGGCACACCTAAAGTCTCATGATAAAAACGCGAACTTTTTCATGTACGTGTTAAGTTTTAAGAGATACACCAAAAAGTTTGTTAAATGTCGATATTTCTATAATTATAGCGGATATATTGGCCTTAAGTTAAAATTTGGAAATTGTGAATGAAGAAATCAGTAAATGTGTGTGAAACAAACTGATTTTTACCAAGTTTTAACATAATATGGAAAATATTTGGTCGATAGAGTGAGGAATGAACAAATTAGAAGTGAATATAATGCTGGCTGTAGTGTGGTAGATATAATAAAGGAAGGAGTGCTGAGATGGTTTGGTCATGTGGAACGTATGAACAAGGAAAGGATGGTTAAGAAAATATATTAGGCGAGTGTTGAAGGCAACAGAAATAGAGGGCGTCCGCGAATGACCTGGCACGATCAGATACTACAAGTATTTGAGGATGGCCCTGTTAAAAGCCGCAACAACCGTAGAACTTGTATGAGAAGATGTATGAATGTGGCCGAAGCAAACTAGTGTGCCAGTATAGAAGAGCATGGCGTTCAATCCTCTCTGCCTACCCCTGCGGAGAAACGGCGTGATGGTTAAATAGTTAGTTAGTTATTTGATATATTCATTACGTCAAAATTGACTAAATGGATAATATAATACGATAGGGATCAATACTTGATTGTTAGGATACCAATGAGAATAGACCCGTTATTTTGGAACCTATTTGAATTTAAAGAGACAAATATAAATCTTTTTCTTAATTAATTTATGTTGTTTGATAATAAAATAAAAAAATATCTCGCCGGATGAGATAAATGAGTGCCTACTTATCCGTGTCTTACATATTATAGTGTTGGTTAACGTGGTAGCTCTGCTTCTAGAAATCTCTGGAAATTATTTCTAGAATCGGAAGATTTTCTCCATACTTCTGTCAGTTTAGTTCCTGTCACCTCGAGTTTTGTCATTTTCACGTTGTTCGTGTTCAGGAATATTTCAAGGTCTGTAGTTATGCAGCAAATTCAGTTTGATTTTAAATATTTTTTGTTTTTTTATATTAATAAAAATGTAATTTAAACTTTTTCATTTATTATTTCCTAAATTTAGTGTGTGGTTTTTTGGTTGTTCTCGCACATTTTCCCATTTCGATCATGAGAACATTTTGCGGGAATTTGTTAACTTTTTTTAGATCTTTTATTAAAGTTTTATTATGTTTTAGGTTGACTAAACAACAATGGCCAAGTGGGGTGAAGGTGATCCTCGATGGATTGTTGAAGAGCGACCAGACGCCACAAACGTGAACAACTGGCACTGGACTGAGAAAAATGCCGGACCATGGTCAAAAGATAGACTCAAGGAGCTTTTAGTTGATTTTGATTTGTCTAAGGACGCGATGTACTGTAAAATAACAGAAATCGAGAAAATAAGCGGGGAAGCTTCTGCCAATAACAGGAAAGGGAAATTAATATTCTTTTATGAATGGGATTTGCTATTGAAGTGGGAAGGTCGGTTGGCTGGAGGTAGCGGAGAATTAATTAAGGGCAACATTAAAATTCCAAACCTTTCAGAAGAAAATGGCATTGAGGATATTGAGGTACCTGTGGCATATTCTTAGTAATTCCTCGATTGTAGTCTGCAATGTTATTTACATAATTATGCTAATGTAATGTTTCAGGGTTAAGATTTAGATTTATTCCTGTATTTTCCATTTTAAAGAATTCCTATTCCAATCTGAGTGATTTTTATTTGCCAAGTACACTCAGTGTATTCTTTACGCGTTGGAACAATGGCACATAAATTGGTCATGCAACAGTTATCGTAAAATAAGTCATTGTGTTTTTCTCCTGAACCTAAAACTTTATTGAATTTGGTGATTTATCTTCACCAAATTCAATTTTTAGATCTGTAAATATCCAATTCTCATTGGATTTGTGCAATTATTTATTGCACAGGTATTAAAGAATATAATTTATTAAATTTTTCTAATTTTCATCTCCTGTTTTAAATGCACTGGTGACGACTCTTTTTTTTTTTAAATTAGGTACATTTTTAAAAATTTATGCAAAAATGAGTTTATGCAGCATCTGTTGACAGTATTATGGCAAGTGAACAAATCGGGTTTTTTGAAAATGCAATGGTATTGTGTCATTGTACTTACCATTTTATAAATTTGAGAATTTATCGTATTCACTGCTGTGTATTGTAACTTATGGGCGAAATTTGTCCCGTAAAAGGAATGTCAAATTTTAACAAAACAGTATGGGTTGCATAAGAGGAACAAACAGGCTTTAGTGTTTATTTTTATGCAGATTATACCCAATTATTTAAACTGTATCATGTATGTATGTATGTACGATTGTACTGTAATTTTATATTTATAATGGTTGCTTATTATCTACTTTTTCTTGCTTATTTTTCAGATAACCGTTACTATTAAGGAAAACACTGATGAATCATTGCGACTAAAGGAATATGTGCACAATATTGGACGAGACAAGATTCGGTCTCAACTTGCCCTTTACATTTCATCACTAAGGGTGGAATTTTCTAAAGGAATGATTCTACCTAAGAAAGACGACAACTCCATCAAGCCGGACAATGTTTCCAGCATTACCAGTGGATTCAACAAGAAAATAGACATGGCACCTATTATATCCAATTCCAAGCCCACCACGGGCATCAAATTAAATGTGGAGACTATTAGACTTACTAAACAATTCCAATGTAGGGCCCAGGAACTGTACGACGCCTTGACCAAAATAGAAATGGTCATTGCTTTTACCAAAGGACCTGTGAAATTAGAACCGGAAAAAGGTGGCAAATTTGTCTTGTTTGGTGGGAATATCACCGGGGAATTTACTGATCTTGTTCCAGGGAAGAAAATAGTGCAATTATGGCGTTATAAGCAATGGCCTGAGTCACATCATTCTGAAGTTACAATTTCTATCGAACAACAGGTAACTTGTAATAGATTTGTTTGAATGTTAATATTTATCTTTGTTATAAGAATTGAAATGAAACTCGTCATTATGCTGTTCCAAGGCGGGTAGGTCCGGTAACCCGCCTAAGTTTGTCCTAACACCTCTTTTGCCTCGTCCACTTTATCATTCACGATTCACCACTTTTCCCCGCGTTCCTAAGTGTTGCGCAAGCCCTCGTATGTGCATGCGTTTGCTTCAGTTGAGTAAAAAACTATTGCAGGGGGTCTGAAAGACCTATGGTAGGTGGTTACGTAATTTTTTTTAATCGTGTTTTTTTATGGTTTTCGTTTAAAATGGCTCTTCATGACAATAATATCGAGCGGTGTTTGGAACAAGATCTGTCAAGATCGTGTTGGGCTAGATCATGTATTGGAAGAAAGTTGTGCATCTGATTCCGAATACGAAGAGCCAACTGTACTAGGTGATAAAGAAAATTCTCCATTCCAACATTATTTGTCTTCAATTTTACGTGCAAACGAAGAGTTTTCATCTGAAGATGATGATCTGAAATTCGATCGAGACCGTGGAAGAAGAATTATTTTGAAAGGAATTACTTTCGTTGCTCATCTGCCCCACCGTTTTTACGATTGAGAACTTTGCTGTATAATATAGTGCAGGGAAGAGAAGATAAAAAACCAGCATATAAGAGTGAGCTTAATTCTTTATCTTGTTCACTGCATATTTAGAAGCATTTTTTTAATGACGAATGCAGTGTGAAATTGCAACGTGTGAAATTGCAATAATGTGAAATTCAACGTATCCTCCACAGAGCTGTTTCATGTAGCAGCAGTGCTGAAGAAAGGTTGGCAGTTTGTAAAAACTGTTCAACTTGCAAATACACAAAGAAACGCAATACACAATACATGCGTTTCGAAGGTAAAGCACCAATTTGCCTTGAATGCTCAAACAAGCTGTGTTTTCGCTGACGTGAAAAACTATAAATTTAGGGCCTGCAATTTTATTTAATTTGTGATTTTATGGAGAATTTATATTTTTTTCTACGTTTGTTAATTATTTGACATTAAAAACAAAGTAGTAAGAAGATCTCATTTTCCAAATATATTAGTTTGTAGGCCTGATATAAGAGGTATTGACAATTATTTATGATTAAAAGAAAAATGCTGATTTTCATATGCCTTCTTCTTCTAATTAAGAGTTTAATATGTTCTTCAATAGAATTCTAATTCAAAACAAATCCATTCTTTACTAAATTTTACCACTGTGATCTATTTTATTCGGGAGTCTCACAGACGTATGACAGGTGGTTGTGTAACAAAAATATGTGGTAGGTGGTTAAGGGTTAACTATCAACAAATCGATTTGTTGAATACTTTATCTCCTCACCAACACAAGTCTTTTCATTTGTTTACGGAACAGTTTCTCATTATTTAGTTCCTTTATGTTATTGGAAATTCCATTATAAAAGTCGATTGCAGCACATAGAAATCTATATTTTTCTCTATTAGTCTTCTTATTTACTTCTTGTATAGTCTCTCTTTCTTGTCTATGTACGTCACTATTCTGGTAAAGCATGATACATATTTGTTTTTAGTAATTTATTCTTTATTTTATATATCATCTTAATCTTTTCCACATATGTCAGATCTTCTAGTATAAGTCAGTGGTTCTGGTGTATTGATTTAGGTTGAAGATTATTTTAACCGGTCGGGTGCCGGAGCGCAGATCTGTGCGAAAACTTTTGTATCCTCTATGTGCTGGAGCACAGATCTACGCTCCCTAGACATAAATGTGAATTCGGCCTATTTTACCTGCGTTTATGGTTTTTTAAAGGATTGGTTGTATCTCAAGTTTTTTTTCAATAATACGTTTCAAAATTGTAATATGTTTGTATTTTATTTGTTTCAGTCTGACCACACTCTGGTGTCTGTTAAACAAACCGGAGTACCGGCTTCGGACGTGGAGACGACTAAACAAAATTGGGAGCGATATTACTGGGAGAGTATTCAAAGAACATTCGGGTTCGGAGCCTTCTTGTGATGTGTTTTTTTAAACTCTGTGGCACGCTCCGCTTCAGATTTCACTATGTTCATATTAAAGACCAGGAATATGATAAATATGGTCACTTTTTGATGAATTCAAAAATTGGTACACTCAAAATTTATTTTTACTTAAACTGATTTTATTACAATTGATTAAAGCGATGGCTATAACATTGTACTGATGTTATTTTAACTGATTACACAATAACCGTCAATTGAGATTTGTATCTGTTTTCATCAATAGTTGGTAACTGAGACTGTTGTCAAGTACATATGGTTGCCTATCAAATAGTGAAAAAGCAGTTATCAATCATCGATATAATCAGATAAAAATATCAATAATGTTGACTGGTTTTATTTAATAGTTTTAACCATCACTATAACATTGTGATATTTTGGTAATTCTAAAACTGTAGATAATTAAAATTTCGCAAAAAGCTATTCATAATTGTATCATTGAAAAACTAGAATATTTTGGTTCATAATTGGCAAATAAATAAGGTCTTGAAACCATTCTTCACAAAATTATATTCTCTAAATCTTGAACAATGCGACCTTAATACTGTTAATAGATTTTTTGTAAGCCATCTATAAATTTTTTTTAGCTTGGGGGTAGTTTTTATTAAGTGTTCACTAAAAATATTTCCATTTCTGATTTTATCAACAAGTCATTGTTTTGACATACTTGGTTTTTAAACGTCATCACAAGAAGTCTTCTGATTATTTATGTATAGTTAACTCTAGTATGTTAAAGAGATATACATTCTTTTCAGAGATTTTTAAAGTTCAATACGAATAATAGTTTTGTTTATTGTATGAGAGTATTATTTCGAAAACAACTGGCTTTTGAAAACTGTTTCATGGAGCCTTGTTCAGGTCACCGCTTTAATTATTGTTTATATTGTTCGAATTGTATGAGTTTTATCTATGCATTAACACACATTCGATTTATTTATCTTATATGCAGCATACTACTTTGATATTTTTATTGTACTTGAGAGCTGTGTTTCCTCTTAAGGTGTGTGTCTGCTACGCATGCAACTCATGAAATGTTTCTGCACAGAATTATCAAAGCTTCCAAATAAATAAACATCAAAATATTTTTCCGAATTTCTCTGGAAGACTTATAAAATCTGCATGGGTATTTTGACCCTGGTTCACAGTGATTTGTACTTATAACTCCACGTGGCATCCATGTGCGTGCAATTATTTTACATTTAAAAATTTTAGAATTTCATGGTTTATTAATTATTATTTTAATAATCTGAAAACTACCCTAAAAATATTCAGTTTATTTCAGACTTTATAGCGTGCAATAAAAAAATAGTTAAAAGACTTCTGCGCATAAATATTTGTCTCCGCAAGTAAAATAATTGGAAGATACATTGCTCGAGATACTTTTAAACATTGTCGTGATAGTAAATCTCATGCCCGGATTTTTTTTGGTATTGAGGACTGCCCGACAAATGCATCTTTGTTGGCATAATGAATCTGAATATAATACATATTGTGTAAACAGCTTGCTTGAATGTATTGCTATTGTGTGGATGGCTAAACTTCATGATGATTTTTTTTGCACACTACTTTCTGCCAATGGATTGAATGTAAGTTGAGTTGCTTAGTAAAGCTTATTAAAAATGTATTGATTCATTTATAATTTTTCAATATTTGAAAAAAGTTTTTTGCTCGGTCATATAATTTTTAAATAGGTAGATTATATGAAAATTGCTTAATGTATGTGATGTTTTAGCATTAAGTAGGAAATAATGAAGATATGCACCGTAATCACAAAAAACAACTTATTTTACTAATAATTACCATCTTATAAACAAATAGATGAAAATATTTTTTATTTAATTTAATCGTGTACCCAATGCATTATATAAAATAGTATTTTGGTATATGTATTGATAACAGAAATAATGATACTGCATTATTTGTATATTGTGTGACAAGAACTCACATTTTGCCTCCGATCTGATAGTTTTTGTGATTTTATTTTTGCTTTCTTTTTATTTATTGATGCATAATATACATTCATATAATATTAATTACGAGAACTACAGATTTTACTTACCGAAAAGGTTGGCATGTGTCATCTATCACGTTTTCAGTGTATTTTACTACATATATGCATTAAATCCCCGATGATTCAAACCCCAATCATTAGATATTCGCAGTAATTCATAATTCAAAATAATTTTTAGCCATTTGCTCCATAAATCAGTACAGTTTAGATCACATTTAAATGTTGCAATCATTTACAAAATACATAAATACTGTGTTTCAATATGATTTCTTGAAATATGCAAAAATACAGACATTTTTACAAAATTAATGGCTTTTTTCTTTCGAGTTTTACGAATTTTGGTGAATTTCGCCATCAATTGTTTTTTTGTACCTAGAATTCGAATTAACCGGGGTTCCACATTATCAGAAATGTTTTTTTTTGGTTTGTTTGGTTTTGTGAATTTCACCATCAATTGTTTTTTTTGTACCTAGAATTCGAATTAACGGGGTTCCTCATTATCAGAAATGTTTTCTTAAATTTTGAATTAACGAGGTTCTACTGTACAGCAAGGAGATATACTAATGTTATAATTTGTTTGACTCCGTACAGTGCGTGATCAAGTGACATATTCCATTCTCAGGCATCAAAATTTTTGCTATCTGATGTACATAATTATTTCTTTTGACACTTTTTAAATAACTTATAAATAGATGTAAACAGTTTTACTTACTATAATTGATTTTAACGCCTGTTATGTATATGTACTCTTTTGACAGATGTCCTTCTTGTCGAGGTAGGTCTTTTTATTATCAGAATTATTTTCAATATGTTTTTATATTAATTTGTTTGTTTAAATTTTATATGATGTCTAAATGATTGGGATTAATGTCACTTTATGTTAAAAACACCTCAAAATATTGTTTTCCCTTTTGAACAAACCATTTAACATTCGGTTGAAAGTATCGGGTATCGCTGAATTCATCTGTATCTACTGAAAGTTTGAAAAATTGAGCTCAAATTTATTTTTATCATTTTTCTACAGACGTTTAACCAATTATGATTAATGAAATCTTCTGTCATCTGGATGTTGATCATCTGTGATATTGGTGATCAATGAACACTATTTTATTGCCTTTTCCGTTTCATTTAAACTCTGATTCATTCAGATCTTATTGCTTTGTAGTTTTTGTACCACTGTAATTTTACTAAACCAGTTAAAAAAAAATTCATTTGCAATTATTTAAGTCCATCTATCTATTTATATATATGTTGACATATGTATTTATACATTGTGTATTAGTAATGTGTATGTATGTATATGTATATTTTCTTGAACACATTATTTTTTTGTTGAAAATAGCATTCTATTTCAATGCATTTTGAAAATGAATAAAATGCAAAAAATATACAGTTTTTTTATTTTTATCGATTATTATTTCTGGTGTTTAAAGCTATACAATTTGTGGTTAGTTCATCCATCCTAGCTGCTGTATACCACAAATGATAAGACCCTATGAAAAAACATCCTAATCAACGCCATCCTAAAGTTGTACGCGGTTTATATTTTTTCACTTCTGCAGACAATATGAATTAAGGTCTCAAACTCCAGTCCAATTGCAATAAACTAAAATCTGGCGTTGAAACATGTGTGTCATATGATTCAAAATGTAGAGAAAACTATTTATTACAAAAACAATAAGATTTGAATTTTGATTTGATACGATGCAGACTTCAATATTTGACACTTTTACTGAAAGTACTGTAAAAATATTTTGTCTCTTAAAACTGACCAGTACAGTAGCCAGCAAACATCTCGAACATTGGCTTCAGCTGCGCAGAAGACAAATTTTGGGTCTCAGGGGTGAGGTAGTATGGAGTGTACATGCGCAAACTTTCCCCCACTACGCCAAAAATTGTTCACGATGTTTGCCGGCTACTCTACAAGGTGTTTTAATTTTATAAAATAATAAGTCAAGTCACTAGTAATAATTTTTCAATAATTTGAGCAGGAAATTTTTCAATCGCTGGATTATTATCATCAAAAAGTGAACTAGGTACTCATTATTTGAATTATTCGACAAAATAATTTACTGCCTTTGCCGACTTCTGCATTTCATCCTCCATTTTGTTTAAGATTCGCAATATTTATTTTCACCCTTCCAACTCCCAAGTTCAATTTCAGTTCACCAGCATCAATATCGGTTTCACTGCTAAAAAGTAGCGTTTGTCTAGCCTCTTATCTATGATTAAATTTCAGCAGAGTGAAAAAAAGAATACGTTGCACAAAGGGAAATCAGTAATGAAACTCAACATAGTGCGTATAATATAATGTTTATTTTTGAAGAAATCTTAGTACATGCTAACTACTAGAAATTTGTTTTAGATTATGGTCTTACATACGAGGTCGAGGACACTTGTCCATGAAGGCCTTCAATTGGGTACAGTCTGAAGATGATACAAAGATGGAAGCCGGGCAGTTCTAGAATGTTGAAAATATTAATATTAGCAAAATATATTGCAATCATCGTTGATGATTTTACATTTTAATATACATACACATTATAGTAAAATGTTCTCAGTTGTGCATTAATTAAAAAAAAAAAAATAAATGGGATTCCCAAAGGTGACGGACATTAAATAAAGCCCACAAAGTAAAGATGTAATTTACTAGGCAGTTAATGTTATACATATTGTAAACAATTATACAATATCTTTCCCATGTATATAAGAATTCATAAGAAAAAAATATTTTTCGACTATTTACATTATCTTATATGTATACAGTGAACTATATGAAAGTGCTATCTTTAAAAAAAAGTTGTTACGCAGAAATTTCATGGAAATGTATAAAATACAAGCATGTATTTTCAAAATTGTATAGGTATATTGTACATGTATGAGGGCTCTATGATTGACCGTATTTTGAAAATAGCAATATTGGTATTTCTATATCCTGACAGTTATTGTATAACATTGTAATGTTATAAGTTTCACAGGTTTGAAATGAGTGAGTTCAATCAAAAAGCTTTAAAATGTAAAATTATTGTATGAAATTGTAACATTATAAGAAACACACATCAATTTGTAAATAACTTGACATTTGTTTACTTGAATTCATTAATTTCAAATCTGTCAAACTTAAAACGTCAACATTGACGGCATTACAATGTTATAGCTGTTAGGATACAGAAATAGCAATATTGCTATTTTCAGAATACGGCCGGATGTTTACCGACTGGTGGCGGCACTGATGCAAAATCTGTATATAATCAAAACCGCAAAATACGATTGTTAAATGCCATTTTTTTAACGATGCCTGTCAAAATTTCACACAAATTTATTGAGTAGTTTTGTTTTGATAGCTGTTATTGGTCAGTGATTCAATTCCTTTTTTTGGATGGTCAGTGTGAGTAAATCTATGTGAAGTTGCATGCCATTTATAAGGACCGTGCACCTTCGATGACTATCATCATATATTGGTTAAATGATTTTAAGTGTACCGAATATCTGTTTTGGTGAAGAGCACCAAGGCCTTCCGTTTGAGGTAATGGAGGATATGGTCAACAAAATCCATGATATCGTGTTTGCAGACTATCGGGAAGATCAGAGATTGCTGACATTGTAAAACAATTGAACAGTATTTTGACTCTTTTTTCTGGCAAACCTGCTCCAAAAAAATACGAAAAAGGTCCCATTGGTCAGAGAGGTTATGACTATGGTTTTTTAATATTCGTAAAGTAACATCTTCATTGACTATTTGGAGTAGGAAATCACGGAGCATTACTGTGCTGATTTATTGGGTCGATTCTATGCTGAGTTGATGATAAAATGCACTCATTAGCAATTCTTCACAACAAAGTTTATTATTTAGAGGAATCATTAAATGGAAGTTCATTAAAAAAATCTGTACTGTATTCATAAATGAATGCTTAAATATAAATAGTGGTAGGTATATTCTCCCATTGTATAAGGTAAAGTATATTTAAAAAAATGTAAATTTGTTAATTATTCTCACCTGGAAGAAATTATGTTTTAGGCAGTGAACATATCGCCTGACTTCGCAATCATCTGTTGTATCTGCATTGGCTTCTGTGTTGCACTTTTGCAGGACTGTATCAATGGAAGATTTCCACTCCGCAGAATACTGTGTTTCAAGGAATGTTTTTAAAGCGGCCTTGTTTATTTTCCCATCTGCGCTTAATAAATTATTTTTCGTCAAGAGGCATGTCACTGCTTCACACTGTATAAAATAAGAAAATTCATCAAATTTTGTACTTATCGTATTATTTTACACATATCTCAGTATAAAAACATATTCAATATACTTTTGAAAAGTGAGGTAACACAAAAATAAAATTTGTAAACACAATAAGAACAAATGTACATGTTACAGTGAATCTGTTTTTCTAGTGAGTCCATCATTCACTGGCATTTTAGAGAAATTATATTCAAGGTCATTCTTATCATATTCAAAGAGTTTTTCACCAATAGAAATGAATACAATATTTTAACTTCTACTTACTAGTGAATTTATTGGTTTCCGAACTGTCAAAAATTATATTTGACAAGTCTGAAATCCGTTTCCGTAAAAATCTATGCTTTTAAACGAACTTTTATTTATCCAAATTGAAACAACCGGGCCTTGAATAACAATTTAATAAGTTATTGCGTGAACAAGGTTCTTACTGCATTCTTAATTTCTTCTGTGCATATCAACATTATGTAGGTAACGGATATTATTAAAATAGTCATTTTGAAGGGTTGAAAGTTGAAAGTTTCGGCTGCACCAATTCTTCATCATATGATTTTATAACAAGATTCTAATGGCACATGGACTTTGTTTTTCAAATTTTATTTTGCGTTTTGTGTCTCATTCTACACTAGTCTAGTCCAAAGTCACCACAAAGCGACAGTATTTCTAATTTTTATCCTTTGAGCGATAGCATATTCTCTATTCTGTGGCGATAGTTATGTTTCTCGAGCTGTCACACTTCTGGACTGGATTAGTTTAGGTAGGTAACTAAAACGTAATATATTTTTAAAATTTTAATCGCGAACACTTACGAAATTCTGATCATCTTATAATTCAAAAGACAGTCGATTAAACTCATAAAAATGATACGGTGTGAGCAAGCTTCACGTCTGTCACCGACGTCGAGCCGAGTAAGTTTGCGAACTTAAAAACCGCGCACTTTATGTTGTACGTCTACCACCCACTTTACACGTGCTTTACACAGCGCAAACAAGAAACGCAAATGACATTAGACACATTTTTGATAAAAAGATAGAAAATTGGAAATGCGGAAGAATCTGAATAAATTCAAACGTAAATGATGACTTAGAATCTCTTTGATTTTTTGTATTTTTCGCATCGAGTATTTGTTACTCGACGCACTTTTAAAGGTTGGTGTAAAATTAATAATACCAGGTGTATGTTTATTTATGTTTCTATATTTGTAAGAAATAAACTTTTGTTGTATTGTTATAAAAAAAACATATATAATAAACTTAATTGACAAAATACATATTCATTAATAAAATTTTTCCTTTAACCCCCCAATATTTACATGGTGACATAACCTCGTTTTGTTCCGGCAGTCGTCAGATATCATAAAAAACCCGAGTTTCAGCCGACACCTTACTTCGCGATTCGTATTCGTTTTGCGGTGCCGCTGTCCTATTTTAATTTAGGAGCTAAAATAGGACCGCAAAATGAATAAAAATCGCCTAGTGAAGTGTCGCCTTTATACTTTCTACGCTTTAAGAATTACGTGTACAAATTGATAGTTTCACCGATATATTGTCTATGAGTAATGCGCGCATTCGTGAACAAAATATATTTTCACGGATAATGTGTAGTGAATCTGAGAATTCGTTGATTTAGATGTTTTCACTGCCCAGACTCTGCCCGACCGGGAAAAGTACATTTCTACTAGTGAAAGTATAGTCTCACTAAAAATGCAAATTCGCTGTAACATACATATATGTAGTATACAGAATAATTTATTTTTTTAATACATATTTAGTTTTTCATTTGTAGTTATTTTTTTTTTTTTGGTACGTAGGTATATGAGTTTTTTGAGCAAAACAATTTATATAACAATCATTTAAAAATATTGGCGGTAAAATTATATAAAAAATAATTTGTTTTGATTAAAAAATGGTTTGTATTTGATTAATCATGATTCATAACAAGGCAAAAGAGTTTCCCACAAAGTTAATATTCATTAGTGATGGTATTTTAACCGGTGACACACCAAGTGTTATTTGAGATTTGTATCTGAGTGCGTCGATGACTAGTACTATTTTTTTGCATTTCGTCGGCAACCATCGGTTGTCTAGACAACAATTATATTTTAGTTATCAAATCGATAGAATCTGATACACATCCCAATAACTGTGTTGAAAATAATGTTTTATCCATCACTAATATTCATCCATGCATTTCAAAAAAGTATTTAAAAAAAATGTAATAATATGGCTACACGATCAATAGAAAGTTAACAACAAAAAAAGATTTTATTTTATACATACATTCCTTTGCTATACTTCCACAAGTACGTGTATTTAATCAACTTTAAAAATGGTTTTTTCTTGGAAAATAATTAAACTATAATGAAATTCATTTACACATAACAATGAATTACTTTTGTTAATATGTATTACATACTTTATAAAATAAATACTGCTGCATAAATTAATACCATACATACTTTATTTTAAAGATTTGTACCTGCCATTTATTAATACACAACAAATTTTAATACATATAAAATATTTTGTTTACAATTTTTCTACGTAACATATGGCTAGTTGTAATATGTAGTTTTTTAGTGTAATATATAGCTCTATAAAATTAAGAGTTATAATATTTTCACACTTGGAATATATAATATTAAAAAATCAAAGATTGCTTTATAAATTGAAAAATAGTTTTTTAGTTTTGAGACAGAAAATAACTAGAGATTTCGAATGCCAATTTAAAATATCAATGTTTAAAATTCTGTATATGATAAATGATAGAAGCAAACAATTTTTTGAAATATTTTAGAGTTATTGGAAGTAAATATTCTAAATATGAAATTATGTTACGGCAATACGTACTGGTGGTGGTCCCATATGTCCACCCGGTCCTCCTGGTCCTCCCGGTCCACCTGGTCCGTTATCGTCAGCCATGTCTGCTGGCAGACCACACGCCTCGGCTAGGGCGCGTGTCATGAACTTAGGACAGGCGCCTGGACAACATTCTCTGGGATTCTACATTTAACAAAATAAATGGAAACATTTATTTTCACTGAATCGGACTCTGAAATGAGATGTAACTATGAGTTATATTTACTGAGAAAAAATATAAGGCTAGAAGGGTTAGGAAAATGTTTATAAGAAATAAATCTGTTGTGAATAATATATTTAAATATAAAAAAAGTAACCCATAAAAACCAAGTTTTTATTATACTCCCTTTCTTTGTAAAATATAACGACAATTAAAGACGAATTAAAATATATAACATAACACTAAACTTACAGCAATTTAATATATTTCTAAAATTTCAGATGTTTTGAGCTTTGATAAGAAACTTTATGCTTTGAAGATTAAATTCTAAAAACATTTGTCAGTCAATTTAGATTTTCGAAATTCGTAGTGAAGTACCTATTATGTATACCGACGGAGTAATTCAAATTTATAAAATATTCTGCGATGTTATTGGGCCGCCGTTGCTAATAATCAAACTTTTGTAATGATTCCAATTTGAAAAAACCATTAAAATTTTATAAAAATCCGAAATCATACTATAATTATTATTTTTTTTAACGAAAATTTGATAGATCTTCTTGATCGTCGCCACGAGTCTACTTGCCAAGTTTCAGCTCGATTGGATCACGGGAAAAGGGTTAAAAATCGATCCAAAGTTTTTTAGACGGCAAGCAAGCAGATGCCATGAGTTAAAAGAAAGGAAGTAAAAAAAATAATTATATATGAAATTAAATTCGTCCAAGGGCCAGGAGGGATAGTAGCACCCCCTTCAGATCTGACTATGCTATAAAATATGGTTTTTACTTTTACAATCTTTTGCCTAGAAGAGCTCAACATTTAGCTAATCTAAATGAATATACTTTTTATTGAGTGTAGGGTCTCTGAAAATCAGTCGTGTGTTGCTGATCTCATGTATGTTTGGTTGGAAGATAGCACACCTTTTGAGTTTCCAGGTGTATACAGAGTTCCATGCGATTGTAGAGCATTCTACATAGGACAAACTATTACTACACGTTAGGAACACTGAAGGAACATATTGGGGCAGTTAATAATAATAACCACAATAAATTGTCAATCTGCAAAACATGTATCCAAAGGAAATCTCAGTCATTTCATCAGATTTGACAAGACAAAAATCTTATCAACAGATTAGTGAGAGAGTTAATTGAAATATACAAACACCCTTATTTTAATAGAGATTACAGTTAAAAACTAGTATTTGGTGCCCTATTCTCACGACTTTTATTCCTCCCTTAAGAGACATCGCAGAAAAGTCCGAAGATGTAAGTACAAATTGCACACTGGCGACCTCTATCGTAGAAGAAGTGAACACTCCACAACAAAGTGCATATAGCTTACGACTTTGGAAGAAATAATCAATTCGGCCTCCACCCCACACAGTGATAGGAATCTCTCCCGATGACGCTGGATAAGACTTCAGTGAAACATCGAGATTTGCTTCTCAGTGAAATATACAGTTCGTATAAAACATAATATGTGTATATATATATATATTTAACACATAAATATGTCCAACGACCGTAATATTAACCTTAATTCTTTAATAAACAATCTACTTACAACTCTTGGAGGCCCTTGGGAGCAGTCTTGGGCATTTGCTGAAATCTGTAACAGAAAGAAATATTGTATTATTGCTAAATTTTAAATAAATGTTATTATTTGATTAAAAAATCAATTAAAAATTAAAGTATAATATAGTTAATAAAAATATACATCATTTTCACCATTTATATATTGAAAATATCAACATGTTTCGGGATCGATGGTCCTTCCGTCAGGATACAATGTATAACAAATAAAAAATCGAAGTATAGAAATAAAAATATAAAAAATAATATAAGAAAAATGAAAAAAAATAATAAAGTATCTACTAACTTGAAAACTAATTTAAAAGATAACTAAGTATTTGTAAAAAGGACATGGTTATTTATAATATTCAATTTACTGTTAACACTATCTCTTATTTCTTGAATTTCTAATTTATCAAACTGCAATTCTGTGTAATTTGTATGTAAAATTTGTAAACCCTTATTTATATCAAAAGAACGATCCATAACGAAATATGATTCACAAATTTGGAATAAATATTAATGCTATTTAAATACTTTCCTAAGTGTTCCTTAATTCTAACATCAAAATTTTTACATGCATTTCCTATATAAAAATGATTAAAAATCTATTTATAATTCTAATATCAAAATTTCTACACATAAAAATAATTACAATGATTACAAATCAATTTATACACACCCGACCTTCTTTCAGCAGTGGATCAATAATGAATGATGATGATGATAATGAATATTTTTATGAACAATATATTTTTTTATTATTATGAGCATTTTGATTTTAGTACCTACTCCCCTTTTATGAGTACTTTAGAATAAGTAATTATATTTTTTATGCTGGTGTAACAGACTGTCTGCAAAATTTAAGATGAATATTATTTTATTTATTTTCAAAACATGGATCGAAAATGTTCACGCTGTATGAGCAAAATCTGAAATTAAAAGATGAATGTATGCAATATTTAAATCAAATTTGATCTGATTTTAAATGATGAACAAAAATTTGTGAAGACTTCTTCTAAAAAGTATACAAAAAGATTATTTTTATTGTGCTGAATATATTTTGTTGAGATTTTCCAAGAATTTATGTATACATTTAAAAGTATTTTTCAGGTCATGATTTAGAAGAACATTACCACTTATTGAATCGGAAAAACTAATTGAATATATACCTACAGGGTGTAACAGAGCTAGTCCACAATACTTAACAGGTGGATTCCTGCCTTGATTATGAGTCTTAAATATTCAAGCAACCGTAACCTAATATCGATAGTTATGGGGAGATATGCATTATCAAAATTGTTTTTTTTTCAATATTTCTGACTTATTTTATTTTATTTTTTCAATATTTTTACAAAACATTGAACCATCGTTAGAGTAACTTATATTGATTACAAAAAATCAATTCGTTTCAATACGAGTTAAATAAAATTATTAAAAAAACCTGCAAATATTCCAGTTAGAATGTTTCCAATTTGAATTGGAAAGTTTTATCATTTTATTGTATTAATTAATGATAATGATAGTTTTTTTCCAACATTTTCCAAAAAATAAGTCAGAAATATTTAAGAAAAATGCAAACTTTGATGTCGCATATCTCCATAACTATTGATATATTAGGTCATGGTTGCTTGAACATTTTAGACTCATAATTAAAGCAGGAATCTATCTGTAAAGTACTGTGAACTAGCTCTGTTACACCCTGTATATTTTGGTGTTTTATTTAATAAATTGTAAGTAAACTAAAAAAATGTATGTTTACCAGCAGCACTGAGAAAACGATGAGAGATACGGAAAACATTGTTGATCGTTCAAAATACACAAGATACTGATTCGCTACCATTGACAGTTGGCTTTTATAACCGGCCACCATTGCGTTTACATCAACACTTAATGGTTCATATTATTATTATATTTTAGGTTTTATACAAATTGAATAATAGAATCACACCTCGACCTATAATTTATTATAATCATGACATCAAAATTACCAAGGTTATTCCAATTATTGCCTTGACAAGCCATGTCCGTTAATTATCTATTAACACATATGTACAACATCTAAATCAAATTCGGACAGATTTGATACAAAAATATAAATGTAGGCACATCCTTCCATTCCTACCAGTAATGTAATGGTACCTAAGTATATTACAGAAAAATCTATAATTACGACATTATAAATACCCATGATCAGGGTAAATCTACTAATATATAAAGTTTGTGAATTTGTAAGTTTGGATGTAGGAGGTAATCTCCGAAACTACTTATCCGATTTCAAAAATTCTTTCACCAATATTTAGAATGTACTTTTATGTACGAATGTACGGTTATAGGCTATATACCTATTGTCCAGTTAAAATAAAAGCGCTTTTCGTGGTGACCTTTTTTACAACTAAAGTCGACGAAAAAACGGTCGAGCGAATGCGTTTCTTACGAACGCTGCCTTAACAGTAAGTTCGCGGTGGGCCATCTCCACGATGGCGTCTGGTGCAGACCTTCAGGGCAGCGGCCGTAATCGTCGATTAAAGATCGACCTCATCAATATCTGCCGTGGCGAGCATGCTTATGCATGAGTCTTCCAGTACTCATTAAGCTCATTCAAGTTCAGCCATCTCCACGATGGCGTCTGGTGCAGACCTTCAGGCTCCCGTTGAGAAGTATTTACCAGACATACTCATCTCATATTACGGGAGCCCGGAATATGAGTACTGGGCCAGTAGGTACTTGTAGAGGTTGGTTGAATGAAATGAACGAAAAAAGAAGGAAAAAAGAAAATGAAAGAAAAGGTAGAAGTACGGGCTGGTTCCTTCACCCTTTACTCTCACACTTCCGTTCTTTCTGTGCCGTAGAGACTGCGTGCAGGGATACGCCCGTTTCAAAGAAACTCCTCGGAACTGTATAACAGTTCCGGACCTGCTGACACGTTCCCACAGTCTGGACAAGAATTTAGAACAGAGGCGAGAGTGGAGTGAGTACTTCCCTTGCCCTTGGCTCAGTTCGAGAGTAATGCTCTGTAAGGTCTCAGGAGTTAGTCGGGTTCTCTAGACTTTTTCTCTATTACAGGTCGTGGTACTGTTGTCAAGGAAAAAGGAAACAAGATATATGGTATGCTTCAATTAAAATTAGTTTATTCAAAAAATACTTCAAAGTTATGGTTTAGAATTTGGTTAGAAATTGTGCAAATTACAGAAATGTGAACACACTAAGAAAACAATAACATTTATCAGGAATTATATCACGAAGAAGAAAAATAGGTAAATTATTTGCAATTAAAATGTGGAATCTCTTCACTCTATGAGCGATAATTAATAGATAAACAGATATGCAGAAGGCAATAAAATATCCTCTGGTCATAAAAAGGGTTATATTATTAGCAATTAAAATCGGTAAGAAGGATACACGTAGGTATTTAATTATTATGAAAATTACACAAAAGTGACGATACTAAGAAAACTAGTAGGTAATTATTCTGAAATTAAGATTATTGAAATAAACAGAGGAAATAGATATTTTTTGTCAATTATTGAATGATAAACAAGAATAGGTAATTAAATAATTTGGAATGTCTTTACAATAGAAATGATAATTATTAAAATTTACCAGATGTAAGAAGCCAATAATTAAAGATTGATTTTAAAATAAGTAGGTATTTAGTTTTTATGCAAATTACAGAAATGTGACGAATAAGAATAATAAGTGTACAGAAACGATAGTAAGAAACCAGTAGGTATTTATGTCTGAAATCAAGATTATTGAAATAAACAGAGGAGATAGGTAATTATTGTTAATTATACAATGATGAAAGAAAATAGGTAATTTAATTGTAAATACAAGTTTGGAATATCTTTACTCTGGAATTAGGCAGCTAGCTTGTCTTAAAGAATTTTAGAAGTATAGTACACCAGTGGAAAATCTTAATATAGGAAAACTAATAGTAATTAATACTCAGGACTTACATCGAGAAGTTCACAAGATTGCAAGGAGGAGATCGAAAGGTGAAGAAGGAGGATACAGGCGGGTTTTAGTTCCAAAGTCGCCGCACGCCAAGTTATTGTGGTCAAGCAATAGAGATAATGGTTTGCTTTTTTTGGTGATAAAGAATTAAGACCCGCAGTTTGTTCAAGCAATTTTTGATTTAATAGTGTTTGCGTTAAGGGCGCAATTTGCATGACGGACTGCCTAGTCTTTTTGTTTTAATTTGGAGAATGTTTTGTGTGACCGGAAATCATATTCTTGCAGGTGTTCATTTGTCGACGGAATTTGGCGGATGTTAATCCCAGTGTAAACTATGTCCAGTGCAGTTCTTTTACTTGGAAGGTATATGTTATTTTTTAATTATGGAATATTTTCCGTGACGGTACTTATCGTCAACACTCAGTAAGTTCATGATCGGCCATCTCCACTATGGCGTCCGGGACAGACCTTCAGGCTGCCGTTGATAGGTGTTTACCAGGCATACTCATTTCATATTACGGGAACCTGGTATGTGAGTACTGGGCGTTAGAAGTTTATAGCCGGTAAGGGGAGCTTACCAATTAGTTCTGAGCTTACCAATTCGTTCATATTCAAAAATCCATTGCCCGTCGGCGGATTCAACGGCGGAAAAAGAACCGAGGCCCTCTGCAGCGAGTCTCGGCTCCCGTGTTGCCAAATATCGCGGGTACCGCGTGCCACACTCATGCCCTTCTCGTGCTGGCAAACATCGCGGATACCGCGTGCCACGCACACACTTTATTTGGGCGTTACATCTCGGAAGAATCCATTCGGCTCAAAACTTCTAACTTATTCCACGCACCCGCGGGTGCAAATAAAAATTCTTTATTTCAATTTTTATTTCACAAAATTGCAATACATTTTCTCATCATAAAATAAAATACAATGCACACGACAACATTGTATACAAGGGCGCCGCAGCGCTGCTTCTCAGAAGGCATCAACATATTTTCAAACATTTTCATAACATATACAAATTTCACACATATTTGTATCGGCACTTGTGTGGCTGGAAATAACATCGGAGGCCAAGCGAGACACCGCATTCTCAGTATTCATTCAACAAACGGCCCTTCTTGGGGCCAAATTTAGTGTTGATATTACGGTAATTATTTGATAGTCAATAAATAAAGTGATCACTCTAAAATACATTTTTATTAAATTTTTTGTTTAAATTATATGAATATTATATGAATGACGATGATAATGATGATGCGGATTTTTTTTTTGCTTATGTTGTCTCGAACCGTTTGGCAACAGCAGATCTAATGAGACTTGGGTCCAGTGCATCGAATGTCGGGGATGGTCATATGAGAAGACTCCAAATACACTTGCGGGGAAATTAATGTTTAGCTGGATTTTGATCTCATATTTTATTCCAATATCTTTAATTAATTATAAGAACATGAATAATTAACATGATGACTGATTAAACATGAGAATAACTTTTTAATTTTTTTAAGTTTATCAAAAGTTGACTTTATTTTTTTTATAGACTGTATTAAGTGCCAAACACTGATTAAAGAAGTTATATATTGAACAAAAAAATATTTTTATAATACATATATTATTTTCACTAATAGAAATTGCTTTTATTTAATTACGCTCCTTTAAATGACCACACGCCACATTGTCACAACTCACCTTGACCTGTGTCACAACCTACCTCGGTACTAGGCGGGTTGTGACACGCGCAGTTGTTTTAGTTTTTATCGATTTACTCATTGGTTTTTATTTATTTTCTAATTTTTATGTTTATTATATTTAATGAAAAGAACAAGTTACTAAATGTCGTGGGTTTCGTAGAGGTAACATTATTTTTAGCCGAGATATGTGAGGTAATGTAAAAATTGTCACAACTCTCCTAGGTCTCCCCTACTGAAAACTAAAGATGTCATCATGACATGTACACTTTATAATCGACCCCATCACCAGAGCTTGACCAAAACAGATAAATTTGTGGCACTGTAAAAAGTTATTATTTTGTCCAGACTAGATTTCTGTGAGTAGGTAATCGGGCCTGCTACACGCTTGATTTGACAAATGGCGGCCCTCGTAGCGCAGTGGGTATGACACTGGCTTCCCACACCGAGGGTTCCGGGTTCGATTCCCGGTGAGGTCACAATTTTAATCTATGTGATTTACTCAAGCCTGGGTGTTTTGTGATGTACTTCGCTTCTGTTATTGGGCCTCCTGGCCTGTTGAAGCGTAAAAAAAAATAAAAAAAATAAAAAATAAATAAAAATAAAAGCTATTGGACTGTTTGACAGAACGACGTCTATCGGGTCAGCAAGTTATACATAAAACATTTAAATTAGTGACTCTCTTTTGGCAGGTATGTGTATGACAGAGGCATGAATTTTGAAATTAGTCTTGGAAGTACTCTTTCTACCTCTACAACTACTAGGTAGGTAGGTACTAGAATTTCTACGAAATAAAACTAAATAATATATGTATCTCATAATATTCATATTTCTATCACAGTTCAGAATTCCTTTGGTATGATTTTTACTTTGTGTTAACTTTACATAAATTTTAGTACATTATTTTATAAGTATTTTACACCGAAAATTTTAATATATTTATCATTATTACATTACAACTTTTAAATACCTATGTTTTATTTCAATGTATTAATTTTTTGGTTAATTAGATGTTTTATCTTATTTATCTAGTATTTTGGTTTTTTCATAGTGGTTTTAATTATTATTATTTACTTTTATGCATACATATATATATATATATATTATATATATATATATATATATAATACACACATATTATATATATATATTATATATATATAATATAACAGAGCTAGTCTACAATTCCTGCTTTGATTATGAGTCGAAAATTTCAAGCAACCATACCTAATATCAATAGTTAAGGAGATATGAGACATCAAAGTTTTCAATTTTTTCAATATTTTTGCAAAACGTTGGACAATCATTACAGTGACTTATATCTAATATGAAAAATTCATTCCCTTTAATATAAGTCATATAAAATAATAAAACTTCCAATTTCAATTGGAAAACATTCCAACTGGAATTTTTTCAGCATTTTTATTATTTTATTTAACTTTTATTGAAACGAATGAATTTTTCAAATTCGATTTATGTTACTGTAATGATACTGTAACATATTATTTTGTAAAAAATATGTTAAATATATTGAAAAAAAATACAAATTTTGATATTGCATAACTCCATAACTATTGATATTGGGTCATGGTTGCTTGAACATTTTCGACTCATAATCAAGGCATGAATCTACCTATAAAGTATTGTGGACTCTCTTCTACACTATTTCTCTTCGAAATAAGTTTTATTTATATTATTATAATTTTGTTGGTTTATTATTATAAAACGAGTTTTTTATAGGTATTTAAAAATTCTTGTACCTTATATACAGTGTAACAACCCAATAGGACGTTGATAAATAAATAATGATTTTAATATATCATATATATAATTTGACTTTTTTCAAAATATATAATTACGAAATTTAATTTACATTTGAATTTTTCGCTACGCTAATTTAACTTCATAAACAGAATTCAGGACATGAGCTGTTCGTGGTATGTGGTTCGTTCCATGAATGAGTTCTCTAATTGGACGTGACCTCACATTGACTCATTATATTTTTCAGATCAACATCATTTTACGTTTTTGAAAATTATAAACATAACATATAAACACAGTAGCTTGTTGGTCTTGTGGTTAGGACTCTCGCCTCGTGATCCAAACGTCACTGGTTCGAACCTCACTCCAGATCAGCAAGTTAGTCCTATTTTCATAGCACAAGCGTTTAGCTTAGTTTGAAAATAGTAAGAATATTGATGTGACACGTATTCCGTGTTCGCATCTCTATTTTTTAAAAAAAATTCGGAAAAACCCATTTTAAATTTTAAAGGAAACGTTTTGTTAAATTCAAAATGTTGACAAGTTTTCCCATAAAAATGTAATTTGTGATTTTTCTAAAATAATTTTACGATTTTATAAATGTTTTTATGTCAAATAATACACCCTTTTCTATGCATCCACATTATTATGTATACGTTTGGATTTCTTGATCTTTGGTATTTTTTCAGATTTGCTAGGGCTTGAATTATATTGTGAATGGATGCGAAGAAGAATACCATCGTCTATGTCTCTTTATGTGCAATTGAAAATAATTGTAAAAAAAATCTTAAAATCTTTTGGTATGTGGGCGATGACGCCTCCCTGTGGATCTCTAAGGCCCGGTTGTTTCAAGTTCGATCAAAGTAAGCGGTCGATAAAAGCATAGATTTTTACGAAAACGGATCGTCTGATTGGTGGAGAACGTAAAATTTCAGTTTAAACTCTACGCTTACTTTGATCGAATTTGAAACAACCGGGCCTAAGGGCCGGTTGTTTCAAGTTGGATCAAAGTAAAAGTTCGTTTAAAGCATAGATTTTTGCTTTTTCCACCAGTTAAACGACTCGTTTCTGTAAAAATCTATGCTTTAAACTAGCGTTTATTCTAATCCAACTTGAAACAACCGGCCCTAACACGCCCTAGCCGAGACGCGCACCATTGAGTAATGGCAATGCACTGGTTGTATGCGCCGTGCAGTAATCGCTGTGATCTTTCCAAGTTCCTCACCCTCGTAGAGCTGCATTCACTTCTAACTCCTGATTCCATGCGAATTTTCAACTGTTATATTCTAGTTACTTTTTTTAATCTCGTTTCAATAAATTCAGTATTAATAGTTATTATTATTATATCGAGCTGCTACAAATAATATATTGGACGCCGCCATGATTTCTAGTATTATAATAAATTTATTTAGTGAAAACTACTAATTATGCTGCGGAGAATCAGGGGGTGGAGTAGGGGGTAGGGTGGAGAAACGCGCAAAAACGAAATCTCTTCCAGGTGCCCAAAGGTAAGTTGCTCCACTTCTAGTCTGATAAAACAAACAAGGAACTTCGGAGAACTTTGTGTTTTATTCGCAATAAAGTTGTGCCGAGTTTAGTTCAGAATTTCCTTTAGAGTGATTTTTACTTTGTATTAACTTTACATAAATTTAAGTATTGCACAAAGGGATGGGATGGCATGAAGATTTTAATTTTATTTATGTATTTTTGTTAGGTTGTATGATAGGCAACTTTTGTTTCACCACTGTAAGACCTGAACCGGAAATTGACCTGAAATTAATTTAAATTGAGGACCTGGTCCGAAAATTCTTAACATTGTAAACTTGACTTTGAGGATTTTTTAAATATTATACGTAACATATATATTATAAATATTATAACATAAATATTGTCAAAGTGAAGAACCTTTTTTGCCTTCATGCAGGTCCAAGCACGGAAATATGAAATGTCCGGGGGGTTGAGATGGCGTGATGTGTCCAGAGTTCTAGAGTGAATCTGAGTAAATTATGCAATTTTAAATAGCATTTCAAATAATATACATTTACATCGGCTGAGGGAGTGGGATAGCCATGGGGAGAGTGCCTATGTTTTGCGCAAGGTCCTAAACAATAACAATGAAAAATTTGAAATATAATTTTTTATTTAAACACTTTAATGACATCCGCAGATCCAGCAAATGACCGCGAATTTGACGTATTCTCACACTCATTGTATTTTTCAAATCTATATTATACCATTTTATGATTTTGCAAATTGTCGAGATAATTGGGAAAACCCCACTACAAATTTTTTAAGTTGAATCGTATATTTCAATATGTTGACAATTTTTCCTCTAAAAAATATATATAACTGTGACGCTTGGGTACCCCAGAATACGCAGATAGACATTCATTATTATGGATACCTTTAGATTTCTTAATATCTGGTATTATTTCGTAAATCAGGGCTTGAATTATATCATGGATGGAAGAAGGATGCCATCCCCTACTCTATTTATGTACATTTGAAAATAACTGATAAAAAAATTCTTAGTAACTTTTGGTATGTGGCACGTGCCTCCCGCCATCTGTGGATCTCTAACGCGCCTAGCCGAGTTACGAACCACTAATAACAGCAATGCTCTGGCTGTGTGCGCCGTGCAGTAATCGCCGTCAACTTTCTCACTCTCTCCGTCAGCCGCGTTCACTTGCCGGAAGAGTTCGAATGCACCTGCATTCACTTTGAACTCCAGATTCCATCGCGCCATTTTAGCCAGTATATTTTAATAATTTTTTTTTCTTGTTTCAATAAATTCAATGTAAATAGTAAGTACCCAGACATCATTGGGACATTGTATCTCAGCATTTTGAAGGCAAAATTGATAGCAGGAGAGATCCCGAACCAATGATTTAGCAAGTCTACTGTCCAATTCTGTATCCAGAGTGCATCTGAGCAAATTGTGTAATTTGAAATGGCGTTTCAAATAATAAACATTCACATTGGTACGAGGCAGTGGTAAAGACATGGGAGGGTACCTACATATGTTATGCACAAGGTCCTTAACAGTAACAATGAAAAAATTGGCTTAGATCGGTCAAAAGACGGACAAAATATTTAATTTATGTACATTGTTAAAATTAATATAATTTACCCCGTTCTATTATAAATAAAATATATCAATGCACATGTTTTAAAAGATTTGAGATTTTATTAAATTGTTTAATTGACAGAGTGGAAGTTCATGATTAAAAAAATATTAATTTTAAACACCAAGTTGTCTCTGAGGATGATGGGTGTCTCCATCGAAAGCTTAGGCTTAAATATTATTGTTCATATACCTACTTAGTGGATCAAAACTTGGCGTTTAAAATTGATTTGAGATTTGTTGGAAATATATTTATTTACACAAACACACACATTTATTTCAATTATATTGCACAATATTGTCATACATTTATATTGAATTACAAATTATTGAAGTTATTTTTTAATTTTCAGTTGTTCCCAATTGTTTATAGTTTATCCTTGATGTATGGTAAACACTTTTCAAAAAATATTTTTTCTTCTGCACATCCCACTTTATTCGTAAATGCACTTTTTGGGCAATTCTAAAATAAAATGAAAAGTTAGCATTTTGAACCTAGTCAAAAGCTAAATATATATTTTTTTATTTTATTTTTTTTAAATAAAGATGCGAACACGGAATTCGTGTCACATCAATATTCTTACTATTTTCAAATTAAGCTAAACGCTTGTGCTATGAAAATAGGACTAACTTGCTTGTCTGGAGTGAGATTCGAACCTGCGACCTTTGGATCACGAGGCGAGAGTCCTAACCACAAGACCAACAAGCTACTCTACAAGCTATTTGAAAAGAATTTTTGTAACTTTAATTTTGAAGCGTGACATTTAATTTCTGAAGTGCACCTTTAATAAGTAATACACCTAGGTACATATGGGGACTGTACGCCAGTGGCTATTGTCATCTTCAAACTCTTGTACTCCCCATGCATCTATGCACTAACTTAGAGTTAGAACCTAAGTTCTAGTTAGTGCATATATGCAGTCCTGCCTCTAGAAAGAAGCAGTCTTGGAACTTATTTTTCGGAATATTAACCCTCACACTAAATCAATTATATAAGAAAATTTTTGCCTTTCCAGGGCAGCTTTTCATTTTAGAAATGGCCAGAAATCACAGGGAGCCAGCTAAAATGAAAAAGCTGGCTTGCTTCATTAGCCATAAAATCTCTCGGTAAGGGAAAAATTTTTAGGGAAAAATGCGACTGTCGCATATCGGATACTACATGAAATTTATCAAGGGCGACTGTCATACCTCGTATATTGTTTATGGCAATAATAATTGTTATACAGAGTGTCTCATAGTTAGTTAATAACAAAAACTTTACCTTCCTGCCTTGACAGTGAGTCGAAAATGTTCAAGAAACAATGACAACCATGAACAACCTTTTTACTCTCTTTCTTTTAACTCGTAGCGTCTGCTTGTCTGACAAAAAAACTTTGGATCGATTTTTAACCCTTTTCCCGTGATCCAATCAAGCTGAAACTTTGCAGGTAGACTCGCGGCGACGATAAAAATGATCTAACAAATTTTGGTTTAAATTTTTAAAATTATTATAGTATAAATTGGATTTTTCTAAATTTACACACAAATGAGAAAGGAGCCCGACGCGTAGAGAAGGTGGTAACCCTGTTTCACCTAGTCAGACTCGAGCCATGGGTCCGATCAGTCGGTCATATGTTGATAGAAAATCAAATTGGAAACAATACAAAAGAGAAAGTGAGTAAAATAAAAACTTGGTTTTTATGGGTCAGTTTTTTAAACTTTTTTGTTGCAAAAATTAGAAATATCATTACAGTAACTTATATCGAATGTGAAAAATTCATTCGCATTAATACGAGTCGAAAGATATGATAAAAACCTTGCAAAAATTGAAAAAATATTTTTTTGACAAGGTTTTTATTATTTTATTCGTGTTGCATTGAAGCGAATGAATTTTTCATAATTGCCGTAGGTTACTGTAATTAAAGTTTAACTTTTTGCAAAAAATAAATCAGAAATATTGAAAAAAAATGCAAACTTTGATATTGCGTATCTCCATAACTATTGATATTAGGTCATAGTTGCATAAACATTTTCGACTCGTTATCAGGGTTGAATACACCTATAACTTTCTTTAAATTTAAAATATGTTTTATTTTAACTTTGTAATACTATGTTTATAATAACACATATTATTGTGTATGGGTAACACAAAGTTAAAATAAAACATATTTTAATTAATTATAATGTTGCACCACGAAGTATCTGCCAGATCTTTCAATGACATTTAGAATAATATAATCTTATTAAAGACTTAATATTTACATATATTACTATTGTACTATCTGTAACCCGTCAAAAATGACGGTAATTTTACATGTCGGTTCCTAAGAAAAAAAAATTACTAAAAAAATACAAAAAAAAAGAAAAAAAATACTATCGTGGAATGACCCAAGGCTTTATAGGTCTAAGTTTTTAAAAAATGGAAAAAAAATACTACAAAAAAATTAACTACAATATATAAAAAAAACATTAATGTAAAAAATGAAAAAAATTACTGTAAAGAAGTTACTGACGGTAGAGTCCATTCATTTTAGGTAAGCCACTTGCATTAGTGTGAGTAATACCCTCTGTAACACGTAACTTGTGTAGTGGTATTCCTTTTTCAAAGCTATTCCATTCGCCAGTTCAGTATCACCCTGGCAGTCACGCGGAGCGGTCGTTTCTTTGTTTAATATTTTTATTTAAAAATACGGTGACTGCAAGATCACGACTGTGGCCACATACTTAAATCAATTTAATATAAATTTAGATGAGGATTCGGAGTCCGATACAGACGACAATAGTTTATCTTATTGATTAAAATTAATTATAAGATTTTTAAATTATTCAACTACAATTGTAGGTACCTGCTTATATGTAATTTATTTTAAACTGGCCATCAAAAATAAAGTGCTTTTTTATATATATTTCGGCCGCCAGTTAATGCTAAGAGAACAGCGCTACCTAGAGTAGCGTATTGATAACATTAGTGACGAAGATTATTAAAAAAAGAATTATGCTTTTTTTGCTTCTTACACCTCATTGTTATATTATATTGGTTCTTATTGGAGCATTCTGGTAGCGTTGGTGACAGACAGTGTTACGTAGAGAATAATATATTTGGATTAATGATTAATACCAATGATAAATATATGCGATATAGCAGGTAATGGATTCACTTAATAGTTTAAATTTTCAATAAAGTGAAATATTAAAAAAGAATCCAATTTAAAGTAGGTATATTATTTAAAAAAGCATATATACTCAATGTTTTCGTATTATTTAATAACAATTTTGAAATCATATTTAATTTGAAAACGGAATGAGTTTTTTTATATTACTTGTACCTATGCTTCTTTTAGGTTAAGAAACTAAAATAATATTTTCTGTGTATAGTTTTCTGCCGTGTACATATGACCTCTCTGGCCGACGTTTCAGGGCTGATATGCTGATGCGAAACGTCGGCCATAGAGGTCACATATACACGGCAGAATATCCCAGAAAAATATGCACAGAAGATTCTGAACGGCCGTAAAAACCTTAGAACATTTTAAAAATAATATTTATATTTATTTTTTGCGTCTGTTATTTACTCAAAAAAGAATGTTACGAGATTTTGTAAACGGACTGTTACTGTTACGCACACGCAAGAGGCTTTCCTAAAGTGAACGGACTCTACCCGAAGTTACGGGGACAGACGGACAGAGGGACAGATGGACAACGAAATTATTATAATTGGTATAAATTTACCATCAGCATGTACAGAAGGTAGCAACGATCAAAAGCCAACTCAGCGCACTTGTTTGGTTGCTCTTGGAAAGGACACTCTTGCAAGGTCACGTCCAGGGCGTGTTCCCACTCAGGTGAGGACTGTTCCAGAACGAAGGCCTTGATTCCAGTTTGGTTTATTTTATTATCAGCCGTAAGCATATTTTTTCTCTTCATTGCACAATTGAAGTCAGCGCACTGAAAAAAAACGTACGCATTGCCAAGTCTCCAACACATTCTATTTTTATTTTTACGCTTTTACTCGCAAACTGTTGTAAGTTTTGATTTTAAAAAATGTAATAGGCAGAAGATATAAATGTACCTACTCAGATTGAATTCCTTAGTTAGTGATGAAACTGATGAACAATAATATGAATGTACCAATTTTGACATTGTATTTTTGTTGTTTTTATAATTTTTATTTATTAATTAACGCCCTATAAGGCTTTTATAACAGATAGGTAAAGTGTACATTAATAAAATATATACTTTAATGAAAAAAATAATAACATGTAAACATGATAATGACAAAGTGGAAAGAAAATACTTAAAATACAGATACAAATATATAAAGATAAATATAATATAAAGTAAAAAGCAAGTATATAACAAGCAGAAGCTTAAGGAAAATGAGAATGTGATATTTTAATTTTTAATCATTATTGACTAGTTTGAATATAAATATCAGAATAAATAGCAAATAAATCGAAAATCTTTCTCCGCTATTCAAAAAATAAGTATTTTCTATTATTTATTTTGGAATTGGATTAGATGTTATCATCTTCACCGGATTAAATGACACCGACCATCATCATACACACATCACAGCCAAACTCTCATCACTCTTTACACATACCCCCATATCTGTATACAACGTCACGCACAGAATACATACGCACTCCATTCAGCCACAATCCCATACACCTCACTCCACTTCCTCCTCTAACTCCCACTCCTATCCCTCTATTTAATATATGTTCTCTTTATTGCTTGATTTAACATTTTATGCCGTGGATCTCTATAATTGGTCTACGAATTAACCAATACGTTATGTATTATTATAATAAATTGTATACTGTTGAGATTCCCAAAATAAAAAAATAAATAAATAAATCATATTTAAGAATTTTTTTGCCGTTCACATTTTCATATTGTTAACATTATTATTAATGTTGAAATATACAAATGATTCTCAACCTGTATGTAGAACAAATATTTAGGGAGGCTCTCTAAGAAGTCGAATAATCGACCGTATTCTGAAAAGAGCAATTTGACAGATTATAAATTAATGAATTCAATCGATCAGAAAGCTCATTATTTATAATTGTGAATAACTTAACTTTGTTAACGTTTAAGAGCTTTCGGATTGATTGAATTCATTAATTTCAGACTTGTCAAACTTAAAACGTCTAAAATGGTGGCATTATAATGTTATACAATAATTGTCAAGATACAAAATACCAATAGGTATTGCTTATTTTAGCATACGGCCGAATAGATACAATGGTTCTAGCGGACTCTACTATAGTATAAAAATATAAAACTATATAAAAATCTACTAAAGTACTAAAAATCTCCATGTACTATTGGTACGGGTAGTTAATGCATGTGAATCAAATGGTAATCAATTAAATGCATAGAATACGAAATACATGGCTATCAGTAAATAAACTAAACCGATGATAGTGCCTGTACGTAGATGGAATTAGACAGTAAAGTGTAGATAAAATAGTTAACCTGGAATGCAGATTAGTGGGATCTTCTATGAAAATTGAATGTCGTGTAGAGCAAGCTTGTGCAGAAAATTATCCGCACGAATAAAATATAATTGCGGTTATAAAAATCAGCTGTAACCCGTCAAAAATGATGGTACTTTTACATGTCGGTTCCTAAGGACTAAGTATTTATTTATTTATAACTAAAAGAAAAGAAAAAAATACTATAAAGAAAAAAAAGGAAAAATAAATTGTTAAAAAATTTACTTAAACATTTTATAAAGAAGTTACGGAAGTTGACGGACGGATGGACAGACAGACAACGAAATTATTATAATTGGAATGGAATTCACTGAAGAATTTGACAAAATAAACTTTATTGTTATAGTCACTAATGGACGCTGTTGATTCGAATGCGAAAGAAAATAACCTTACATCAATAAAAACCCGAAAGATACAAATTTTGTGTCATATTACGAGATATCCTGAAAAATATTACATTATGTAAGCGTCTCATAATTGTGGGATATAAAAGCAATGGCAGTAATATACAAAAAATTTAAAAAAGTGTTTTGAATGCAGTCACCGAGGATTACTAATTTAAAATGTACTGATAATAGATTTTATGTATCTATTCCTTCCAAAATCATGTTTCCTATAAATTTCGATGATGTATTTTTTGTAAAATCTCGAATTCAGTACATTATAAATTAGTAATCCTCGATGACTGCATTAAATTTTTTTTGGTTATCGCTTTTTGGATATTTGCTTTTATACAACCCAATTGAAGAAAAATTGCTGAAAAAAAGAAGAAAATAATCTAATTGGTTCGGAAAGTCCGCAGACCAACTTCATTGAGCAAATAACAAATTAAATAATGACAAGTGCTAAAAGAAGAAGAAGAAGAATGTATATTGTACATATTGCAGAAAAGTTTAAAAACCATATTTACTTACTTGGATTTTAGATTCATCGTAGTTACATTCTTTTAGTAATTCAAGGGAAATATAATATGGCATATCTCGACAACACCACCCGAGACCCTAGAGAAAATATTGTTTTAGTAATAAAAATAATGTAAAGTATTATGAAGAAATAAAAGATAAAACTTGCTGTTTGCGGTTTACTCCGGCATTCCAGGGGCACATCCTGGGAGAGCGATACCTGAAAATATTTATGAAAAAATTACATAAGCTTTAATAGTTTTTTAAATTCATTGTATAATTTAACATTTAAATTCATAAAAAAACAACTATTAACTTATTGAGTGTACAAATTAGACTATATTATTAAATAAGGCAGCTTATTTTAAGTTTTTTATAATTATTTTAGTCACCGAAAATAACCGAAATATATATTTTATTCTCGCAATAATAAAATATTATAAATAATTTAACGTGTTTATATTTATTGGATGATATCGGTGTGATATAAATACGCATTGGAATAATACGATAAAAGATCACCTGGAAAAAACCCAATACACATATTAAATAGAGACACATGTTTTCACCCCCAACGACAAAATTCTAATGATGAAATCGTTACTGAAAAACCGAGTAGGTAATTGCGTAATTCTGATGAGCAATCACAATTTGTCATCCGTCATTCATAAGCAGGTTGAATCAGGGCAGGTTTACCATACGTCCAGCATACCTATCCAAATTCAAGAACATTAAGGTACAGATACACATGCTTCTTTACTGGCATGCTAATGAGCATGCCACTAATAAGCATGCCCTAAGAACTGTACACACTTGCTCATTACTGGCATGCTTATTAGTGGCATGCTCATAAATAAGCATGCCCAAAGCTAACAATCAAACACACATGCTTATTAGTGGCATGCTCTTGTCATAGAATAGAGACGCTCTTGTTCAAAATGGAAACTTTGCAAACTGAAATAGAAAATTCAAGTCAACCAATAAATCAAAAAAGTTCCCGAGTTTCCATCCGCACATTTTTGATTTTAGTTTATATAATTTTTATTGTAAGATTTGAATCATTCATGCCTATTAATAAAGTTTCGTAAACATTATTTCTCACTATATTATTTTTACACAACGGTGACCGAGTATTCCACAGACATTCGTGATTCCTATAATAAATTACGAAAAGTAATGTTTTATCATCTCCCCAACGCGCCATATTTGTTTCATCTGTCGCGGACTGAGAAGATCGCATCGATAATACTAGTCGCGAAGCACGCGAATGACATAAGCATGCTCATAAATAAGCAAGTCTGTTCACACATGCTCCAAAGATACCCCTTCTCTACGGTGAATGACAGTGGCATGCTTATAAATCAACCGGCGGTTGATTTTTGAGCATGCCACTAGGTGGCATGCTCATTTCTAGCAATGTGCGTACACACATGCCACTAATAAGCATGCCACTGTCAAAGTCGATACTGCGCATGCTCACGTGCCACTAAAGAAGCATGTGTATCAGACGCCTTAAAGGATTAAGTTATTTATTTGTGATAACCTTCTTGAAACGTATGGGGTGTTGCAGTCCTTAGATCCAGTAGAATATTTTTGTTTACTAACAGAAAGCAGCCTTTAGATTCTATAAATATATAACTAGTACTTGTGGAGAGAAAAAATAGAGAAATCTGTCCTGTCACGTCCGAGCACAACGTCCGTAATTAGATTTATTAAAAAGTATTGAGTATTATAGACATATAATATACACACTCGTAACGAATCACATTGTAAGCTAACTGTATTCATTTGTTATAGTTCACACAGAGACATGAGTCAAATGATTGTATATATCTCAGTTTTAAAGGCTGAAAAGTAATCTAATATATGTTTCATATTACATCTTCCGATTCACACTGGTTTATCAATTGACTTAAAAACATAAATATACACATATAATTATATATAATATATATAATATATATATATAGTATGCTCTCTCTCTCTCTCTCTTTCTCTCTCTCTCTCTCGCTATATCTAATCTATATGTTCTTCTAACTACTTGGGGGTCCCCCGCGTCAAATTCTGGTCGTCAGACCAGTGTCGGGCCGCCCTTTTCGAATCCGATCTCACTGTTCATCTTCAGGTCAGGCGCCTTGTCGAATGAGCTGGCTTATATCCAAAAAGCGTACAACCGTTTTTGGTCCGGAGCTCACCGTCAAGTGAAAGTTTGAAAAATCTGGCCCTCAGTTGTTTGTGAGGAGTGGGTTTCCTCCACGACGCCGTTAAGTGTTTTTTTTGCTCGGCTTCTAGTAATCCGATATTTTACGGACGTTTGTAGTACGCTTTTTGGGAGAAGCACTCATCGACAGGCGCCATGAAGATGAACAGTGAGCTCTGTTCGAAACGTCGGCAGACGGACTGTCCTGAACGAACCAAATTGGGGACGGGGTTTACCCCCAAACAGTTATGCACTAACACATACTAGGGCCCGCCACCTTGTTTTCCATATATTTTGTATTTTTTTAAAATCCAGCATTATCGCCCATCGTGAAATCGTGAATGTTACATTGTGTAAATGATCATTAAACCAGATCCAGACGATAGGTCGTAACGCTATAAAACTCCAACTTCCAGACCTACATCCCATATAAATAGCAGAGGACTTCGGTCTCTTTGAACCTAATCTATTTATATGGGAATGTAATATCTCTATATCTATATATATAATATATTAATATACTCTCTCAATCTCTTCTCTATACTAATATATATCTCTATATCTCATCTATATATATATTATATATCTATCACTCTAATTTCGCTCTACTCTCCTCTTTAGTACTGTCTCTCTCTATCCCTCTCTTTCTATAAATCTACTATATCATATATATCTATATATTATTAAATCCTATAAAGGTATGTGTATATACATATACCTGTACCTAGATAGGTTCAGGAGATGAGAAGTTAGACATGTGTAATGATTTACATACGACTAAAACTCAATAAAAACAATACAAATTAGTAACTGGTGACTAATATTAATACCTAGCTTTCAAAATAGTGACTCGAATAATAGTTGTATGATGATTACAATACACATTTATAAAGATATCAGATGTTCTTGTGTTTCGATAATCCATTTTTTTATATTTTGTTTTTAGTCGACTTGTTTGCTTCGGTTACAATTTTTAGTTCGGTGGGTAATAGATTAAAGTAATTAGTAGCTGTATATAAGGGACTTTAACATTACATTGTTTAAGTAATTTTATTTCACTGTACGTCTGATAATGCTGTTTGTGCAAAGGATTACCTACTGTTTTTTTATCTGCCATGTCAATCGCGATGTTTGTTCGACCGTAGACCATCCGGAGTGACTCTCCCCTGGCTAGATGACTTGGAACGCGACAACAGATGTCGCATGAGCATGACAGCACTTCGCGCACCTCACTTCGCATTTTGACCTTCAGGCGTCGGCAGCGAAGTTTTTTCGCATCGCATTCTTTTACATAAAATAATAATCCCACTATCACATTGTGATGTAATGCTATAGCTGCTAATTTGAAAATTAATTAATTTGTGCATTATCATCAAGTGCACCACGTCGCTGCGCCAGCACGTATACATATATTGGAGTTTTACCGCAAACATACCTACAAGTACAAAGACATGTCATCTCGCCTCTCGAAGAAATTTAAATAAATAATCGCACGGGAGTAATCGCCGCAATCTGTGCAAGGAGATCAGGATGCAGCCATCTGGTAAGTCAGTTGATGTCATTTTGGGTGGTTTTGGGTCTGACATTGCCTCGATTGACTTGTTAAAGATGGTGTCCTTTGCACGGACATTTTATCTCCCTGGAGCTGTGCCTATTTACACGGCAAGCTCCAATAACTGCCTTTTATCTCTTCAAATGCAATGCATATATTTATTTCATTGAACTTCATAATCAATCTAAATTCAAACGCTTACATTGTTAGTTTATAGAAAATCCTCTTTACTCTCTTTCAGGGTAGTTCACCTTTAGTGAATAAGTTCTTTTATCTCTCTGCGGACGGGAGGTGGATGGGTTCGTAAGAAGAAAGATTTTGATGCAATTTAGTTATTTATTTATATGCTTTTACATGAGGCTTATTTTTCTACATAGAGGACATTTATTTTAACAGGTTATACAGGCTTTATGATGGAAAAGACGAAGAAAGTTTATGGAACAATTGGGGTATCACTATGGTTCGTACCTTTTGTGAAAGGCAGGGGTGGAGAGGTACACTTTGAGTCTCGATGGATTACTCACGGTTGGATCTTTGTGGCGAGGATTTGCTGTAAGGCGTCGGTCCCGCGAAAGGTTCGCTAGGACCGTTGGCGCTGATGGAGGTGGTGATGATGATGATCTCGTGCGCTTATCGAGCGCAGGCCGTCGTGTTGGATGACGCTTCGTCTGGCTGGCCGAGATGCGCGCAGCACGAGAAATCCAACCGGCACTAATGGACGCCGGTCACCTTTGAATGACTTCCTCAAAATGAACGCTTCGGACTTGTCTCGAAGTAAACTGTGGAAGATTTTGCTTTTAAGTCGTGGAAATTGCTCACTCACAACGAATAAAAACGTGAAACACTCAAAGATTGTGATCCGAATCGCTCGCGTCAACACTCTACAGCGTTTTTGGCGCCCTGTGTCGGCCGCGTTTTTTCCGTGACTGTCCTTCGGGAGAGCCCTGTTTTAACTGCCCGGTAGTGATGGGTCCGCTCTGTACTCACTACTACAATGTAGTACTACACTACATTGAAGTGCACACTTCGCACATTTTGATGTGTAGTGCACACTACAAACTACAAATACCAAAGTTATTGAAAGTATAAACTTCAAATAGTACACTTCATTTCAAAGCGAACACTACAAAGTACATACACTTTAAAGTTATTGAAAGTATGAGAAACACATTTTAAATAGTGTATTTTTTACGTGAAATTTTTGGAAAGTTGATGTAGATATATGAAGAATTTTCTGGAATCTGTAACAATCCCCCCCCCCCATGGTTTGAAAAATTTTGGGAGTTATGAAAAAAATTTTTGGGAAGTTGATGTAGCTAAACGGAGAAATCTTTGGAAACTGTAACAACCCCCCCCCCCCATGGTTTGAAAAATTTTGGGAGCTATGAAAAATTTTTTGGGAAGTTGATGTAGCTAAACGGAGAAATCTCTGGAATCGAACGAACAAATCAGTCTGGCGACCTTTTTTTTTTTTTTTAGGTCGCCAAATGTTACTTTGGAGAAAATATCGTCATTTATTTAAACATTTTTGTCGTTGACCTTTTTGAAATTTGTTGAAATTTTTATTTGGGAAAAAAATACTTCTTTCATTTTTACTTCACTACTACTTTTTCATTACTTCACTTCATTAATACTACAATTACTTCATTACTTCACTTCATTTCGTAGTACTACAATTGTAGTGTACACTTTGTAGTCTTCAAACTGGTGAACGTGTGTGTGTTGTAGTCTTCATTTTGAAATGAAGTTTTTCCCTTCGCTACTGCCCGGAAGTTCTCCTCGGCGCCCGTGGAAGGAATTTGCGTTTCTTCTAGAACGTGTCAAAGCGGGACGCCTGCACTGGAGTGTGAGTGACGGATGCACCATCCTGTGGATTCCGCGAAGACCGGGACGATCCTTTTTGTTTCTCTTGTTTTGGTTTCGGAGGTACCTTACAGCGCAATCTGCGATACGTTATTGGTGTGCATTTTGGAAACTTAACATCACCCTCTTTGCTGCGAAGAATTTAACTCGCCACGATTAAATTCTAACCCGCTCAGTGTATACCTTGTGAAAAGACGAACCCTCAATATATGTTATATAGTTATATAGTTTCACGAACCCTCAATACATGTTATATAGCAGCAATATGATATATGGTACCATACTGATACAGTACCAAAGATAGGTGAGAATAGCACTGAAGTTACCAGCGACTGAAGCACTTCGCTGAGGCAAAAATGGCCATGCACTGGGTTAGATCACTGTCGTCAATCGTAAATCACTTTATCGTGCAAGGGTAGGGAGTGAGGGATCTTATATATTATACAACATTCTGCAAGATCACAAATAAATGCAAGGTTTCAGGGTTATGGTCAACATAGGTTTGAGCAGAGGGCACTTAAAAGTTTGAGCTCATCCATGAATGATGGCATGACAAAATTAAAAAGGCACGTCACACACTACGTGGACCACGTCCAAGCGTGGCGAGATTTTTGCAAAGGAAAAGAGCCTCGCCGGGAACGACGGTAACAACGTGCGACCCGCCAGGTTATTCCTATTTGACAGAAGATTGGCACCGATAAAAGAAGGCCAGATATAATTTCAGCGATGCTCTTTATGTCTGCTAAAATTATCATTAAAAACATAGAAGGACGAGATATAAAGGTTGGCTATCTTTCTTAAGTTCCATATGTTGAAATATTTCCTAGTTCTTTTCCAAAATGGGTTTCGAAAGATTTAAAGGAAATGATAAAAAATAAAAAGCTTGCTCACAAAACATATAAAGAAACAAAAAACAGTATCGATTACAGTAATTACTCACAGCTTAGATCTCAATGTAAAGTATTGTCTAAATGGTGTTACTCTAATTATATAAAAGAAGTTGAGTCTTCCATCAAAGTAAATGTTAAAACCTTTTGGAATTATACAAAATCCCTAAAAGTTTATAAAAATAGTTATCCTAATGTTATGTTCTACAATGGTAAATTTTGTAATAATTTTGATGGGATTGTTAATTTATTTGCGGAATTCTTTAAAAATGTCTATGTACCTGTGTTACCAAAAAACACCGACCACACATCAGCAACATCAAACATTGAAACCACATTAAATATAAATAATTGCACAATAAGTACTTCCAGTATTATAAGTGGGATTAAAAAACTTGATGTAAATAAAGGGCATGGACCTGACGGAATTCCTCCACTATTTATAAAAAATTGTGTTGATGTACTATCTCTCCCCCTGTCAATCATATTTAATAAATCCATATCAGCGGGTATATTCCCACATATATGGAAGGAAAGTTTCTTAACACCGATCTTCAAAGATGGAGACAATAATGATGTAAAAAATTATAGACCCATTTGCATACAATCTTGTATACCTAAGTTATTCGAATCACTAGTCCTCGATACTATATCTCCTGTTTTAAAACAAACAATAACTCCGTACCAACACGGATTCATCTCAAATAGATCTACCCTAACAAATTTAGTTTTGTATGAAAATTACATTATTAAATCTTTTGTTAATAAAACTCAAGTAGATTCAGTTTACACGGACTTCAGTAAGGCGTTTGACAAAGTCTCACATGCTTTATTAATTGCCAAATTGGGAAAAATAGGATTTGGTGGACAAATACTTTCTTGGTTAACGAGCTATCTGAGTGAAAGAAGGCAAAGGGTAAAAATATATTCATATGTATCAGAATGTTTCCATGCTACTAGTGGTGTACCACAGGGATCGCATCTTGGACCAATACTATTTCTATTATTTGTGAATGACATTTCAACAATATTTAATGACATTGAATATTTGCTGTTTGCAGATGATCTAAAAATCTTTAAATCAGTAACCAACATTTATGACTGCAACATATTACAGCAAAACCTAAATTCTCTTTCAGTATGGTGTGAAACGAATAAATTGTACTTAAATTTAAATAAATGCAAAATTATATCATTTACTAGATTAAAATCAAAAATAAATTTTGAATACTCTCTATGTAACACCAAACTAGAAAATGTTGACTGTATTCGAGACTTAGGGGTATTATTCGACTCGAAACTTACTTTTACTAATCATATTAATGCGATAACTTGTAAGTCTCTAAAATTGCTGGGATTTATTTTAAGGACATCACGCCCATTTCAATCAATTGAAAGTATTAAAATGTTATACATGTCTCTTGTCCGGAGCCAATTAGAATATTGCTCATCAGTTTGGTCTCCATATTATAATGGGCATATAGACAGTATTGAGCGTGTCCAACGCAAATTTCTCAAATACATTAACTACAAGTTAAGCATACCAATACAAAACATAGAATACAATTACATATTGAAGAGACTAAATTTACTCACATTATATGATAGAAGAAAAATTTATGATATAGTTCTTCTTTACAAAATTGTAAACAATATGTTGGACAGCCCTGACCTTGTGGCATGTATCGAATATAATATCCCTTCCACACATAGAACGCGACAAATTGTCACATTCCATCGCAACAATTGCAATACTAACTATCAATCAAATTCTGTGATACACAGAATATTGGGAACTTGTAATGAATATGGTTGCATGATTGACATTTTCGTCGACAGTCTGGAGAAAGTAAAGTTCACACTTAAAGAGGCAATACTGCTTCGTTACTGACTTCAGCTGTTAATATGTAATGGTGGGTAATATATATTTTTCGTACACATTGCCGCTTTGTACTTTATATTTATAATTTCTGTACACATGTTTTGGTGCTATTCCTGGTACTTTTAATAATTTGCTACTTGTAATTTATATTGTTTAATGTATGTTCTTTTTAATTTTATGATATATTTTTTTATGTAAAAGCCTATACGCATTGCTGCTCGTTACCTACTCTACATTTTTAATTTTTATACTCATGATTTGGTGCTATTCCTGAAACTTTTAATGTATGTGCTTTTTGAAATTTATTTTATACTCTTTATGTAAAAGCCTAATGGGCGTAAACAAATAAATAAATAAATAAATAAATAAAAAAAATAAATATCATTAAAAAAACATGGAAAGACCAGATACAAAGATTGGTTACCCCTCTTAAGTTTATTTACACCATAAAAGCATGGAAGGACCAGATATAAAGGTTGGCTATCCTTCTTAAGTGCGCTTATATAATTCAAATACGGATATATAATATATATAAAAATACGGAAGGACCAGATATAATTTTGGCTATCCCTCTTATATTTGCTTAAATTACTTCTTACATACCCAACTACCTATCAAATCAAAAGATTCGCAAGCGATACCGATGGCTGATCATGCGCCACGAATGATATGATGGCACTATAAATACAACAGGGATACCTACACATAACCTACAAAAATAACGGATGAGGTGAAGAAAAAAACTGAGTCGCGCCTTTTTTAGTAATGATGAATGAAATATTAAAACATGACACGTATGAAACAAAGACGATGGAATACAAAGGATGGCAAATACAAAGCAATGAAATTTGAATGCGGCGTGTGCATGACCGCATTCAGGTGATAAAATAGATGTAATGAGAAAAAAAAAACGCGATTCAGTGGTGATCTTTTGAACGGGCTTTTACCGCTTACTAAGAAATCCTGACAGTAGCTATCCTTATTCTAACGCCGGAATGAGCACGGCTATTGCAAACAAGCTGCTTCCCAAATATCGAAACGAGGAAACAGGTGTTTGAACAAAAACGTCGCAATGAGAATGTGTCCGATGGTTCGCGCCAATCGGAAAATTAATGTCTTGAAAATAAAGCAATTGCTAGGGATGCGCCTTTCGCGCAAACCCTTTTTGCTTCATGGATGGCAATGGGCCGGGCCCTTGTCCATTCGCTTCCGTGTTATCAGTGGGTCAAGTAATCTCGCGATACGACCAATTTTCGTATTTTACAGGTCGTCACCTTTCGCGTTGAATAGATACAATCTATTAACACACATTACTCCCAGAGTGGCTTTAAACTCTGCTTTACACTTTCCCTCCCCCCAGAGTGGCTTTAAACTCTGCTTTACATGTTGTACAATAGCTCACTCAAATCTCCTCCTCAAAATTGTAACCGGACTTCACTATATCCTTCACGTGATAGTTGCCCAAGACCTTGCCTGACATGTCACTCAGTCTGTATATGGTGTCAGATATCTTTTGTACCACTTTGTTAGGGACGAATCGTGGTGCTAACTTGGCGGAAAAGTACGTTGCTGCATTGGACTGAGGCCAATTGCGCCGCCAGATCACGTCTCCCACCCCATAGGTAACATGTCTGCGCCTCAAGTTGTAACGATCAGCCGCTTTCTGGTAGGCAGAGAGCAGGGAGTCACACACGTGGTCGTATACCGCCACCAGTTCCTGCAAGCGATGCGCGTAAGGTGATCTGGATCCTTCAGGTCCCTGCTCCGGAAGTATCATCCGGGTATCGTGTAGCGAACCGTGAGCCGATATCTCATACCCGTGATCCAGAAAGAATGGTGTGTATCCTGTGGCTACGTTGGTTGTGTTGTTGAGTGATGATTGTACTCGCGTCAGCTGTTTGCACCAAGTGCGTTGGTCTTTGTTGGCCAGTATGCCCAGAGTGGTGCCGATTGACTGATTGTACCTTTCCACCACATTGTTCATCGGCGTGTAAAAACTGTTATAGTAGATGTTGACCACGCCGTACTTGTTGAGTAGTGCTTTAAATTCCTTGGCTATGAACTGCTTCCCGTTGTCGCATATCACCGTGCGGGGCGCGCCGTGCGGCAAGAACAGACGGTGTTCCAATAGCTTGATTATCGCGACGATGTTGCGCTTCTCAAGGGGAATATCCAGCAATATTTAGTGAACACGTCGACTACGCTCAGGATATATTGATTACCCGCGTAGCTGCGAGGCAGCGGACCCACGAGGTCCATTGAGAGCATTTGCAAGGGTCTATTCACTCTCTTTTGCGTGGTCATGAGGCCCAACGGTGGAGCCGTGCTGTGTTTATAAGCCTTGCACGTGTTGCAGTTGGCTATCCATTTACGGCACCGCTTGAACATGTTCGGCCAATAGTATTGCGCCCGAAGTTTCTTGTATGTTCTGAATGTACCGGGGTGCGTAGTATCATTTGCACAGTGAACCGCCCTGATTATGTTTGCGACGTCCTCCGTTGGTATCACCAGCTTCCACTCGTAGTCTTGCTGCAAAGCCAAATGAGCTTTTTCGTGCTTGTATAGCTTGTTGCCGCGTACGATGTAGTTTGGGAACTTGCGCGGCGCTTCCTGACATCCCTGGTAAATCTTTTGGAACCATCTGTCACTGGAAGTTGTTTGGTCCCACGCCGCTTGTAGCGAACTTACCACCGCTCTGGACAGAGCGTCCGGAACCAGATGTTGCGTCCCTTTGCGGTGAATAATCTCGAAATTGTGTTGGCTCAGGCGCGTACTCCACCTGGCTAGGCGGCCTGTCGGGTTCTTGAGCGAAGCCAGCCACTTGAGGCTGTGGTGGTCAGTGACCACTGTGAATTTTCCACCTTCCACATATCCCCGGAAGTGATTCACTGAGTCCAGGACTGCCAGCAGCTCCTTTTCGCTTGTTCCATAGTTCTTTTCGTTTTTGCTTAGACAACGAGAAAAGTAGGCTACTGGGTGCTCTCCATCAGGGAATTCCTGGCACAGCATTGCACCTATGGCCAAGTCACTAGCGTCCGCATGAATACTGAAGGCGAGGTTGAAGTCCGGACAGCATAAAACGGGAGCCGAAACGAGGGCTACTTTCAGCTTCTGGAAAGCCTGCTCAGCTTCGTCGGACCACTTGAAATTGGACACTCCCTTGCGCGCTCCTGTGAGTTTACTTATAGGTGCCGCCATCGCCGAAAATGCGGGGATAAATCTTCTGTACTACTCGGCCAATCCCAGGAATGCCTTTATTTGTTTTGAGTTTTGAGGCCTGGGGAAGTTAGTCACAGCATCTATCTTGCCGGGGTCAGTTCTCAATCCCTGCTGGTCTATGATGAATCCCAAATATCGCAGCCTTGCCTTGCAGAATTCAGACTTCTTGAGGTTGATGGTCAACCCAGCTCCTTTTAGTTTCGCGAGCACCGATTGCAATGATCGCAAATGGTCTTCAAATGTGGGACTCACGATTATAATGTCATCTAGATAGCAAAATATCTGCTCTTACATCTCGGGTCCGAACAAGGAGTCAGCCAATCGTTGCATGTCCGCGCTAGCATTGCGAATTCCAAAGGGCATCCTCGTGAATTCAAACATTCCTCGATGGGGCACAATGAATGCCGTTTTAGGGCACGACTCTTCATCCAACGCTATTTGCCAAAAGGCCTTTGCCATGTCCACTGATGATATGAAGCGGGCGTTGCGCAGGTGGTCAAGAATTCTGTGCAAGTGGGGCAAAGGATAGCTGTCTGGCACCGTTACCGTATTCAGTTTTCTCGAATCGAGGCAGAATCTCGCGGATCCGTCCTTTTTTTGCACAAGTATCACCGGGCTTGCCCAGGCGCTGCGTGAGGGTCGCACCACTCCCAGTGCCAGCATATCATCCAATTCTTTTTCCATCTGGGCCTGTCTCACCGGGCTCAATGGATAGTATCTTTGGCGGATGGGTTCTCCAGTCGTCTCGATGTGGTGTTTCACCAGGTGGGTCAGTCCTAGTCCTCTGCGCTCGAAGGATATGTCTTCAAATTGGTCTTTTATTTCTTGCAGTTTCCCTTGTTGCTCTATGTTCAGGTCATGTGCCGGATAGTTCCGGTGCGTATTTCATTTATTATGGGCTTGACTCTCGTTGGGACCGATGCTGATATAACCTGAGGGGCCACGTTAAATAGTTGCCAAAAATCCACCCCCAGGATGAATCGCGGTGAGAGTGACGGCACCACTATGAATTCAATTATGTGCATCTGTTTATTGCAGGTGACGGGCAAGGAGAGTGTGCCTATTGTCGTTTGTGGTCTTGCGTCAGCCATGTTTACCGAAGAGGTTCCTCTCTTCAGCGGGAATCCCCTTTTGACAAAGCTCTTGTATGAATCACCACTCAGACAGCTCACATTCGCCCCGCTGTCCACCAGTCCCAGAAAACCTCGCCCGTTTACGGAGAAAGTCGTGTAAGGACGACCATCCCTTGCTCGCTGACAGTGAACTTGGGCAAGTTCGGCGGTTTCGTAAAAGTATTGCACG